>VZTA01018063.1:20494-77596 GCA_013398855.1 Mohoua ochrocephala | reverse complement strand
GCCGGTCCCGGCTCGCCCGCCGTACTCGAGCCCGCTGCCTACAAGCTGGAGGACCTGGAGACCCTGGCCACCGTGGGTGAGTGCGGGAAGGAGGGGAACAAAGGAGCTGCCGAGGTGCCGTGCCCGGCGGGAGGAGGTGCCCCAACAGCCGGCTGCCCCCTTCCCCAGCGCCCTCTTTTTTGTGTTTGTTTTTTTTTTTTNTTTTTCTTTTTTTTCCTCTCCGCCTCCCCCTCCCCGCTCCGCTCCCTTTTCTCCCGCCGCGCCACCGCTGGCCGGTGTGAGGGCAGCTGGGGGTGCCTGCGGTGGCTGTAGGTGGCTGTGGGCGGCGGAGGAGGACGCGCCGCAGCCTCGGCGCAGTTCGGGAGCCGCGCTGCGGGGCTCTGGGCATTGTATGGCCCCGGTGCTGCCGTGTCGCCGGCTCCGGCTGCGGGATCTGCAGTAGGGCAAGCCTGTACCCGGGACCCGGGTTTAGCTTGTCTGTGAGATAAGTACTGCCACTGCTGAAGCTGAAAGACCTTTTGGTGTGAAACCTGGTTTATCTGGTTTAACTTCATTTACCTGCATCATGATAAAAAATTCATCATTTAAATTAGTTGTCGGGCCACGGAAGAGATCAGACAGGTTAGCCGAATGCAGCTGAGCGTATGTCAAACCCCCGTCGTGCTGTTGCCCTGAATATTGATGCAAAGATGCTTTGCGTGTATAGAATTTTGGTAGAATATTTTCTCACCTGGTTTGAAAGCTTTAATGTTCAACTACATGGAAGTTTTAGTCACTTCTTCATTATAGGGCTGTGAAATCATTTTGGATAGATTTATTCCAGTAAATAACGTGATGTAAATCTTAATTTCCCCTAAGGTCTCTTCAGCCAAAAAGGTGTGATAGAAACGCTTTCTTAGTGAAGTTGATGGATTTAAGAATGGAATTGGAAAGGCCCAAGAGTGTTGTTATCAGTGAAGAACGCATTATCTTCTCTTGAAGTGCATTGTGTTTTGAGATAATATTCCAATTTGAAACGTGGGCAGACATTTTACTGATAAATTATTTGAGATTATTAAGAGACTCTTGAAAGGGTTGTGATGCTTTTTTCCCTCCAGAAGTGGTTGATTTTCTTCATTACATCATGACCATGTGGATACAGTAGTCATCACTTAAGGATTAAGTTATGGATTAAGACTTCAAGTGAAACACAGATTGCAGAAAAGTAGTAATTTTGAAAGAAGACATAGTACTCATGGAAATATTCCTGAGGCCAATGAAGAAATGTGGAAATAATCCTGGTGTCAACTTTAAGCTGTATACATTTTTTAGAGTGTTCTTTGAGATGCTCTTTAAAGGCTATGGAAGGGGAAAATTGTGATTCCACAGGATTTAAAGAGACTTTAAAAAAGTGAGACTGCCTGTTATGAAGATACAAAGAAGGAAATAAAAGGTAAAAGGAGCAGATAGCTGCCTGTCGAGGCACTGACAGAATACATAGACTCCCTTCATTCTCCGTCTTTCCCAGCTTGATTTTTTTTTCTTTTCTTTTTTTCTCTAGTAGCTCTGTCTAAAAATATGACCGTTCTTTGCATCTCTTATGAACTGTGTCATTGGTCATTTTATAGCGAGAATAAAGATACAGTGCAAAACTGGAAAGGTATAAAACTGCGCAGATAAATACATCAGGCCTCACCTTGTCAAAGAAACTGAGCTGGCTTATTGTAAGTTGGTTGAAAAATGCTCCTGGCCAGGAAGCAATATTGCAGCCTCAGAGTGATACTGAAACTGAACACGTGAATACCTGCTCTGAGTGGCCGAGTTTATAAAAGATGCAGTGCCCTACTAATGCCTCTGTAGTGCATCCGGGATCTGAGTCAGTCAGTCTTTGGGAGGTTGGGCTGCTCTGTGTGCACCTACTAACGTGCTGCATTGGAGTTCTGATGTAAATGGGCTGCCAGTTAAATCCGTGCAAAATACTGCAGGGCAGTAGAGAAGATGTGTAGTTTAGCTTGAGAAACTTTTTTGCTTGGCTTAAACCTTTTTTAATTCACTTAGTTAAGTACACTGTAGGTTTATATATCACATGTACTGAAAGAGTATATCTAGAGTTCTTTTTAGCAGTGGTTTAAGTCCGTGTTACCTTATCCTCCATTTTGATCTCCCTGCACAAATAGATGGGATTAATGTCATCGGTTTCACTATGGCAATTTAGAGTCGTCTGCAGTTTGACTGCTCTGATAAGGATAACCATTTTCTTTCTGCTGATGTGCTTGAAAGCTGTGTGCTCTATCTGAGATAATTGGAGATGTTTGGAGATGGGAGGGGAAATACCCAAAAATTACGTAACAGGAAGTTCTGGTATCTCCTTTACTAGAATCGTTGCTTATAGGTTTACCCAGGCTTAGAAATAGTTGTGGCCTTGGAAGCTATCAACTTGAGAAAGTGTCAAAATAGGGAGGTGAGTTCCATGCTCTTGCAGCTCTTTATGAGTAATATTTAAAGTAACAGAATTATTTTGGTGTCTGTGAGACTGTAGTCATCCATGACTTTATCCAGCTTCTCTCTGAGGATGCAATAAAATCCATGTAAAAAAAAAAATTTGAATACCATCTTTGACTATAGCGCCTACTGTTTTAAGTATCCTTCATAGTCTCAGAGGATTAAAATCTCTGTGTTGACCTGACCACCATAACGCACGCTGGATTGCAATGGGTTTTCTGTGATTTCTGCTGTGCCTGGTTTAGCAAAGAACTTAGCGTGAAGACGGGAAGAGCAAAAGGGAAGTACAGTTTAGCATAACGATTCAGAGGACATTTATCTCCCCCAGACATCCCAGGACTTAACCTCTGTTCGGGTGTTTGTGGGCCCTTTGTTAAAAGGCAGTAGGAGCAGACTCTGGAGTACAGGTTTGCTTCGGAGGGAAGTGCCTTAATACTTAGTTGATAAAGTGAAGTTATGGCTTTGGGGAGGGCACAGGACTGAGGCACATACTGATTTCTGGCACTAAGAGAAGTTAAACAGGAAAAATATTTCATTAAGGCTACTTCCTGAGGGGTTGAAAATGTGGCTTTGAACCTTTGAAGTGTATGGGTTTTTTAGCTAGTCTTCTTGTATGAAAGTTGAACACTCTTGCTCTGGAGCTGTTGAAGGTACCTGGTTGTCCTCATCTTGTTTTCAGTTAATTTTCCTTTCAAAAGCGGTCAAAATATAAATGTTTGCTCAGCACACTCAGAAACTGCTGTTCAGGCCAGGCTGAAATACTCTGTGAATCTCAGTGAATTTACATACTCAGCTGTGTCAAGACTGAGTTAGTTCTGTGCTGTACAGAAGCAAAAAATTATATGCCATGACCACCATGTTCATTGAAAGTTCGTGGGCCGTGCTTATCTGAACCCATTTCAAACTTCTTGTAGGTCTGGTCGGTGAAAGAGGGAGACTGTGAACACTAGTGGCATAGGTTGTGAATCGTCCTTGGTTTTGTTGAGCATTTCATATGGGCAAACTTCCTGTTCCAGAAGCCAGAGTGCCTGCAGTTGGACACCTGACGCGTATCCTGAAATGGAGATGCTAAATTTTTAATTATGCCGTAATGAAAAAGTAATTCAGGTAAACTAGAATAAGTAAAACAGGAAAACCAGAAGGTACTTCTTCACTTTTGAGTAGGCGAAGGTGGGAGAAGTGTTACATTCCCAATTGAAATGCATGGTAATAGGAAAGGAAGAGGGAAGAGAACACCAGGAGGAGAAAGATGACAAATTTTTTCTCGCCCTCTCTCCTCTAAGATCTGTTTCTTGTCCATTTTTCAAAGGGCGATGAATTCCATAGCAGGCTTTGTAAACGTAATTTTGGGTTTGTGAATCTATTCAATTGATTGAAATATTTTAATAAGAGTATTTTTATGCAAAAAGATTCTTTTAAACTACTGTTCCCTTGAAGTGCTTTACAGTAAACAAATGCAGAATAAAAACTCGGGCCTACCAGTATTTTCATTTTTATGTGCATGGGAAAATTTAAAAAAGTTTGTGGGAAAAATGAGGCACTACATATTTTCAAATACTTAATTTCTCTATGTTCACACACCAAATATGCTAGCCAAATATATTTCAAGTGGCATTGTATCAGCAGAACAGTAGGCACACAGCTTTAGTCTAATGCCAGAGTACTGTCTAAGTAAGGAATTGTGGCCCAGAGTAGCCAAGTTCTTTACATGAAAAGAACGCTGGTGGCTTTTTTCCTTTTTCTGGAGGCTTAAATTAGTTCAGTTTCTTACCACGTGTTATTTTTGGTTTCACTACCAAAGTTGTCACCTATTTTAAATATTCTAAGGGATGTATGAGCATTTTTTCCCTGTTTTGTCACCTTTTCTTGATACTGAGATGATAAATAATAATCCACGATTTTACTTGGCAATGTTCTTAAATACCACAAGTTTTGAAAGAAAACATGGTCTGAATGTTGTGACTGTAATGGTGACCTGAATTCACCATTACGTTTGAACGTCTTTGAGGCTTTAGTCACGAAGCTAAATGACTTGGATTTTGTTTTCACTCTCTGTATTTCTTACTTCATTTTTCCCTCCCACAAAATGACACTTATCCCAAAATAAATCATTATTATTATTATAGCTGGTGTTGTAGAGAGAAATGACCAGGGGTGACTCAGCTTTCTTCTCTTGCGTTTCCTGTCATCCACTGCTGAGGTGAATTTCAATACCATAATGTTTATTGTGGATTAGGCAGCAACAGGTCCCTTCCCATAAGTTTCTTGTTCTCTTTAGGCTGGAAAAAAATGGATTGAAACAAGTATTCTCTTTTATCTTTCAGAGAGGTCAGAAAAGTGAGAGTGTATGGAAGAAGTCTGAACATGTGAAAATTGAAAGTTCACATTTCTGCTTTTCTATCTTCAGTGTTTAAAATCAGTCTTGAGGTAAATGGTTAGTGTTTGCCTGTCACCTGTTTCTTTTGTCTGACTCTAGTTTAGATATTTAATTGATTGCAGAAATAAATTCAGTATTCTTTTTCTGATGTCGTGAATTTGACAGTGTGTTATAGAATAGGTTTTGACACTCGAATGCACTTCTTGAAGATAAGTAATTTGTTAAGTCCTATAAATAGCCCAGAGATGCCCAGAAGTGCCTTTTGCAATGCAAATAATCAAATAATCTGGAACCCAGCTAGTATATTTCAGAAATAGGAAGCATGCAAATTCACCCACAAAATCAAAAGCACCTAGCACCATACCTTTCCCCTGCCAAGTCTATGCTTAAATAAAACTAATGTACCAGGTGAAAATACTTCGGAAAAATTCCTCTGTTAAGTGTTGTGTCTCAGCCCAAACTGAAGAAGATAAGGAACCTGAAGAGAAATATAGATTTTAACTAATTTTTTTCTTTTTCCATCTTTAGTGGGAAGAAACAGGAACTTTAAAGTACTAGGGGTTGAAAGCACGTAGGCTCTTAGGGCTTGACTCAGTTTTCTATGTTTAGGTTCCTGAGTTTGCATGTCTGGACTGTTTGTAGTGGACAGGGAGAGCAGCCTTTTGGAGATGAATGCCTTGATATTTTGGCTTTCATATAATGAAAACTTGGTGAAACAAATCCCTTCCTAAAGTGTGTTTAATTGTGGTTTGGTCCACTTTTAAGGGCAAAAGGCAGTATAACTGGAAAAAAAAAACCAAGTGTGGTGGAATTTTTATACTACTGTTGTTTATTATGAGAGATGTAGATGTGTATACAGCAATGAAGAGTGAATTTTTGTAAAGTAGAAGATGGGAGCTTGTGTTTACCTTCCAAGGTCTTGTCTGGGCATAAGCTCTTTTTAGCCAAATTATTTAGCTTAGTGTAATTCCCTTACTGTTGACACTTACCAGTGTAAAACATTTTCAGTATTAGCTTGTCCTACTGAGGACTAATTGAACATGTTTTTTTCACTTGGGAAAGCATCCTTTCATCTCTGCAACGTTTTAGAGGGTTTTTTAGCAGCTTCAAATTGGTAAGTAAAATTTTGCTGGGTGCTGTGTGGTAGTGTTCACCTGGGATATTTAGGTGTTAGGGTAGAGCAATGCTCAAAGTAAGACTATTTCTACTTTCCCATAGGAAGACTGTCTGTCAAATGACTGAACATTGAAGGTTTCTCTTTTTGGTTGGTTTCTTTTTTTAAAAAATAAAGAAGGGAGAGGTATATGATGCAACATTCTTTGCTAAGAACGTTCACTTTGAGAACTGCACTGTTTGCACTTCATATTAGAGCACTGGTTCAGTTTTTTTTGTATAAAATATGGGGGGGGGGGCTTATCCTTATTTTTAATACTGGAGTGGATCAAAGATGGCCATCTGTAGGATTTGGTCATGAAAACTTTCCACTTGTCTGCCCTTTTTGTTCTGGCCAGTTTCTTCACTCACATCCCAGCTTGAAGCAGTTGCTAGCTGGTCTGTTAATTGATTGACAGTAACTTTTGTGTAAATGTGTTTTCATTTTTCTCCAGGGAATCAATTGGTCTGCTTTGATAGATTTCAAATGAGACAAATTGTATGTGTGTTATTTATTTATTGATAACCGAAGCACATTAAATTCAATGAGGGAAGCATCTTTTTCATGCCACTGAACTGTATAGTGTAACCTATTTCTGTATGCTACTGATGATGGTGGAATGTTAGACTTGTCTGCTGGGTTGATCCAGTCAGTGGAACCACTCCTGAAGTATCTGATTTTCTAGTCTTGTGACTCTGTATTTGGTGGGGAGAGTATTTCATAGCCCTTATGCCAACAAGCTATCATGTCTATATATATCAAGAGACTAATTTTTATGTGAAATCTTTGTTCTTGTTTCTTTTCTAGATATTTGGTTTGAATGTCACCTACAGCTTTCTCTATTGGATTATACATTACATATGTAAATATGCATCTATATTTAAGTTAAACTCGTAAACCATAAGTTTTACCATTCTGCAGCTTGATAGAGAAAGAGTGAGAGTATGGAAGTCTTCTGCTCATTTTCTGGCAGCATATTTGGACTTCTTAATGGCTATCACACTTACCAGATCTTTGTTTCTTCAAACTATTCATACAGTACCTACAGCATGCAGGAGTGGTTTTTTAATTTAATTTTTAAGCTAGGATGTTTTTTACTTCCTTAAAGGATTGGTTCTGAGCTAATTTTTCACGAAAGATCATGTACCTGTTGTTCATTTGTGTCTAATACGCAATTTGTATATTCAGGTGTAATTATTTATATTTTGTATTTATTGGAGTACTGGAGAACGGGAACTCAAAGCAGAAGAGCTATGTAGTATAAATAATTATTAGTAGTTGTAACCTGTGACTTAGGTATGTGTTGTTTTTTGCATGTAGTTTTGGTATCGTCTAAGGCATATTTTTAAAAGCACTAAAGCTAACAATGCAGTAAATTATTTTGCCTGGAAAATGCGATTATAGAACCTCTGACATTGTCTAATACAAGAGCAAATCGGGTGAAGATGCCAAGGTGTGGGATTTTTTTTTGTTGTTGTTTTTTATTTGGTGGGTTTTCTTGTTTGTTTGTTTTTTCTTTACGTGATTCTTACCAAGGAGGTAATGGCTGATTACCAAAATCCTATAAAGTGACAGTTTAAGGTGTCCACTGTGCTGTGTTTTTTATGAGTTTTGGAATGGTTCTTTGCTAAAATATAGCTTCATACAGAGCATTCTTGGTATTTGCTAAAGTGTTGTTATGTTTGTGTTGGGGAATAGGGTGACTCAGAGTAATTTGAAATATTAATAGTAATGACTCTGCCATTATTGTTGAAGGTGCAGGGTGCTCTCTTCATGGAAACAAAATGTCTAGTTGGTACTGCTTTTTATGCCTCTCAGGTATTGCTCCAGTCAGTAAATTAAATGCTCTGCAATGATTTAGGTAGTTGTTAAGAGAGCTGTCCCTCTACAGACTCCTCCAAAAACAGGCTAAACTGGGTATAAGATTTTTACCTTGGCTGGTCTGCTAATGAAGATGCACTGTAATAGTTATATGGATGGCAAATGTGAAAATGAAGAGGATGCTGGCTGACTGCGTTCATATTGAACTTCTGGGTGCTCTAATAGCAGACTCCTCATGCCATCTGCCCGAAAACTGATGACAGACTTCTAGCCTCAGACCTCTTCCCTCCCAGCTTGGAGTGGCTTCCTACAGCTCTTGGGTGCAGGAGATGATAGCCTGTACTGTTTTAATTTGCGTGGCTTGCCAAAAATAACTTCAGAGTATGCATTGTAAAATTTTAGTTTGTTGTCAGGAAGATTAGTGGGTAACTTGTTGTCTGTCCCTGGAGAACAAACAGTGAGGACAATGCTGGTCAGTCTGTTTCTAAACTGGGATTCTTGTCCCCTCTTTTATGAAAAGTTTTCAGGTTGCATGTCAGTATGTTGAGTTCATGTTCTGAGGCCATTAAATTCTCCCTGACTTTTGTGACCTTCAAAGGCCTATAAAAACTTTGGCAGTATGTCTTTATTTAAGCCAGCCAGTTGTCACACTCAGAAATGGTGAATTTAGAATTTATGGTGAAGCAGCAACATTTTTCTTCCTCATTTTTTAGTAACCGACACAGTTCAATTCCCACATTAGTAGAAATTGCTTATTCTCTTATATATTTGGAAATAATGGAATTTGGGTTATGATAATTTGTAAAATTTTGCCAGTATTGCACCTTAATTCAAATTATTCTGTTTGAAAGCTTTTCTATGTCTCTTCTAGTATTTTTACAGTGAGTAGCAGTGGTTCCTTGGATCTGTTCATGGAAAAATTTTCTTGATTAAAGTTGGGTTTGTTTTGGTTTTTTTCTGTTACAAATGCCATCTGGGAAGAAGCTGTAAGAAAGACAGTGTGTTCTACAAAACAGAGCCATTAGAAGGAAAACAAAAGTAACTGAGAAGTGGAAAGAATCTGAAAAAACTAACAGTTAATGCAAAATGTTTTCAAAACCATGAAAATATATTTCTTCTGGGGGAAAAAAAAAAGCTTTTAAAAAAAATTCTGTTTTTTAATTTCAGTTTTACACATTCGTTCAGTTTGATACATTCGTCAGTTGAAAAGTAGATACAAATTGGGGCACATCCAATCCTGATGCTGTAAAGCTTATGACAGCTGTCCATTTGAAGTATTTAATAAAATAAACTATATTAATTGTTCTAGTAATTGAAGAGTTTCTAGATTTATTTCAACTCTTTATCTGCAGCACTTGACTTAGTGTAAGCTAAAAGATTTATTTTGGTGGCAGTGGTGATAATTTTTTGCTGTCTTAGTTCTTAGGCAGGCCTAAATTTTTCAGTGCTCCTAGACTACTGTTGGTTGTGGATTAGACAGAGTACAGTCCGGTTTGTTTGATTGGGGATAATTCTGTGAAAACAATTCTCTTTGAATTCTTTTGAACATGAAATATGTATGATTTGTGCTGTCTGCAAGTGATGTTTCTTATCAGTGAGTTCTTGATCTGTCGAGAAGATCTTGCAATACACGCTAATCGTAAGTAGAGAGGCAGCATTGTGAAATGATAAATCAGGAAGACAACTGGTTTTGTGACTAATTAACCAGTGTCTCAGCAAGCAGTCTTTTTCTTTTTTTTTTTTTTTTTAAACCTGACAGGTTTGCAGGTAAACCCAGCTAACTTAGAGCTAAAGCAGGGGTTGATTTCATAGTTATTTATTTCATAGCTTAATGTGTGCCTGTTTCACATTGCTTTAAAAGTAGCCTGTGAGTGTAGCTGGGTGATAAAAGCCTACAATATAGATAATTTTGTCTTTGAATCCAGATCTTAATTCCAAGTGAAATGCTTTGGCATAGTGTTTGGAGACAAGGGTGTATACCTCTGTGTTAAATATTCTTTGTGAATTTTACTGACTTTATGTGGTTGCAATTTGCATTTTAAAAAAGAACGTTCTTGGTGAAATGGGGACTTACCAAAGTAAATGCATAGTACGAGAAGGTTGGCAGGCAGTGGAGATAAATGCGTAGGTGAGGCTGTATCTTTGATACAGAATGTTGGAGTTCCTACCAAAAATGGTATTGGAAAAAGAAAGTAGGATAAGGGGGCTTATTGCTGTTTTGAGACACTTCCATTTTGTTTAGGTGGGTTTGTATTTCCTGGATAATTGTTTGTTTTCAGAGCAAAACCAGTAGAACTGAGTGAAAGTGTAACTAGGAGCACAGTTGGGTATTCCGTATGACTGTGAGTGAAGAAACTGATGTCACTAGTTCTTGATTTGGTAAGTGTATCTGAGTGTGTAGTTTTTGCTGGGTAATACTGGGTGTGCAATGCCATCTATTCATGTGGAAGTAAGTCAGCTATGGTGCTTTTTTAATGGATTCTCTGATATGCTCAGGTTGGGCACTCCTGCACGAAATATGGCCGGTTTATGTCCTGTAATAAAATATATTGATAAACCTCTCTCTAATCTTTGTATGTTTTGGCATTTAAAATATTTGTACAAGGGGGAAAAAAATCTCCTGTTGGCAGTTGGGTGTAATAGCTGTGGAGAGATTCAGCACTCCAGATCCTCCCGTGATAGTTGAGATTTGTGGTCCGATTGGCTTTCATTTTTGATAGAAACGTTAAGAGCTGCATTGTTCGAGAACAAACACAACTTTGTTGCTTGGCCTCCTTTGCTTCTCTGAAATATGATTCTTGATATAGAATTAAACAATGATTGTAGTAATAGGACAGAAAAAAAAAGCCATCTAGAAATGCAAGGGCACTTGGGGGAAGGGGGAGCAAAGAGAAGGAGAAAAGCCGTACTGGGTTTGATCACTTTGCTTTGGAGAGCCTTCCACAGCATAGTTGGTTAAGTTTTATAAGCAAGACAAATCCTTTTTTTTTTTTTTGTGGGGTAGGGGGTGGGGTGGGATGGAAACTGTTGAATAATTTACCATAAAGTACAGTCATCTCTAAGTAGTTTTGTATGTCGTACACAGACCTCATTTTAAAGACTGAAAGTAAACTTGACTGGAAAGGGCACTGTGATGAAAACAGGTGCTTAGGGACTCTTTAAACATTGATTATACTTAGCCTGTGTACTGGCACGTCCCACAAAGGATAACATTTAGTTTTTATGTCAAGAAGTATTGAAATTTTATTAGTCGTTGGCACAGCTTTCTTCTGGCACCTTGTGAGGAGGTGTATTTTGTATAGTTCAGTTCTAGTTTCTTCTTCCATCAGTGATGTATGAGGACCTCATGTATATATATGAAACAATAATTTCATCAGTCTCTGGCCTGTCTTCTGAGATTGCCTACGAACAAGTAACAATCTGCAAGCATCTGAAACAAGCTTCAGTAACAGTAAATGCCTAATATGCCTGATAATTTTTCTTGTTTGGCTACTTCATCTGTCTTCAGGGAAGGAGTATGCCTTTTGGCTTTTCTACTGAAAACTTAACATGCTTCACCTTCTGTGAAAAGTGTTAATGGATAATAATATAATAACCATCAGATTACCAGTAGCTTTCAGTTACAACTGATTTGAGTTAAATATGAGCTGATGAGCAGGCCCAGATAGATTGGTTTTGTGTTTATTTCTGATCCTTAAATCTGTCCCTGCCTTCTAATTTTAGCAGCTTTGAGCTTGTGTACTATTTCCTTAAATGTAAATCCTGAATTATAAATGATATTGAACTGTTTGTTCTTTAAATCGTATACAAATTAAAATACATTTCTGCTGAGCTGTGTGCTGTGTCAGTTATTATAGTGGGTGACCCTCAGCAATGATGTTTCAGTTTTGGAGAAACAGTCTACCAAGGGCAAATCAAGTACTCTTGGCGTGTGAACTATAGCTCATAGATTAAATTACAGGTAATTGAATTCATCCTATCAAAGTGGTGTTGGGTTTGCTATTCATTACTTCCTTTACTGCAGACTGTGATCCTGCTTTTAAGTATATCAGACTAGGTTCAGGTAATTCTGAGGTTGTATGAGGTGAGAGAATTGTAGAGTAGAAGTAAGAAGCAACTATGGCACTAAACAACAAAATAAATTAACCTGAGTTTGGGTAAATGGATGCATACGTATACATTTTGTTATATACTCATATATCTACTTATGTAAGTATATGTCGCTAAGAAATTTGATGTATGATGAAGACATAAATAGGATAGCAGAGTGAAGTAACAGAAAATGTGAAAGAAAATGTTGATTCTTACCAAAAAAAGTAAGCTTGGTTTTATTTTCAAGATTTGAGTATTCATTACATCAGAGGATGCTTTGAAATGGTTGAAAGGGACCTTAAAGACCATCTAGTTCCGACCTCTCTGCCGTGGGCAGGGACACCTTCCACAAGGTTGCTCAAAGTCCCATCCAACCTGACCTGGAATACTTCCAGAATGAGGTGTCTCTGGGCAACCTGAGTAATCTAACCTAACATCTGGCCTAAACCTACCCTCTTTCAGTTTGAAGCCATTCCTCCTTGTCCTGTCAATATCTGCCCATGGGAAAAGTAGCTGTTTTGGTGGGGGTATTTTAAGCCCTCTTTAACTGCTGAAAAGTCTCGATAAGGTCTCCCCCGAGCCTTTCTTTCTCCAGGCTGAACAACCCAGCTTTCTCAGCCTGTCTTCACAGGAGAGGTGCTCCAGCCCTCTAATGACCTTTGTGTCCCTCCTTTGGACCCATTCTAACAGGTTTGTCTTTCTTGTGCTGAGGACCCCAGACACTGCTCAAGTGGGGTCTTACCAGAGCAGCGTAGAGGGGCAGAATCCCCTCCCTTGGCCTGCTCACTCCCACTGCTTTTGATGCAGCCCAGGATGTGGTTGACCTTCTGGGCTGCAAGCGTGTATTTCTTGTTAATAATTTCAAATCTGGTAAATTCTTTTATATACGTATATGTTTACTCTTTAAATATACCTGTTTGGAGGCAGCTAACAGTCATTGCAAATGAGATTTATTCTATGATCTTGTATGTCAGTCTTCCTTTTGCGTGGGGAGAAATGTATTGTGTAGGGAGTTCGCTTCTGTCCTTGCCTGTTCGTGACATGCTGCATCTTTCCACCTGTCTTTTCAGATGTACGAAATTTGCAAATTGTGTTTAATACAAATTTTTAAAAAATAAATATTGGACCTCAGATGATGTTATGCTTAAAGAAGAGCAAAAGGAACGATTGTACAGAAACAACGTCCAGCACAGAAATGCCATTGGGTATCAGCCAAAAAGTCTATCCTTACTGTTGCAAAATTAGTGATGATGTTATGATATATGCCATAGCCTCTGAAACTCACTCTAGTATTGACTTGATTTCTCTTTTCTTGCAGAGTTAGTTTCTTAAGAGTCATTTGGAAGATCAAGGTTGTTTTATGAAAGGAATTTACTTGTAGATTGTTCAGGTATACTTTTTCATAAATTCTCGAATGTTCTCATCCTGGTCCATTTAAATAATGTCAGTTATGTACAGTGTTCTATTTGAAGTCTTATTTGTTGGCTTGGATGGGTTCCTTGGGCAAGATGTTAGAGGTATAATAATGGAGAGAGCTTATATCCCACTTGTGATACGGGAAGGAAAGTGTGTGCATAAAACTCAGGGGAAGGTGGAACTGTGGGAGATTGGTAGAGTGGTTTTTCTTTCCTATTAAGGAACTGCATAGTAAAAATAGAAAAAAACTAATATATCCATTTTGTGTTTCAGTCACATAGTTGGCTGAAATGAAGTTAGAACAGAATTTAAGGTTAGACTTATTTTTCTGCATTATAGAGAAGAAACAGTGGCTGGTTCGTGCAACCCTGAATAGCATGAAAAATTCAGACCATGGTCCTTTTCTGATAGAGTATTTAAATGTTAAATTACCATTGGCATGTCTTCAGTAGCATTAGGTATTAATACAAGTGATATTTTCAGTCTTTAGTTCTATTAGTAATGTAATTCTTGGGCACTATCAAGATTTTTTCTAAAATGTTTGATTGATATTTGAGAATGGAATTTGGAGACTGAGATTTTGAAACTTAATATTTGTGTTAGGGCTTTTGTTCCAGTTCCATATCAAATATAACTTTATATGGATATTCTAGACTTACTTCCTCTTTCTTGCATAATAGCTCTTTGTGTGGAGAATATTGTGATGTTCATTCTACTGCCAAACAATGGTGATTTCATCACCTTATCTTGTACAGAGTGACACTAATTTTTGTAAGGTATGCTATGTGAGAATTTGGAAAGGTAATGGAACACATGAAGTAAATTCTAGATACTTAAGGCATTGTTATTCTGTAGTCTCTTAGGAATATCAGTTGATACTGCCTTCTGAATATAAACAAAGCCTTCCCTTTGAGGAATATTTTGTTCCACTCATGAATTCTCAGTGTATTAACCTTTAACCAAAAATAAATATATTTGCAGTGCTTGTTCCAGATTGAGGTCGCGTTTTAGGAGAAAATTCTTGTGGGCTTGTAGTTTGATTTTGCTTTGTAAAACTTCATTTACAGAAGATAGAATGCAGGGTAGTAGTGGCACAGCAACTGCTCGTAACTTGTCGATGCAAAGGCATTATTTGAGTCTTTTGGAAAGGCATTCCTTTTGCTATGGTTACAATGCTGAGTCATTTGTGCATATCATATTAAGATCTCTAGTACTCACTACAATCCATTCAAAACAAAGATCAAACTAAACAGAATTTTTAGAAAAGGTCATAGTTACATCAGAAATATTTTTCCCGATCAGCATAATAGCTCAAGTGTGAGAATAATGTTTTAAATACTTTCTAAGACTATTGTGCTGTATAAACTTGAATAACATGTAAAATTACAGACTATAGAGATAAATTTAAGCTTGCAAATTGGAGGTGGTTTGAACTACGATTGTTTGTACAAACTGTATCCTTTCTTGTGTGCAATGTTAATCTAGATCAGTATTTTGAAAAAAATGCTAGATGAGTGAACTGACATTTTTAATACCACATTGGTGACACTGAGTCAGTAAGTTTTTCTTAGGTAACAGTGCTGAAGATTATGAAGCTGTATCGGTATCATTTGGCATAAGTTTCATGACATGGAGCATGAAGAATTTAGTGAGTTGCCAACAATTATTTTTTGAACCTCATAAATTTATGTACTTCCTTATACAAATGGGCATATTCTGTTTCAGTAGTTTCCATGTCCAGAAATCCCACATGCGCTTACCAGGCCATATAAATTTCAGGTTGGTCTCTTCTGTCTGAGTGTAGAGCTACGCACTGTAACCGGCTATCAAACCTACGTGTGTAGAGTTAACAGAGGGAAATAGGTACTTCTGTGTTCATAAATTGGATGTGTAAAACCCCCTGTATTCTATTGAATACAGAAGTACCTTTTTTCTCCCCTGTTGAATTGCAGGGGATTCCACTTGGCTGGTCCAAAGGTAAGCTGTGTAATAAGTGAAGACATTCCAGCTCACGGTGTCTGGGGAGACTGTTGATTCTTTGCCTAAAAGATGGAGAAATTCTTGTCTCTCACCTTGTGTTTGGGGTGCAATAACAGCTTGCATACTCTTAGCCTGCAACTTTGCTACTTTCATTTTTTCGTATTTGATAGAGAGTTTTTATGCGTTTCCACCATACATTGGAACAGGCCAAGAATAATGGCATTCTTTCAAAGCATGCACTTACTGTGTCTTTTGATGTCCAACCATGAAGAAGATGGTATGAACTACATGGTGCTTTGTGGTAATCTGTCTTTGAAAGTGGAAAGCACTCCAGTTTTCAAAAATAACTAAGGTTTTAAGATATAATGTGAAAACTGAACTTTCGGATGTTTTGAGGTCTTTAACTGCTACTCATTGGTCAGGCTTTGTCTTCAGTGGGAATGTCCAGAGGTTTTTTTTTTTCCATATCCTGAGTTAGCTCTAGGTCCGTTTAAAATTTAAAAATGAAGTTGAAAAGTTTGATTGGAAAAAAAAATTGAAAAGTAGATGTTGGCCACCACTGAACTTTGATTTCATTTTGCTTTCTGAATATTAGTGTATCAGGTTTTCAACCTGGCCTTTCCAGCCGAGTCTCAGTTGTTCTGGTATGTGTGTGCTCAAACATGAAAGTGTGTTTCTGGACTGGGGCCTTCTGTGTTTAATTATGTGGTAATACAGAAAATCACAGGGAATAGGTAGTCCTGGAACACTATTCTGTTAGTTGCCTATTTATCCATTTCCTGAAACACATGAGAGAACTAATGTCCTGAGTGCATTTGAATTAAGTCTTAAGTGTAAGTTTTAGATCCTTCTTCAACAGAAGCTCTTCAGCATAATTTCAGTCTTATACTTTACGATCATTGTAGTACATGTTAAGTAATAAGTAGACAATCTGAAAAGCATTTAAAAATATAGTTATTGCACTCTGTGTGGAATACCTTCTCTTGATTTGCGTCTGATTTAGCACTGCTTTCAGTGAAGATGGAAGTGAAATGTAATTGAAAGGAATGTATTAAAAGAGGTACTAGTCCCTCAAAGGCTTCTGTCCAGCACTGGTGAAGGAGGAAATCGGTTAAGTACAAACAATGTGGCTTTTATTACATTGGGTCAGCAATAATAAACCTTTGTACTTTAACAAGATTTTTTTGTTTGCTTTTTAAAAGGACGCTATCAAGGATATTAAGCCTCATGCTTTCTTTGCATTAACATGGGACTGACTTGCAGCAAGTAGCTGTTTCAGAAAAGCTGAGTTTCAGGACAGACCAAAAGATGATGATTGTGTAAAATCTTAAAAGTATGTAGAGATACATATTTCTGGGTTGAAAAGAAAGGTGGCTAATCGGATACCTACTGAGTGCCCCTGCTTAGACTTACCTAGTTCAGAGGGGGCTGCTGTTCAAGTTTTCATCTGTGCTGTTGCATGGATTTGATTTTTATTAGATTCTGTGTAGCATTAACTTTTTTGGAACTAAGTGCCTCTAAATTCTTTACGGATTATTGCACTGGGATTTGATTCTTAGTCATCAAAATTTTATTTTTATTTATTTTTCTGAGATGAAAACATGAGTTTTGGGCACAGCCATGTTTTGTAGTTGTTTGGCTGGCCGGTTTTATTTGAAGTTTTTCTTTTTTCTTTGGGTGTAATTGTAAGCTTTGTGTGTATAATTGTTTCATGACAACATATGCAGCCTGATATGTTCAACTGTAGCAAGTGACAGTGCAAAAGATGTTGGAACAATATTTCAAGTACCTGAAGAGTCGTGTAACTTCTACAAGGGTGCTGTTTTAAACTTTGAAGACCTTGATGACTGTTTCTTTTAGTTGAGGTTACCTGAAAAGGGTTTCAGTCTGCTGAAACTTGTCATTGCTGTGACATGCCAATTTGTTTAGCTTTGGTTGTTTTATTTTGTTTTGGGGAGGTTTTTTTGGGTGGAAAACCAACTAAATTTCTTCATGCTGAATTTGAGTAAAGCAACCAGCCAAAACAGTTCTGTAAATACTTCCTGTCACCAGGGAAACTGAAGGTGAAGATAGAAGTGCTTATAAATGAGAGATGAGAGCGAGCTTTACTGTCCTCTTGGGTAAAAATTTGATTATGAGAATGAAACTTAGAGCTTTTTTTTTCCAATATTAGATGTCCCTGCATAGGTTTTTTTTTTCCTTACTTACGTTTTTTGGAAGGGGAAAAAAAAATCACTGGGAAACACTTCTCATTAACTGAACAGAATAAATGGAAAATGATGTGTTAATGATTTACTGGAATTGATTCTTTATGTACTACCAGAGGTAAACTGCACGTTATTTATCCTTATAGAAAATTAGAAGACAGGCCCTTTTGGCTTAGACTTCTTCTAGGATATCCAGTTCAAAATATTGAGTGTAGTACTAATCCCAGCTCAAGAAACAGGAGCTGTATATTCACAATTCACACCTATTCACAGACACAAAATCAAACAGTATCTGAAGAGAGATTCATCACTTTGGATTGTATTGTAAAATGTTTCCGTCATAACATTTTTTATTGCAATTTTTAAACCATCAAGACAAATCTTGTAGACAAAAATTTGGGATTTTATGATACCTGGGATAGTACTTTACTCATCTGGTTGATATTCATTCTTTTTGCCTGAGTCTGGGTTACTTTGTGTCCCATTTTGTTCGTGGTTAGTGGAAGTGTAACACACTTGAATTAAATATAGTAACTTTTAGCCTAAATGTCCATTTGTGTTAGGTTTCATTTTAAGGAAGCTGTTTCATAGTGGTTTTAAGTACTTAAAGCCATTAGAAAAGATTAACTTTGAACACATACTTATTTAGAAAGAGTCCTGAATTACTCAAAACTTGATGGGAATTTTAAGCATCAGTTAATGTACAGAAGGCTAGGTGTGGGGTTTGCATGTCTGGCTTTTGTTGTTTGAGAAATTATTTGGAAGGAAACCAATAGGTTAAAAATTCTTCCCTTTAATATTTACATTCTGAGAAGCTCTTAGGTTGTGTGCTTATTTTAACCTCTCCCTACCTGAAAAAATAAATTCTGTGAATAGGATTTGAATAACATAACTTTTTAAATTCCAAAAATGGTCTGTCTTTCTAGTATAATTTCCAATTTACAGGTTCTTTTCCAGCTATTAAAATGGGAAACTTTTTGATAATGCTTTAATTACCTGAAATTCTCATCAGATGAAAGGGAGAATTTAATGCTTTCTAGTGTTTTAGTTTGGCATGTGTTACTAGTCAGACAGGTACCTGATTCTTACCTTAAATATACTTGTCTTTTAAAACGTGATAGGCTGTTTTTTTAAAATTATGTTAATACAGATTGATAAGCTTCACTTCTAGCTGGTGTTTGGTATCATTTAAAATAAGCTGTTTCAACAGGCCTCCTTAATTCAGTTCAGCAAGTAGTATAAAACTTAATTTCTAGGTGAAAAAGAAGTTTATCTTTAAAGGTTTCTGTTTGAGCTGTTTTTATCAAAAAAACCCTGTTTGGAAGTTGTGACCTATCTCTATTTCAAGTGTAATATTTAAATAGATAAAAGTAGGAGTAATAATGACTTTTCAATGTCCTAGTTTCAATATGGAGTAAAAGCTTTATCATCCGTTCATCATCTTCTTTTTATCAATGTGTCACAAATTGCAGGTCATGAAAGGCATAGAAAGAGTTGCTAAAATACCATTGAAGAACCAAGTAGGGAAATACCAGTTTTATGAGAATTGTTCTGAAGATTGTGGATGTTAAAAGTTTTGAGAAGGGAGATGCATTTAGAATCAGTGTTCTAAGAGCTGTTTAAAAATGGAGAGTAACCAGCAATCTGGTTACTTTCTGGTTTCATTTATTTATTGGTCCCTAGTAATTCAGAAGAAAGAAAGAAAGAATAAAGAGACAGAGGAAACTTTGAAGAATTCTGCTTGTTTTGCTTAAGGGGACACCCTGATATTTAAAATATTTTTGTAGAGAGACAATAATTTGTGAGCAAAAAAAAAAAATCAAAAACCCGAAATTACAGAGGAACTTGCATCACTGGTGTTCAGTTGACTGGCACTTTCTGGAAATCAGAAACGTGTCTCTGAACTATGTGAAAAACAGGAAACTTGACTGATGGGTAATTAGCCTGGTGATTCCCATGTCCTTAGTTCTTAAGGATTGTAGTTCAGAACGATTTAAATGGGTGGGTCAACAATAAGAGTTGTTGACACAACTTCTTGGTATTCTGTGGCATATTACATCTTGTGTGAAATTGAAAAGAGACTAAACCGAATTCCAAGTGGTGAAATGTAGTTTTAGTGGTGTGTTGTTACAGGCTCCTTGTATACCAAGTAAGAAGGAACCTAAAAATTGCCAGGTCTTTGGGATCTTTGTAAATTTTTATAGCATCCCCTTTGAGTCAAAGCTAGGCTGTACTTTGAGCATGCATTGTCACTTTGGTTTTGAGTTCAGCTGAGGCGGGATAAAGAATTAATGATACTGAGCTTTCAGTTGGTTTGGCAAGGGGTGAGGCTATCATCCAGAACAGAAGAGAAAACCACTGGTATGCCGGTGCCAATAAAATTTTTGGACCAGGTAATCCAGTGATCTTGCCCGTAATGTGAGGGGCATAGTTCTTGCTGTGTTCTTGCTCATATTATTGCTAAGTAGACAGACATTTTCTTTATTCAAGGGGTTCTTGATGTAAATGGAAATGTAATGTTCATAGCACAACAGATGAGTAAGAAGCATCATAGAAGCAAGCCCCTCTGGCAGGGCTGCCAGTGTGAACACTACACACTGTTTTACATCTCTGTTTTCTATGCTGTTAACATCTTAATCAGACTGTCTCTGATTTCAATGCATATCATTGAAGGATATGAAAAAGCTTTGCAAAAATTGTGATCAGACATTTCTTTCATTTATTCAGCAGTGTGAGAAGCGCAGTTCTAGACCAAAAAAGGGCGTCCTATAAAACCTCCTCTAAGTTTTGTTATTTCTCTGACAAGTTTTTCAGTGTTAGATTTGAACCCTCTAGAGTAATGCAGAACTATAAAAGTAGTGGTCTAAGATTTACAGTGAGCAATCCACAGCTGCCTTGCGGATCAGTGAAGACACTGAATTTGGCGTTTTCAGTTTCAACCCATTGGTCTATGGGTTGAAGCATTAATAAAAACTTAGACTTGGCTACTGTGATGTCCAAAATCATCATCCTCATTTTGAGTTGCCCTGTTCATGTGCCAACCACATCTTTTGTTGTAGAAGCCCACAGCTGCTTGTGCCTTGCGGTTTCCCCAAATCTTTCTCCCAAGTGTTAATCTTCTGATTACCAGTCTGTTTGGGCAGGCTGGTTTTCCTTTGCTGTGCCACTTTTCCACTTTGTCAAGAATTACTGACAACCCCCATTTCCTAGTCCAGGCTGTTCAAGTTCCATCCCAAAATAAGACAAAGATTAAATGGCAGACAAAATTTGACATTCAATAGCGAGTTTGTATTCTGATACAATTCACTTAGTTCATCTCTGATATTTAATAGAATTAAGTCTATTGTGCTTGTGACTATCCATAAAGGCTAATAATATGTGTCCCAGTAGGAAATGTTTCTTCTAACTGTAAATAAAAGTGAATGCATCTGATGGTTTTTGTAGGCATCTGTTGAAGTCAGGGCCAACCCTTCTGGGACTCAGAAAGCAGCCCTCGGGGTCATAGAGCTCACATGACCTAGTTTATTCTTCATTAAAACAGATGGTAACTATCTGAGCAAGGCAAACTTGGTTTTAAGGAAGAGCTGGGGATTAAAAAGATGGGAAGCTGGAACAGCTGGGTCTAATTAATGGGAGCAAATAAAGAAGAGGCGATCTAAGCATTAAATTAGTCATCTACATCAATAGCAAAATAGTCACTGCATGACTACTCCCTCAATTGTTTTAGCTGATCAAAAGTTGCAGGATTGGTTTACCTAGCATCAAAAGTATCTGCAATTGCGTCAGAAATGTTCCCACATTCTTTATTCTTTTCTGCTAGGCTTCAAAGAGAACAAAATCCTGGAAACTTGCTATGGTATTTTTGCATGGTATTAGGGAATTCAGCTTGTTTTGTAAGACTGAAAATACTTGTGTTTGATACCTAGGCCAGGTTGGTCCTTTGCAGGTTTTGGCCTCCTCTCCTTGTGTTTAACATGAGAAGGTTACCTTTTGGAGAAGATTGCTGGCATTCCTTCAAGCTCGGCAACCACATAAAATTTGCAATGGGATCCAAGAATTTTATTGTTTCTGTTGTAAACAGATTATACTGGATTAGTGGTTAGCATTTTGCATATTTTATTCTGTTTGCCCATTTAGTCCTGAAAATCATGAATTGTGTTGCAAACAGCCCAGGCGCTCTTGACTTGGGGTTATTACTGGTGGCAAGAGACCTTCACTTACCATAGGCCTTAGCAGGGAGAAGGGGCCTGTGCAAATAAACTACAAATCTGCCTTCAGACTTTGTAAGAACAGCTGTTTTCTGTATGAGGTATGATTTTCTCATGTAGGTGCTTTATTTTGGTCTGAAACTCTGGTAATATGTACTGTAATAAACAGAGAGGCAGGAATATGTATGTAGGGAGTGTATGAAGCCATTGCTCTTCCTTCAGCAGGATAGTACTTGGTCGATCCCAGGACTAATCCAGAATGGTACAATGTCCCTCAAGTTCTCTTGGTTTGAACCAAATATTAAATAAACGTCAGTAGACTAATGTGAAAATATGTAAACACTTTTTCTCTTAATTCTTACAGACAAGTATAGAATATTTCCATTTTAAGGTAATCCTGAGGAATGTTTACTTATCTGTCACAAAAGGTCAAATTTAATCAGTTCACACAGTTGAGCTCTGAGGTGATGAGGGGGAAAAGTTGAAAAGTTCTTTCATAGGGATTAACAGAAATTGTTCTGTGAATTTAGTGTCTCATTCCTGGAGGGTAGAAGGCAGTGGTGCTTTGGTGGAATACTAATAACGCTGCCTTTTTTTGCTTCCAAAAACCTCCCCACAAAAATTTGTGGAGCTGGGCCTTCATCTTGCACACTGCCACTTGACTGCTTCAGGATTTTAGTTTTCTTTTTATGAATCTAAGGGGCAGAATTTCCACCTAGTCACAACACGACAACCTTTTCTTAAAAACCAGATTTTCTCGACTATGCTAAACAACCACAATAACATCTTGTTGCAGCCTCCCACCTTGACTGTCATCCCGTTTTTTCCTCCTCCCTATCAATTGCAAGGAAGAAAATTTTAAAAATATTTGCAGAAATGGCTGAAAGTATGAGCAGGTTTGAAGTGAGATTTTGAATTACAGTATTTTTTGTATGCAGGCTTTATCTGATTATTTGAAGACTGGCTAGGCATAAAACAAACAAAAAGCGTAACAATTAGTCCCACGGAAGAATGGTGGGTGTGTGTCTGGGTACTGCCAGCTAATGCAGGCCTAATGGATTTTCTGAGAAGACTTGATGGGGAGAAAATGCATATTATGAGAGGACATGTCTGAAAACAAATGTTAGAGGGCTTCTTGGTCTGTATTGTCTTGATTTTCATAGTTGCTTGAAACTGTGCTAAAGATGTTTGAAAAAAGACTGCCTGGGATCAGTTCAACAATAAAACTGGTTAGGGAGGTTCTCTGTTCTTGCCTGTGTGTGGTCTTCTGGTTTTCCCAGAGGCTTTCTAGATGAGCTCCTTGCCACTATTCTGGAACAGCCTGCCAGGCTTTGCTGTTCCTGGCAGAGACATTTTTGAGGAGGAAGTGTTTCCAAAGTTAGAACTGTTGCTAAATAAGGCCCTGACAGGTTCTTTTTCGAAAATAGATGGAACTTGTGATGTCTATTATTATTGCTGTTACTTCTGAACAGTGGCTTGTAAAGTTAAACCAAGAGCATAGGGAAAAGTAAAGCATTCTAAAATAAAAATTTCTAGAACAAGTAGAACAAGTCCTGAAACATGTAATCACTAGAGACCTAGGAACAATTAGATACATGTTCACTTTTGACTTTCCTGTTGAATATGTCTGTGGAAGCAGTTTGTTCATACAAGTATCAAAATGAATGTAAAACCACATTTGCTTATGGGGTTAGTATTGCTAATTTCCCTGAGTCCACATTTGGAAGTTTCCAAAATGAAAGATGGTTTTCAGCATGCAATGTGACTATAGTTATTCTTCACAGTATTTTTACTCAGAATTTGAATTTCAGCTCCTAATTCACAAATAACCTAAGTTAATTTTTTTTGTCTGTGCATTCAGTGTAGACGTCAATAATCAGTATTTAAAGTAGCTTGAACAGATGTCTCTGCTTGGAAGCTTTTGGGCCTTTTTTTTTGTTTGTTTTGGAGTTTGGGGTTTTTTTGTTGGTTTGTTTGTTTGTTTGGGGTTTTTTGTTTGCTTGTTTTGGGTTTTTGTTGTTGGGGGTTTTTTGTTTTTTACTGCAGAATCCCATCCCTGAGAAAAAAAGTTGTTTACAGGTATAGTCAGGTAATGTGACTACATTGTTAAAGGATTTAATTGCATGATAAATTTTCCAGGGTAATCTGATGGTTTATTTTGCTGTAACAGCAGGCTTTTTCTGAGACCTGTATACAGTTTTCATGGTTAGAGAACTGTAACTCGGGACAGGTGGGAATGTAGAACTTCTTTGATAGACACTTTTGTGCTTGGACAATGGTAATCCTTGATGTGTTTGTGTAGTGAGAAGTTTTATCTTGAAAACTGGCTTTGAAAGCTGTATTGGAAGTGGAGCTGCACGTTCTGTAAAACTGGATTGCTGGAGTTGGTAGTTTCTAGTTTGTAAGATGAGTATTTTGTTTTTAGTAAATGCTATTAAACAATATTGTAAGTGACTGGAAAGAAAGAAATAAAATGTTTTAGGTGAGAATACACCTGCAGAAAACAAGTATTTCAAACATAAATTGAACCTATCAGAGGGAAAAATTCCCTTGTTTTTTCTCATCTCCCCAATAGTGTAATTTTAGAAGTTCATTTGTTAGTTTCTTCTCCTACTTCTCAAAAATCTGTTTCCTTTCATATACATACTCCTTTCCCTATGCTTGTTACACATCTTAGGAAATTGTTTTTATTATAAATTGATCATAGCTGATCAACACAATTTGAAATCAAGTAACAAGCCAGTGAATAATGCTGTAACAGGTCTGTGTGCTGCCTTTCCTAGGGTGTGTGCAAAGGAGAAGATGATTGCCAGCTTAAGTATAAGCTTTTGACTTTTCTGGAGAGAATGACCTTTTACAAGTTAGGCGCTTGGTTTGAATGCCAAGTGTCCTTTATAGTGGCACATATTTCTGTCTGAGAATGGGATTAAAACAAAACTGGTGTACTGTTGTAATGGAACCTACGTGGCATTGTGTAATGAGCAGAAAAACAATAAGCAACCACCCAATGAGCTGAAATGTGTGTTCATCTTCAGATGTGTAACACTCTGCTGCACAACAAATACCAATGTGGCTAAATGTGCTAGTTTTAACTTTCATTTCAAACTAAAAGAGATACTCAGTTCAGTTACATATGATTGTCTTGAGTGCAGTGCACTCAAAAGGAGCTTTAATGACTATTGAATAGAGAAATGCCTAATGCATTATTTAAAAGTCAGTATGTTTTGATTTTCCTTTTTTATTTTTTAGAGTGAATTGGAGAAGGAATACATTAACTACAAAAATGAGGTGCCAGACAGCTACTGTTTCTAAGTGATATAACACTGAGCACTATAAGCAGATTTTTAAAAATTTATTTATTTTTAGAAGGATCAGCAAATTTTATGTGTTATTTCCCATCACTTCCTTATCCTACTGATTCATTTTACCTCTCTGTGTACATTTACATTTATCATCTCCTCACCTGAATAGTTGGAGTTCCTGTAGGTTTTCATTTAGCAAATTATCTTTGTTCTTTTTCCCTTTTTACAGTAAGTTGATGTTTCTGCTTCATCTTTTCAGGCACAGGCACCTTTGGACGTGTTCATCTGGTGAAGGAAAAAATGGGCAAGCGTTACTTTGCACTGAAAGTAATGAGCATTCCTGATGTCATTCGACTGAAGCAAGAGCAACACGTGCACAATGAAAAGTCTGTCTTGAAAGAAGTCAACCACCCCTTTTTGATCAGATTGTAAGTTGTTGTATTTTTTTAAATTCATTTCACTCATACAGAAAGTGCAGTTAAAGTACTCCAGAGTCTCATTGCAAGGTCTTATGTACTTTACCAACACTGAGCATTTAATTTCTGTTATGTAATCTAGATTAAAGTAGACTTTGGAATAAAGTATGCATTTTACAAGAATCAAGAATTTAAAATCAAGAGGCCTAATGTAAACATTCAAACTATAATTTATTATATGGTGTGCCTCTTATTTTCACACTGCAGAAGAGACATTTTCTGAAGTGAGGGGAAAATGCTAATGAAGCATTGTTAGGATTGGCTCATCAAAATGACTTCTGGAACGATTCTTGATGTTAGAATGGTGATGAAAGTATTTCTACATGTATGTGCTGTAAATACTGGTAAACAGCTAAAGGTATTCCTAGATTTAAATACCTAGTTTTTCAAAACTTTAGTGAACTATGCTTTTGCAAACTGTATTTTTAAAGAGTTTGAATAACTGCAGCACTTCTTGGACTTCCGTATTCCTGTATTTGAGGTTGTAAGAGATGGAACCTATTGAGAAGCGTGATTTAAACACAGTTCATAAAGAATACTTTTTTTTTTTAGTGGAATTGAGGTAATTCTAATGATCCCAATAGTCCCATTGTTGAAGAGAGAAGGAAGGTATCATACTTTTCTGTTCACAGCACCACAACGCTTCTTGTGTGTCTGAGTCCAAATCTGTTAATGGGATAACTAAACCTCTGGTAATTGCAGAGTTAATTTCCATTTATATTTTCTCATGCATGGATACAGGGCTGGCTATTAACCAAGATTTGTTTTCATTTACCTTCCTTAATCAGTTTTACATAAAATTAGACAAAATTAGCCTTAGTTAATCTAGCTGCAGGGAGTGCGGCTTCCTCCCAGGGTTAAGAAAGTGTCAGAGGGAAAAGAAGAAGAAACAGCACGGTAGTCATCCAGAAGATGGAATGAGCCCTGCAGGAGGAGGCTTTTTCCCTGGTGTGGTGTTGGCTTTTTCCAGCATCATGATGCTATTAGTTTCCAGCTAGCATTCAGAAATCCCGTGTGTGGCATAGTATCAGTAAGATAAGTTCTAGAGTATGTAGAGATTGAGATTCATGGAAGAAAGCAAGATGGAGAGGCTGAGTGCATCTGGTTAGACTGGCTGGAATATGGATGGAGCAGGGGGAACAGGTTTTTTTATGTATATCTATGTACATTTGTAAATTCTTTTAAGAGAAAACCCTACCAAAACCAACAAGGAAACTGCCAAATAAGCCCCATGTCAGTAGGTCTGTGTCAAGAACAGCAGGAATAGAGAAACTTGGGTGAGATGTCAGAGACAGGGATGTGAGGATTCATGTTCATACAGAAGTGATCAAAAATCCAAACAGATGAGTTTTCCTGGATTTCATTCACACCATATTTACAAAATACCAGATTTTTCAAGTTTCAAGGGACACAACTCAAGTAGTTCACTTTGTGTGCAAGACAAACCTTCTTCCTGCCTTCTAGAGCTCTGCCTTTTCTGTTGAAATGTCCAATGAGATGTTGCATCAGCTGTGCTCATGTAATTGTCCATGTGATGCCTTTTTCCCTTGGCAGAGGAGACTCCAAGCAATGTAGCTGAAGTGAGGTAGTTAAATTTTAAGTCACAACAATATATATGTGCTTTAGGTTAAACAAGCCTTTGTGGATGATTATCACTAGAGTGTATGACAAGTATCACTTTCTGCAGCTTTTTGTGTGACTAAAAGCTTTTTTCAGCCACCTGCTGCCCAATATACGTTTGGGTTTTTTTCTGTTAGTTACTATAAGTGTTTAACAAAAATGAGGAAAAAATTACACAGTTCAGCTTTAATGCCTTTAAAATGTGTTATCTACATGGTCTGGTTTTTATGTTTTCAATTAGCTTCACCATCTTAAACACTGATGGTATTCTCCTCTAGTTAGAAAACAGGGAATAGGTGTCAGTGCAGCATAATATTTCAGGATTTTATGATGGAAAATTATAAAGTAATGCTGCAAATAAGTGATTTCTTTTGTTTGGAAGTTCCATGTATCTTCCTATATGTAAAGAGTTCTATTTTTTTTTCCTTTTCCTGTTACTTTTGAGAAATACCTATTCTGAATGTAGGGAGCTACAGTTTTCCTGTAGACACTGGAGTTAGTCATCTACATATTTTTTTTATCAATTTTTTTCTAAACGCTTCTTAGGTGCTTTTGTAACAAGTGATCACTGGAGATTCCTAGGCAGTCTTTACCGACGTGTTTGAATAACGTGTCACACTACTGTGGTGCAGCTCTTCATAGTGAGGTGTAATGTTGACATGGTTTTGAAGAGAACAAGAATTAATAAAAATCAACTGTGTCTTGTAGTCGTATAAGCTAAAACAGGTTGTTTGACTGTAGGAGTTCACAATGGCATCCACAGTTTAGGCAGTAAAGCTGAATTGTAGAGTTAAGGACACCACACATGTTATTCTATTCGCAGCTTCTGTGATTTTTTTTCTTTTTTTGTATTAAATTACCATTTAAAGCAATCTGAATTGCAAGTACTGAAGTTCTTCATTTTGCTTTTTCATGTATACCAAATAATGTATCCATTTTTCTGTGGATAGATAAACCTTTAAGAGTCAATTGTTGAAAAAATTAATTCCAGTAAAAATCCTGTGCTTAATGATGTAGATGTTCCATTTTTGTCCCTCTGTATTGTGAGATTTTGCTCTTCCTCTCCCATAAATACGTGGTTTGTTTTGTTGCACCCACTCCTGCTCTTCTTTCATTGTTTATTGTAGGTACAGCTTTGCCTAATTAACTAAAATACATTTTCAGAGTGTTTTTGCATAGTCAGTAAAGATACTGTGAACATCATCGGTAGCCAGTTAATGATGCTGATGACTGTGATAGGGAAGAAGTTCCATAAAAGCAGAAGGCAAGCCTGGGCTCTGCTTTCTCCATCACTGAGGGAGTGGAAGAGCTGTAGCTGATGTCTGTTCCTCTATCTTATTTCCTTGGTTGCCTCGGTGCTGGTATCAAAAATAAAATCTTCCTGAGTAAAAGTCATTCGTGTATTAGAGAGCTCAGTTTGCTCTGCTTATCTTTCCTGAGGCTCTCTACCCTGATTAAGCACAAGGTACTTGTGATACTGCAGAAGCACTGACTAGGAGCTAAAGTCGCTTCTGTTCTTGTATCACTGTATCAATAAAATAGATAAGGGTACAGTGTTCTCTACCTGTTACTGTGGAATGGGGGATCGTTCTTTGTTTTAAATGATAGTGTTCTTCAAGACGTTACCAGATACTTATTTTCTTCTTAGCTGTTGAGCTATGTTGAGGGGTGTGGTATGTGAGTTTTTTTTAATGTAGATAGAAAGAAAAACAGCATAATTTAAGGGAATGTGGACGAGAAGATTCCTGTATCCTGTAATGAAGCATTTTAAACCCACATGTCATTATTTTCTTTCTTCTTTACCTTTTCTTTACGTTACTCTGACTACCACAAAAATAGCTCTTAAATTAAAGGTCACAGTCTGAGGAATGGAAGGTCCCTATCCTTAGATTAATTCTGAGGTACAGAAATGAATCTTGTTTAGCTGTCAGTTTTGCTTTTCTATTGCTTTTGTGAAAGATGCCATAGAAGAGCAAGCGTTGGCATCTGATGCTTTAGTTGGGATCGCGTATCTCACGGGAAGAAGGGATAGGAGAGGAGAAGGACAACTTTTTGATGTTTGGTTTTGAACATATTGTCATGAAAGTCTTTACAAAAGCAGATTCTGCCTACCGCCATCACTTTGGCAATGCTAGATAATTTAAAATGTAAGGTGTGTAAAACAACGTGTGGTCTTGATATCAGGTCAGTTATTCGGTGCTTAGAAGAGACCTGTTTTGTACAATGAAACAGGATCTATCAATTAATTTTTTTTCTAGGCCTGTACTGTACTTCTCCTCAACTATCTGGTTTACATTGCAGGTTAAGGTGGCTACTTGAATGTCTTACATAATCCTGCTGGATTCTCGGGGGTTTGATATTTGCAGACAAGGAATCAGAAATCAGTTATGGACGCGATTGGGGCAACAGAGGCCATTTTACAGACATCTACTTGTAAAGCAAATCAGAGACATAATTTCTTTATTCAATAAAACAATACTTTTATTACAGATTTTGGACCAACCACGATGAACGTTTTTTATATATGTTAATGGAATATGTGCCAGGAGGAGAACTTTTTAGTTACCTGCGCAACATGGGGCGTTTCAACAACAGCACAGGACTGTTTTACTCGACGGAAATTATTTGTGCAATAGAATACCTGCACTCCAAAGAAATAGTTTACAGAGACTTAAAACCTGAAAATATATTACTAGACAAAGAAGGACATATCAAGCTTACTGACTTTGGATTTGCAAAAAAACTGGTGGACAGGTAAGTGGGGTTTTGTTATGGTAATTATGTTTTGCATGCTAAACAGTTAGAAAAAAATGTTTGATTTCAGGTGCTCAGCATTTCATTTAACACTCCGTGTGGTTCACTTATGTCAAATCCCTTAACATGAAGGAAATTATCATCTTAAAATGGCTGTATGGAAACCAGTATTACCCCTTAGGTATAACCAGGGAGCATATCACACATAAGCTACCACAGAAAATTATTTTTATTTTTCTGGTTTTGTATATTTACGTTTTCAGTAGTCATATTGTAAAAAAGGGAGTTCAGTGAAGTAATAGGAGGAGATGTCAAGATACGTAAATTAATCCTTCACACATATTGAATTGCTATATGTTTTGTAACTCATGTTTCCTTCTAGTTTCCTTTTAGAGATTTTTGAAGTGTGGGAATAACATTTTAAAAGTGGATATGGCGTGTTCGCTAGCCTGTTGCTAAAATGAAACTGCAAAAATCTAGACAGAAACCATAAGGCCAGCTTCAGCAGAACTGATTTATTTAAATCTAGCTTCTATATTGCTGTCAGTTTTTTTTAATTCAAAATTTAAAATATGTAAACTTTTTTGTAACGCAGAGGTCTCCCCCCCTGCCCCAGTGATTTCTCTTTGGACAACTCTTCCCAGACCATAGTGCATGTTTTTAAGAGTAAGCAAGAGCACTGGGATTCAAGAAAAGGGAGGTAAAAACTAGCCTGTCGTATCAGGAAAGGGGTGTGACAAGGTTTGGTGTTACGCCTTTTGAGGGATACCCTATTTTAGACAGTGTAGTGGTGAGTGAGGTGTTACACAGGTGCTCATCCTCTTCAGTCATCAACCTGTTTGATGCTGCTTTTGCAACAAATGGGTCCATGTGTGAGGAGAGTTCTACAAGATCAGTTTGAAAGGAGAGTGGATCTGAGGAAGCTACTTAGTGAATCCCTTATGAAGTAAAAGTCAGATGAGACAAATCAAATCACAAAATATAATCAAACTTTCTATTCACCTTTAAGGTCTGAAAATCCGTTTTAAAACCGTAGAATTTTATTATGAACACAATTGAATTCCACTAGGCAAGCAAAAAGGCCTACAAATGCTGGCCTTTTATTGTAATACTTTGTTTTTAAATCAAAATAACTTTTTGCAGGAAAAGATAACAAACTTCCATGTAAGAAAGTAGTACAATCTCTTTATAAGACGTTTTCATACAAATTCTTATGACTTACTCTTTACATGTAAATACTGCCACTTAGTGGTAATTCTTATTTTGTATTTCTGTGGGTTTAAGTCACAAGAGAAGTAACCCTTCATTAAATAAGGTGACAGTTCACATCAGAGTATATTTTTTGACTTGGAAGATGAATCTCTAAGAGGAAATTTTTTCAAATATATTTTAGGATATTAAACTAAGTTATCACTACTGGTTTTAATTGGGTTTGTGTTCCCTATATTGCTTGGCAGGCAGTGAAGTTTATCAATTTGTGTTGAATTGAATAATGGAATATTATAGTAGTTTTATATTCATAGCTGATTTACCTTCAAAGGTACAACAGTAACATAAATACAGAACATAAAATTGAAATGAGCAAGGACATTATCAGTTAGAGCACAGGTAGTTACCTATGCAAATCTGGTTTAGTTTTTTGTGTTACTGGGTTTTTTGGAACTACATAGTATTCTCCCCACTAGCTGAAGTAATCTTCACAACGTTGGTTTTGTCACTGTAAAACTACACAGTTATCAGCCCTTTATGTACTGATGCACTCCAGTAGGTGCTTTTGTTTATGGCGTAGCCTATTTGATCAAAAGTATAAGAGATGTTTTGTCATTTTTATGCACGGCAAACATCTGTACATATGAATCTTATGTGTATGGATGTCAGTGAGCATACTGATGTGTGCATATATACAACGTACCTGAACTGAGAAAAGAAGACATGAAGTATTTGTATTTTTCAAACATTGGGAGGTAACCTGCTCTCAGGGTCAGCAAAGACATTCCTAGAAAGAAGGCATAATACGTAAATCAAAAGATGGTCTGCAGAAGACTTTGGAAACAATTGCACATTCCAGATACATAATACTTCACACTAATGATTGTGTAGCTGCCTAACTGAGGTTTTTCTGTACACATTTTCTTTTCTTCCCATTACCATGTGTGAGGGGGTGAAATGTTCACCATGTCCCTCTGCAGTTAAGCTGCTCTTTCTAAAGAGTGTCTGGCTCATAGCTCATGTTCCCGCTGTGGAAAGCAGCCTGCACCTGTACCTTCTTATTAGTACCATTTCTGAAGGGCTAGACTCTTAATATTTTCTTTTTAGAGACAGAGGAAAGAGAGGAGGTTTTCTTTGCTCCTTCTGTTCCTTGTTGGTATGTCCTTCTGTTTATCCTTGTTCCTCCCTTTTTGCTCATAGTATACGTGTAAAAATTCTAAATTTTTCTCCAAAACAGTGTGTCTTTGCCTCAGCTGCTGTTTATTTCTTCTCTTTTCCACCTTGATGTTGCTTAACTGAAGACTTAATAACCTTTTCAGTTTCTTGTAAGTACATTCATATAAAATAGATGTGCCACTGCTTTTAAAAGAGGGCAATGTCAAGAAGAAAGATGGGGAGGGGGTTTTTATCATTTACTGTTGCCTGAAGGCTGTAAAAAGGATTTCCTTTGACCTTTACAACTGTTATATTTGTAGACCTTTCTCTTTCTGAAAAGCATATACCACTTTTTGGGTATAGTATTTTCATTGAAAATTTTTTTCTGATCTGATTTTGTGTGGTTTTTGGTTGGGTTTTTTTGTTTTGCTTTGGGTGTTCGGGGTTTTTTGGGGGGGCATTAATTCCCATGATCTTTCAGAGAAACACAGAACTAATCTGAATGGAATTTTATGGGTTTTTTTATGGACAGGTTTCACTCAGAAAGTTATAAAAGTTATCAGTTATCACTTACCTGTCTTTCAGCTTTTACCTTGAATATTCAGAGTAGTGAATATTTTGTAGCAGTGTGAAGGGAACAGTCTATTCTTACTTTTTTGCATTGTAATTTATCTTCAATAAAGTTATCTGGAGTTTCAGATGAATATGCAATAGTCATAAAATAGTAATGATAGAAGAATACTTTAAAAATAGTATCTTTTTGTAGCATTTACTTGAGGTGTTTTCCGAAATACTAGATAGTTTGTTTCATGACCAACAGAAGAGGAAACAGAAGTCATGATCTTATGGCACAAATACACATCTTAAAAAAGAACATGAGCTTCTTCCAAGTTTTTGTGTAGCTAGTAAACATAAATTTCTTGATTCAAATTAAGGAAGTAGTTAACCTGGTGGTAATGAATTTTATTTCCTAGTGCCGCTAGGAGACTTCAAGTTACGTTGACCTTAATTCACAGTTTTCCTCTTGCTTGAATAAAAACACAGTAAAACTGTCAGCTGCTTCATTTGCATAGCTGGCTAAATCACTATGATTAAGTCACATGATGGATACAGCTTTTTAAATTTGAGAGAGGGAGAAATACTTCATTTTAAAAAAAGACAGAGCTTTGCTGTTATTCTTCATGCCATCGTCCTGATCTAGGCAACTGCTAGATGGCAGTAGTGTAAAGCAGCACTGTATGTAGGAATTCAGAATGCTTGATTTGGAAAATAAGAGCTTATATTTTTTAGATAAATTCATGATAAAAGTTAAAGATGTATTCTTTACACCTATGGATGTAGTTTCAAGAACCTTGAAGCACATTGGATGCAAAGTGTGCCTAACACTTCTGACAGTTTAGCTGGAGTAATTTGGCTTTCGCCATACTGAAACGAAGCTTAAAGAAATTCAAGTCATAATTCTTCATTTAAAGCCTTAACTGACTGTACAGCTCCTCTTCCTTTATCTTAACTATTTTTATGAATCAAGGCTAAGGCTTAAAAAAACCAGCCAACCAAAAAACCATCCCAAAAGCTCCCTTTAAAATATTTCAGAGAATAATAGAATATGCTGAGTTGGAAGGGACCCATCAGAATGATCGAATCCAACGCCTGGCCTGGCGCAGGACAGCCCCAGGAGTCTCACCATGTGCCTGAGAGCATTGTCCAAGCACTTTTTGAACTTTCTCAGGCTTGGTGCTGTGATCACTTCCCTGGGGAGCCTGTTCCAGTGCCCAACCACCCTCTGGGTGAAAAACCTTTTCCTGATAGCCGGCCTACACCTCCCCTGACTCAGCTTCAGGCCGTTTCTTCGAGTCCTGTCACTGGTCGCAAGAGTGAAGAGATCAATGTCTGCCCCTCTGCTTCCCCTTGTGAGGATGTTGAGGTCTCCCCTCAGTCTCCTCTTCTCCAGGCTGAGCGGACCAAGTGACCTTAGCCCTTCCTCATAAGGCTTCCCCCCAGACCCTTCACATCTTCGTTGCCCTCCTTGGGACACTCTCCAGTAGCTTAATGTGTTTTTTACATCGTGGTGCCCAAAACTGCACGCAGGACTCGAGGTGAGGCTGTGTCAGCACAGAGTAGGGTGGAACAGTCGCCTTCCCTGCATTCTCAGGAAAAAAGAAGTTAATTAGTATTACTTGTAAAGGTGATTGCTATTCATCTTAATGCATTTGTTCAGGAGTGTGTTACCAGTTTGATTGGAGAAAATTCTTCCTCTCACAAATACTCGAGGGTTTTTTTGGTGCAAGTTAGAAATCATGTGCAGTGACCATTTGTGACTATATTCTTTGTCATATTTTCCTAGAACTCCTTTTAAAATGTGATACACTGTTCTTTCTTATTCTGTGCTGTGATTTCAATTTCTCTTGAATTGCTGAGCACATTTTCAAAGTTTTGTCTTCTGGTTTGCTGTTGGGGAAGGTTAATTTATTCAAAATGAGAACACATTTTTTTCTCAAGTATACATTTAAACCTAAATCAAGGGAGTGAAGCCAGGCAATTTCTACATGGGCATTTTTACAAAGAAAAGTTAACATTTCTGGAGGAAATTATTTCAGAATATTCTTCTTTTCAAATGTAGTTTGGTCTTTGTAAACATAGTTGCTTAGCTTCAATTTGTTTCATGTCTTTATAGAATTTGAGCCTCAATTAGTTAGCAATATAACAGTTTTATTCTGACCTTACTGTAGAAAGCTGTAACTAAAAATTACATTAAAATACCTCAAAAAAAGTATTGCCTACTTATCTCACACTTGCTTAACTACACCTTTTAAATATTGTAAATAAAATAAAAATGCAAAATATTTCCCTTTTAATGGCTATTGTGGAAGTGATGACAGGTTAGATTTCAATACTACTTGAAAAACTGTACTAAGATTGTAAAACAGATCTTTGATTTTCACTCATTTAAACTATTTCTTTAAAAACTTTCCCCTTCCCTTTTCTTTCCTAAATTAAACTTTGTTTTGCTGGAGAAGGCCAATAAGCTTGTCTTCTGCTGGGCCTGTCAGAAGTAGTCCATGAACTTCCAGGGTCTGCAGCTTACAGAGTGAAAAACACTGTTAATAATTCAAAGCCATGTATAGGCTGATGGGTAGGGTACCACACCACCAGCTGGGAAACTCAGTGCACAGATACTTTCCACAGACAGGAAGTTTCTTAAATTGCATGTATCTCTGTTCCAGGAGAATTGGAGAGCATCATCAAAGCAGTCTGTTTAGATCTTGTAGAGGCCTTTCTTATTTGTCTGTTTCTTTATACAGTAAATACATAGGTATATGTTGGGTACTTCTTATGTGTGTGTTTGGTTTTTCTTATTACTGATATTTCAGTTTCAGTTTGATCTGCTTTTGTTGTTTGTTTTGTGGTTTGTTTTTTTTTCCTTCTTTTACTCCCAGAACATGGACTCTCTGTGGCACTCCTGAGTACCTTGCACCAGAAGTTATACAAAGTAAAGGCCATGGAAGAGCTGTGGATTGGTGGGCCCTAGGAATTCTTATATTTGAGATGTTGTCGGGGTAAGTGATAATTACTGTATCACAGCAGTATTATGTAATACGGAATTATTTGCTAGTTCTGTTTACAATATGTGGATTAAAAAATTTGGGCTAAATTTATTATCGATATACCAGTTTAATTTCTGCCTTTGAAGAAAGGAATTGGGAAGCTGTACAAAAGAACATACATCACTGTTGTTATGGGAATGTTTTAGGGTTTTGAGTTCATTGGTTTTGTTTGTTGTTTTAGTTTTGGGTTTTCTGTTTCGTTTGGGCTTTTTTTTTGTTTTACCTAAGACTTTTTTAATAGCTTCTCTTTTCCTAATCTGTTTTGGAAATTTAGGTTTTGTCAAAGTTCAGATTTTTATTCATAAGATCCTTTATATTTAAAGGGTAAAGAACAGGACAACTTCTATAATGAATTTTCAGCATAGTGAAATCCTAGTTGCAGTGGGAACTTTAGTCTGTAAAAATGCATGGTGGCAAGTAGGAAGACTTTTATTAGTACAGTTTGTATGGCAACTGAGCTCCGGTTTTCTTTAACCCAGAAGAAAAAGATCAGGGAAAAGCTTTATAGGTCTGTTTGAAATCAGTTTGCTCAAATGCTACTTTTGGTGTTTTGGAATTTGTTTGATAAGCAATGTTTCCAGAAGATACAAATTCAAACTGAAGAAACAGTTTCTGGCATTAATATAATTAATTAGTTGTTCATGACTTGTTAATATTAGTTAGATAAAAGTAATTGTCTTGATTTGCTATGATTTCAAAAAATAAATATTGTTTTCAGTATAATAAATAACTGATTTAGGGAGAATGTGAAACTGTGCTTGTGTGCTAAACAAGGCATCTGCATGTTTTTCCTTTTTTTTGTCTTGATTGTGTTGTTTGAAGGTACTTGCAAAAAAAGATGGGGATTTTTGAAAGCAGTTGGCTTTGCTGTGGTGGGTGCAATAGGACAAATGCAGATGAAAGCAAGGCTTTCATAGCTTACAAAGAAACATAGTATATTTCATCAGTATGATTTCATAGTCCTTAAAACTTCTGCCTTCTGCTCTGCACCTTCTTGGTCCCCAGGTGTGTCAGGTGTCCCCCGTGGCCTTTCCTTCTGCAGCCTCGTAGAATGATTGGAACAAAGTGTCCTTGCTTGGATTTATTCATCCTTTTCTCTATGCAGTACTGTCATTTCAAAGTGACTTTGGTGACTCTTCCCGTGTTTGGACAAGCTTGTAAATTTGCCTTAGCAAGTAGTTCCCCTGATGGATGGGTGGTCACTTCAGAGCGCTAATCCACTGCGTGTACTGCTCTGAAGTCCACCCAATAGCAACACAACTTTATCCCAGCACAGCATTGCTACCCACTGCTTGCTTTCTTAGTGTCCTGAAGGCTTGCATATGCATTGACTTTGAATCTCACAGCAGTTTGTGGACAGAAAAGCAATAAAAATATGTAACAGTTGCTGGCTGGCCCAGGCAGGCTTGGCTGACTGGTCTGATACAAAGTTGTTATTTACGTAGGCTGACTTGTACAGAGACCAGGCTTCGCCTTTCTTCCATCGCTCCCTGTAAGGTGAGCAGCCCAAGTTGGTCAGAAGAGTCCTTCTCAGAGAGATGAAAGGATCAAGAGATTCCCAGCAGGCTTGTTACCACTAATCTTAGTCCTAGACAGCAGGAAGACTGTAGATAAAAGTGTCTGGTGCTGTAATATGAGCGCAGGTGCTGCAGTCACCCAGCTGTGATTTACCTTCCTGCCACGGGTTTCAGTGGGACCACTCTCTGTTAGGTCTGCGTGGTCTCAGTGTAAGTGGATATTGGGCCTTTTTTATTTGCGTGCCTTACAGAGTTGTCGATAGGATTCTCTCTGCTAGACCACTAACAGAAACATGGTTTACGAAGTTAACATACTGACTACAGGTGGTAATCAAGCAAGATGTTTGGAGTCATTGAGACCTCGAGATGGCAGGGTACTGAAATATGACTGCTGTATATTCTGCTGAGATATGACTGGTATATATTGTTCATTAAAAAAGGGAGCAGCTGCTGTTGTTTCTATGTAGGATCTTCTGTGTCATGACACTATCTGGCTCAAGGAATAAGACCTGGATTTCAGGTGCCTTAATATGAACATCTTTGGCCTTTAGAGACTTTTAACCAGTAGAGATAGATTACACTTTTCTAAAAGGCAAGTGAGGTTTTATATAGGCTGATTGACAGAGCAGCTGTCTGCCTTGTGTGATTTTCTAAGGCTTTTTACTACAGTACTTTTATAGACACGCTCTTCGTAATGATTGAATGCTGCTTTGGATAGGGACTTCATCCAACACTAAAAGATAAAACGCAGTAGCATTCAGTTGTTTTCCAAAGCTGGGATAGCAGCTCCACATGAGCTTGTTTGTTTGGGGTCTTTGTGTTTGGAGGTTTGTTTTGGGTTTTTTTGAGGTGGGCGTATAGATAGATACTACTTTCTTAGGATTTTTTTTTAGGGGATTAAAGAAGGACAGGGATTATGGTTTGTATGTGTTTCTTTTAGATGGGAAGGTTGTCACAATGAGTGTATTCTTTTGGCATTTTATCGGCTTTTTGCTGTTCTTGGCAATAGTGTTTTGAAGCACTTTTCCTCACCAACTCAAGATGTGGCTAGATATTTCCTATCAAGGCTTTTATTACAGAAACAGTCCTAGTTAACTTTATCCATCGAAATTCAAAGAAGATTTAAGGAATCTGAAAATGTTTGAAGGTGAACAAAACCTGACTTCAAGACAAAGTTATTGTCTGCAAGTAAATTAATGTAAGACATTTGATAGTTATTTCCTGAAGCTCATTTCTCTGAAGCCCAAAAGCAATTGAAAAGAATTGATAGATGTGTGTGTAAGGAAATAGCCTCTCTAAAAACAAACAAACAATCCCACACCTTCCTGTTCTACAGTGTCTTATTTCTCTAACTTAATCTCTGGAGGCCCGTGGAATTCTCGTTCTGCACAAACTGTGTTTAAGGCAAGATCCCATTTAGGTTTAACGTAGTAAGATTCAGAAAGGGGAAAGAACAGGGAGAAGCAAGGGTGAGAAGAAATCTTAAGAGATGAGTAACACCAAGCTCATAGAGTTGATCTAAACAAGCTAAACAAACTGTCAATACAAGAGTTGGAACATCTGTTTGAGTAAATGAGTTCTGTTAAAATTTAATGCAGAGAAAAATATACTTGGTATTTCAACGTTCGATATGTTAGGTAGTAATTTTACTGTTATCAGATATGCAGCTAATATGAATTTTGTGCATTGATGTGGGCTTTGTGTTTTTTGTCTTTGCTTTGCTGGTCATATGTGATGTGCTGGTCTGTCATTTTAGGTAGGCAGTGGTTCCTGTCTGCAGTTTCATATTCTCAGACCTGTGTGTTTTCCCTTGAGGTTTTACAACTTCTGCTCTTCAGACTGTCTTTGAGACTTATGTCCATGCCACTGTTATGCTTCAGTTAACAAAAGGAATGGTTTGCAGCTGTTCTCCCATTTACAGGGATGATATTTTTTGTAGCTTCTTTTCAGTTGGTGAAAAGAAGGCAGCTGTTTGTGTTTGTGTTGTGGAGAAAGTCTGAAACTCAAGGGGATTTTTGTTGATTTATTAGGTAGCTTCCAGCACAATACTTGTGTTGTTTTGTCTAAAATCTGTGCTGTGTTGAAGATTGACATTTACAAAAAGCGTCAAAATCAAGTTACTTGGTTTGTCCATAAAAAAACTCTGTAATCTTTCAAAGCTGTTCCCATTTTGCATACAGTTCAAATGCACTTTAAGCAGAATTGCCATAAAATTACTATATAGCCAAGTGTGATTTAAATTTTTCTCAAGAAATGTAGACATAGTAATTTTGGATTTTCAAAGTGGAGTAGCAAAGAGTGATTTAAGCATGTAAATATGAAAAGAATTATGTGTACTTCTATTCTTGATTTCACACCTCAGTAATGTAGAGTAATCTGCTTACTGCAGCTGGCAGCTTTGTCATACGTAGTTATAAGTGATCATTCTAATTGCTTTATATGTTTGTAGATTCTAATAGGTAATAACAAATAGAAAATTGAGTTTGTCAACCTGCTGTGGAGAATGTGAAGGATATTAATATTGCTTGACTAAAAAAGAAGCTTTATATGATAGTCTTTCTTGTGTGGGACAAACTCGAGCATGTTAAATACCTCTCACATTTTCCTTGTTCCTTAGTGTCAAAGCAGGAATTTTTAATAACATAAGTATTCTTCCTGAGATTCTTCCACTTTCCAGTTAGCTGGAAAGTAGTTTTTCTTAAAGAAAGTACTCTGGCTTTCTGAACAGCATCAAGAAATGTCCTTTAGTCTTTCCCTAACCATACAGTTTAGCCATGCTTTTCAATGCTTTGAATTACTACTGGTTTTTTTTTTTCCATAAGCCTACAGACACCTTTACTTAATTATTCTGATGGAATTTGATTTTTTCTGTGGCCGAATTTTGCAGTATTTCAAGGGGAGTGCTAATCCACTTGATCATCAGCTGAATAATGAAGAAATTAATACTTCTGAAAACATAATGGAAATAATGTATAGTACTTGTTGAGGAATAAGCTAGTCTGAGTGCCATAAAATTTAAAAGAAGAAATGTTGTTTTCATCCTTGTTTTTGTGCTACCAGGGATTTCCAAAGCCACAAGCACTGTATTTGTGTGTGTATGCACACAGTTAAGTTCTCTGAGAAAGTAATTATAAAATGTTAGGGAGATGTGAAAATATTTTAGTCAAACTGTAATAGTGTTTGGATGTTATTAATATGGTCAACACTCAAAACCTGGGGTATTTTTTAATTCTGTAGGGATTTTGAGGCAGAAGCGTAGTGAGAGGGTTGCTTTAGTCATGTTACGGAGGGCAAAGCAGGACTGAGCTTAGTGAATGAGTTACTCCATTCCCTTAGAAGGTTTCCTGTGGTAACTTTTAAGAACATGAGTGACACTCGGAAAGCTGTGGGCACTTGGGCTCAGCTGCCTGTTCTGGCTGTGCTGATGCACCCGTACCCTGAGCCTCGTGCAGCAGCTGGGGGATGTACCGTGCTAGAAAAGGAAGCACAGCAGAAAACTCTCAGTTCTTACTGTAACTGTACAACAAGAAGTAGTCTCTCTCTTAGCTCATGACTTCATGAAGAACTTCATAAAAAATATAAATGTAGACTTTTAATTGCATTTTAATTTACTATTCATCATGGGGAGGATTATGAAATGAAAACTTTATCTGTCACACACAGAGTTGTGAGCAGTCTGTCTGTTTCAAAAACCTTATCTAGCAAAACATACTTGAATTCAAGAAGTACAACAAATAACTGAACTGGATAATGTATTCATGTGAAGGTCCTTTAACACTTTAGACAGAAACTGGTAAATAAGGGTGTGCCTGCAGTTACAGGACCAGATCAAAAACGGTAGTGCTCTTTTGGAGAGTATATCCCTGGGTTTTAGAGATAAAGGCAAAGCATTTTTGACTTTTAACACTGAAAATTTGTTTCATAAATTATATTTTTACTGCATTCATGTAACAATTTTATATTTTTCTATTCTGTTGTTATGTTTAAATTTTAATTCTGCATTCAATATGTTGCATACAAAAATGTTTTCCGTTTTGCCATGGCAGCCTTACGTTATTCTTCAAGATAGTATTTGATTGGTGGTGTCCTACCAAAAGGAACAATATAATCAGTTATTTCTGAGGGGAATTGCTATAACATAATATGGCTTATAAGATTTTTGGAACTTCTTTTTTCTAATATCTAAAAATTTTCTGTATTAAAATAGGTTTCCTCCATTTTTTGATGACAATCCATTTGGTATATATCAGAAGATTCTTGCTGGCAAAATAGATTTCCCGAGGCATTTGGATTTATATGTAAAGTAAGTCCGTAACTCCCAACACTATCTTTTCTCTTCTAAACACCTCCTGAGCACTGTTTCTAAAGAATCTTTGTAGAAGACCTGATTTCATATTCTGATTTTCTGAAACACCATAGTGGAAAACACTTTATATTACAATTTACACTTGCAGTCCAAATAAACTTATATGTCTGGTAGACTTCAAGGTCGTGATACAGTTGTAAGATAGTATCTGACTCTTTTCTGTGTGTTATGGGATATTAAATGCTTTTCCACTTTGTACAAGCCTCATTGGCTCATACTCTTAAGAAGGTAAAGAGGACAAATAGGAGGAGGTAATTTGAGTAAAAATTAAAAGAGCAGGAAGAGAACACTAAGCTGTTTCAGTCTATAGATACATACCACTTAAATCACTCTCAACATAATTACCTGAAGGAACTCTGGAACTTGAGAAGTTCTAGTGTAAAATCAACTTAAATTTGTGATAGCAGGGGCCCAGTTCAATATGCAGTATTACATATATATGTAATGTGGGTTTAATTCTCAGTATTTTGCAATCGTTAAAGGTATATTGCAGATGAAATGGTTTGTTCCTATTTAAAAATTCCGTAACTGGAATAATTTTAAGTACACATTAAAACAGAGGAAATACAATTATAAACATGAAGTTTTTCCTAAGAACCAGAGATAATTGAGTGAATGAGTGAGGGAGTGAAGACAGGAAGTTATTCCTGTGTTAATCATTCATGATGTTTTGTTGGTGACCTCAGTGACCTTAGACAGGCACTTGCTTACTGTCACTAATGGGTAAACAGATAAAAGCAAAACTAACCATTTGAGAAAGGCTTTTTTTTATTTTTTTAAGCCTCCACTGAATCATCGGGTGCAGTGAATGAAGCACGTCTGCATCCCCTTAGGCTGACGAGTGTCTCATATTTTTGTCTCTTTGTAACAGTTTTCTCTTAGTAGCTCCACACTGTTTCCAGTTTAGTGTGGTCTCATTGTCTGGTCTTCCTAATCCAATTGGTCTTGGAAAGAAAACTGATTATCTCTTGTAGTATTCTGTGCACTGAAGTATAATATTGTGACCAGAAGCTGGAACATCTCAAATTAGGTCATCATCAGTAACAACCCATCTAATATAGTGAAAGCAGCTACAGAGACTGATGAGGTTACCCCTGAGCCTTCTTTTCTCCAGGCTAAACAAGCCCAGCTCTCTCAGCCACTCCTCACAGGACTTTCCCTCCAGACCCTTCACCAGCTCCATTGCTCTTCTCTGGACACACTCCAGCATCTCAATGTCTTTCTGGAAGTGAGTGGCCCAGAACTGGACATGGGAACCCTAGGCATGACCTCAGCAGTGACAAGTACAGGGGGACAATCACTGTCCTGTCCTGCTGGCCACACTGCTTCTGTGGCTTCACTTTCTGCAGTGAGTTGTGAGCAGAATGCTCAATATGCAGAACATACAATATGCAGAACTGGATAGTCTTTGAACATATCTGCATCATTAGCTTAAAGCAAGTGCCAGGATTATTTTGACCAATTAAGGCAGTCTGCTTCTTACCTTACTTTTTTATCCCATTTGTTTTCTCTCTTCTTCCAATGTCAGTATTTCAGCCAGAAAGAAGACTATCTAGGGTCCTGTCACATCCAGACTGAAGTCTGAAGTATTAGTGCTATGCAGTATTTTAACTCTCTGTCCTGAGGCAGCAAAACTATTTCCCTTTCTGAACTCTGAGAACACTTCTCTCCCTTGGTGTATGAACTACTTGAGCTTATGGCCATTGACTTTTTTTTACTCACCTACCCCCTATCACCCTCCTGCACTTTTTACTTTCTGAATTTGTACCACTTCTGCTTTCCCTCCTGCTGCGTAAATGTTGCATTCTCTTCTTTCTGCTTTTGTAAATTTTTCTTTGCAAAGCCAGTTTTGGAAAACTCCAAACAAAATGTCACTGGAACAGCATTTTAGTGATTATTTGTCTGGAGAGACCTTCATGTAGAATTTGATTCTTCAAATACATTCAGCAACATATCTATTGAATTAATTTTAACATGATAATTTTTAAATGATTTTTTAGAACCAATGTAATAAAGAAGTACTAAACCATCTATTATTTGTTTAAAATCATTGGATATTTCTCCTGTCCAATGCAGCAAGTACCATCTTTAGTGACAACACAGTATCACCAAGTAAGCTCATCCCTTAACTGTTCTATGATGAATTTTTGAAGGAAGCCAAGAATGATCCATGAAATGTCATCTGGTTTTATCGGCATGGGAAAGCATCTTTGGCCATAAACTCTGTGAATCTCTTGAGTTTTTGGATTTCTTTTCAGTCCTACATCTGTTTTAAAGTGTGCTTATAGTCATCCTTGTAGCCTCCTCCATAAGGAATGATCTTCTTTGTGAAGTAAAAAGGGATATTTCTGTGAAGGTGACTGTAAAAGGAGTCAGTCACATTTAATTAGATTTAATCTAATTCAAATATTGATTGTCTGGAATAATCATGAGAGTTTTAAAAATTGCTTTCTACATGGACTTTTTTATTCGTGTACCTGGAAATTGAATATTTTTCCAGTTGAATTTTACAATTGTGTTCCTGCCAAATGCAACAGCTTTTTAAACAGTCTGGCACATTCAGTTCATATGTTCTTTCTGCACACACTTTTGTGATTTCAAGGATAGGTGAGACAATGCTATTTTTGGGGAGGGATAGTAGATGTTACAGATAGGGATGGAAAGAGGCAGGTGTGTCATTGTTATGTTTGTGTTCTTTTCTGTAAATAAAACTGTTGACTTTTTTTTAACCCTTCATATTGTTTAAAATTGGAACTAGCCATATTCTGTAATCTGCAGCATTTCATGCTGTATGTCATCTCTCAGGACTATTGGAGATTGTAGAAATAAACATGGTTAAATTTTTGTTCTTTCTTGTCATTGGTACTTTATGCAATTAGACCAGAATGCCATTTTTCTAAAATAAAACAGCAAAATAATCTTTGAGATAAAACATAACTGCTTATAGAAATAGGAAGCCATATTTTTCTTTCAACTCCTAAGTAATCAAATTCCATAAATTATGATACTTTTGGTTTATGTTATAGTTGTTTGGGGCTTAATATTTGAAGAACTTTGCTATTAAAATGGAAGAGTTTTAAGTCTCTAAACTTCTGTTAGTCTTTTAAAATGTTGATTTAGCTTTATGTAGATCTGTTCAATGAACCAGTATCTCAGTGAGGCTTTTTGTTTTCAATGAAATTATAGATGTTACTGTTTTAAAGCAGATGACTAGCTCTTCCATTGTTTGCCGGATATTTAGCATAAAGATGAGGGTGCAGCTTTATCTGCTTTTTTAATATACATTAGTGTTGAGTTCTGACAAATAGATTTGAGATCCATTTTGAGATTTGGAATGTCCAGCAAAATACAAAAATACAAAGAAAGAAATGGTGCTACTTGGCCAGGGACAGGGGAGAAGAGAGGGAGAGTTTTTTTCTTTGTTTCTTGAAAGAGTCTAAAAGAAATTTGCAAGAATTCTGTTTGATTCTTTTTTATTGTTTACTCCTAAATATCCTTAAAATGTGAGGAAATGAATGGGTCGAAGGGAAGTGTGTCTATATTCTGTAACACTTATATGATAGTCAAATATAAATTACTTCTGTTTAACAGAGAACATGTTTTCTTTACTTCAGAGACCTTATTAAGAAGCTGCTTGTGGTTGACAGAACAAGACGACTAGGAAATATGAAGGTCAGTGTAAAATCTTAGGTGTAACACAGAACAAGGTTGAAAGACTTCTGTAGGAAAGATGTAGACCAGCTCTTCACAGAGTATTTGTGAGCATGAAACAGATACATTTTCCCGTACATAACTTTGGGTATGCAATCCTAAGTGCAAAGTTTAACCTGTATATTTCTGTTTTTCTGAAAATCATTCTCCTATTTGGATGAATGCTGTCCTTCATGATGGTTTCCCTCCGTCCTCAGCACCACCCCCACCACCACTCCCTTCATTAGTTTGAAAACCGAGAGTAGACCAGGAACATGGTGTTAAGTCCTGTAGTACAGGGTGCCAGCTCATTTGGTTCTTTTTTGTGGAGATGTTAATCCCAGAAGGAGCACTAATCAAATTTGAATTTTAAAAATTATTTTTAGGAGTATAAGGATTGTTGTAGTACCATGATATCTGGTCATTGTCTTGGTGGGGCTGATTAAGCGCAGTCAAACACTCTTCCACCAGGAAGAATTATTTCCCCTAATCTGAACAGATTTACGAAGACAACAGGTACTGAAATTAGCTTGTATAATCTTTCATTTCTTTAGAGATATCTAAAATTTTTATTTCTCTGGGCAAGGAATGTTAGAGGTTTGCTTTTTGGCCCAAAGCACATTGAGTGGTAAACATAGGCGATAAAGGTAAAAGGTGCACAATCATCCAGGGTTTTCTTAACATATTGATATAAGTATAAATGCTTTAACCAGCTGTCCAGTGGGGTTTTTTTGGAGCCTTTTATGGCACAAACTTAGTCTGGTAAGAAAAAACAGGAAACGATGTTCTTATCCTTCGGAATCCTTTGTAGTGTTTTTCAGGAGGATTTCTTAAGCTGAGAATTTCTAAACTCAAAGTTACACTCAAAGTGAATACTTGTATGTTTTTTGGACAGCTTTGAAGGAAAACGGGAACAAAAGCAAATCTTGACTTATTCAAATACAGGCTTTGGGAAATGTGTTTGGGTGGGTTTTGTGTTGTTTTGGGGCTTTTTTTTAGTCTGTGGTTGCTTAGGTTTGTTTTGAGGTTTTCCCCTACAATTGGCTAAAATGCCTAAATCAAAACCAATTCTAATTAAAAGCAGATTTTGGGCTGGGAGCAGTAGGTCAGACTTATCCGATCCTTTTCCATGATCATAATTGGTTTAAAAAGATGTAAATCCCATTGGACATTATCTTGTGAAGCATTCAGTCAGATCTACGTTTAAAGGAACTACGTGATACTGTTCTCCTTGATGCCTCATTGGATATGAGCATGGATAGTCCCACTCCACATAAATCTGAAAAAACCCAAATGTGTGATACACTTCTTTTTGTGGAGCTGTATGTGCTGCAGTCTTGAGTGCTGTGCTGTGGTCAGGCCTGAGACAGAGCCAGCTGTTTTTCTCCGGTGCTTAATGCCTTGAGAACGAGTCTGTGCTTGCAAGAAGCTTAATCATGAAAAAAGAGACATTTTTGGTTCTTACGTACATAATCAAAACAGGCAGCCCAGAGAGAATAATCATTACAAGGCAAATACACCTTTAACTTTATATCGAAAACGAAAACAAATGTTTTAATACATTTACTTTCATAGCAGTACTGAGAACCTCTTGCTGTTAGCATTAAACATCTGTAATATTTGAAAAAACTATGTGCTTCCCAGACATTCTTTTTATTTAAAACACCATCTACCCTCAGTTGTTTTTTTCCTAGTGCAAGAATTAGAAAGTATATCTGAATAAAAGGCATTGTCTAAAATGTTGGAGAAAACAGAATAGGACTGTAGTGAATGGTTTTGTGGGTACTTTAGAGCCTGTTCTTGATCTCCTTTGTGTCAGAAGAATGCTAAAAAAGCCCAAACAAACCCCAAATCAAAAATATTTGGATTTTATTGCTGGAACTAAGGAACTGCTAGGGAATTAACTCTATGAATTTATCCTTTAGAATCTTTTAATGATTATCACCTGAAAAAAGAAAAAAGGATAGACTGTTAGTCTGCTTTGATATCACAATTCTTGTCATGAAATACATGGTTTGGCTTACATGTAGCTTACATAGTAGTTATTTTGATTTCTTTCCTTAAAGAATGGAGCAGATGATGTGAAGAGACATCGATGGTTCAGGTCTATAGACTGGGATGCTGTCCCTCAAAGGAGACTAAAGGTACATTCTGCAAATACTGTGTAGGACATCACAAGGAGAAATCATTGTTCATTTAAGCTGATCTGTTGAAGGTTTGTTGGCTGTTGCATCTGTGTGTTTGTGTGTGTATGACCACATGCCTATATGTATACTTAATAATTAAATGCATATTTGCCCTTTTGCAGTGCAGAGTTAATTGTATGAATGCCTATTTGCATCTTTGTCTATATACGAAATGTCTAAAAAAAAAAATCCCTGCTCTAGTTTGCTAAAGCTGATTAGTTAATACAAAATTTAGTCTACAGGTTTAGGGTTTTGTAAGTGATTACTTGTTTTAAGTGGTTTTTTATTTGGGGAAGTGGAGGGGATTGGTAGTTTGTTGGTTTGATTTTTTTTTCTTTTTTTCCTTGTCCTTACATTTGTGGAAGTATTTTACTCTGGCCTTTAAATTTTTGTGCCAAGTTCAATTCAGGTAAATGTTTTAATAAAATGTAAAGCATATGGAAGTAGGAGGAATAGGGAAGGTGAAAGAGAAAGATTTATGAATGTAATTCTAACATACTTTTTTACAGCACTGAATTCTAGTATTGTATGAGGGCAGATGTTTGCAAAAGCTATCAACACTGCAAAATGCTTTTTAAAGTCCTTTGGAAATAAAACTGCCTTCTTTCTTTCCTTCCTCAGAGTTCTAATGTGTACAATTCCTTAAAGCAGTGATTTTCTGTAACAGAGGCTGGGTTGCCATATGCAGTCAGTCAAGTACCAATTAAACATTTGCTTGTCTTTTTTTTTGCGTTAGTTTCTTGCACTTCATTTCCAGGTAGATACCTTGAGTTCTTGCAAGAAAAAAAAAAAGAGACGAGATTAAAATGTTCTTGACGTATTCTTGTAAACAACACGTAATACCAAGCTGTAGGTGACTTTTCTCTTTAAGAAAAATAAGTTTACAGTGTTTAAAATGTGTGGGTTTGTTTTATTTTTAATCATTACTGCACCCAGTTGATGTTTTATGTATATGCATTGTAACGAAGTCACACTTTTCTAGCTATTTATTATAAATTCTGTTTACTGAAACCTGCAAAGAACACAAACGGGATAATAACCTGTTTTATAAGTATATAAACTCTGAAGTTTATGACAACTAAAGCAATAAAAAACAAATAGTATTAAAAAATGATTGTTAGATGTTAGATGTACAATCAAGAGTCTCAGGTCCAAACATCCTTTGTGTGGCATTTTTGTTTAAAAAATAAATTTAAAAAGAGTTACCATAGCATTCAGATTATAATGAATACAAAACTTGTTTCTTTATCTTTTTGATGGTTGCATTAAGCTCTTAGAAGAGGAGAGGCTACTGAATTAAACTTTAGAGTAGTAGAGTAGGGGTGTGAAGCTGGTTATTTCTAGAGGCAGCTATATTCTTCAGAGTTTGTTTCACAATTTCGTGCTGATGAAGAGATTGAAAATATGAAATAATGCGCATGATGCTCCCTTTTCCCTGTAAAAAGCATGAATTTGTCTATTGTACAAATGATGCATTGTTTCATGGTCCTAATAAGGTCTTAAATATCAATACCATATAAATAATAGTAATGGCTGAAAGAGAGAAAATCATTTCATTTATCATCCTTTCTCTCTTCATTTCTTTTCTCTTTCTGTGTGACACTTCACAAAACTGTTTTTTCTGCCAAAATACTTACAGGGAGGAGGGGTACCCGGCACTGCCCACAGTGGAGCAGACAGTTCTCTGGGGCAGAGCAGATTCTGCACATGTTCTTCAGCATCTGGGCAGTATTACTGTGACTGCCAGACACAAAATCAGGGCTCTGCTTTTGGCTGAAGGGTAGAAGTACTGTCTTACAGGGACCCGTGCTTTCCCGTTGAAAACCTACTGATGATGACATCATTTTGAGAAGCCCAAAAGATCAGATAAGATCTCATGAGCTAGTAGAAGCCAGACTTGTATCTTTTTGAGGAGATGCAGAATAACATTTATAGTTACAACTTTATGGTTCTGTCTGTGGTATAATTTTAAGCCAGTTCAGTGATCGTCCGTAAGGTTTTCTCATTCTAAAGTGTTCTGTTGGACTCAGCACGATAGGTAAGTGTCAGTTGCTGAGAAGAGGATAGAGAGATGAATGTCCCTTGAGAGAAGAAAGGGGTTTGCCCTTCATTAACCCCTGCAATTGATTAAATGTTCCTGAAAGCATCTTTTTCTCACAGTCTGTGGCCAGAAGCGCAGAGTATTTTCAATGTTAGATTTAAGACAACTTGAAACTACAGGTACTGTGAAGCTGATGAGCAGTACTAGAAATTGAAAGGATCCTCTGAGAAAGCAAATAGAAAACAGATACTTCTCTTGGCACCTTCAAGTTTCATAAAACCAATCCATTTGAATTAAGTTGCTTTTACAGCTGTCCTTGGGAAATGAGTTATGGTGAAGCAATTTCTTTACCTGCATGAATTTATTTCTGGCTTAGGAAAAATCATAGTAGGTAGACAGAAGTTAGTAATTTCAGCCTCTTTAAAAGCAGTCAATCTGTTTGAAAGTAGTGAAGAGGAGGCTTTTTTCCTTCAGTATGGAAGCAGTTTCCCATGCTGCTATGGAGATTCTTAGTTGAAAAGAACCTGGTATGTTTACACACCTTTTTGTTCGTAGGCCACAGAAGAGGAGAGGAGTGAGGGAGAAGAGTGGCTTATTATGCTGTGGTAACGTGTGCCTGGAAGTTTAGTTGTTGTAATCTTTTGCAATAGTTACCTTCAGTCTGCAAAGCAACTAAAACTAGTGCTCAATAAAATAGGTATCTGTATTAAGTGTACCAATTATCTAAGTGACTTTCAGCCACATTACTTAACTGTAAAATTGACAAAGCGTGGGAATGTGTGTGTGTTGCTGCAAGCTTCTCTCTCTCGTGCTATTCATTATTAGGGAAAAGGTGAACTGTAAATCTGTACTCCATTTGTTTAATAAATCTTTTACAGAATTTCTGCTTTAGTATGATGGAGTTCATTGAGGAAACTACTAACATTTTTGTTGTGCTTGTTCTGACTAGCCTCCCATAGTGCCCAAAGTATCCAATGATGGAGATACTTCCAATTTTGAAGCTTATCCTGAAGATGACTGGAACAAGACACCTCCGGTACCTCCTAAAGATCTTGAAATTTTCAAGAACTTCTGAATGTAACATCTACACTGGACAAGGTATGTCCAAATGTCAAGAGTGCTCTTGAAAACATTACAGATCTGTGAGTGAGAACCACATGCAGAAATTACATATTCTGATTCATAATGGGTTATGGAGTGACAGAGATCACTAATCTCACAAGCTTTGGTTTTCTACAGTGATTAAGAGTCCTTCTGTCCTTAAATCTTTTAAAATGGTGTGTTAAAAAGAAATACCTAGATTGATTTGACAGATAAGGAAACGTGATAGTTCTTAATTGTAAGGTTTTTCGATTAAGAATGCAGACTTTAGAGAAATAAGATTGTCAGATTACTTCTGTACCCTGGATAGTCTCTTGTAACTGTGATAGGTTGATACTTGTTACTGAGTTCAAATACTCCACCTTGAGTTTTGTGTTCTTTTTTCTGTCTTAGAAACTGGAAGGAAATCGAAGTGCTGAGAGCAAGTCTGAAGAATGATGGAGTTCAGATATAAATGAAGATTTTCTTTGTGACTAAGAATGATACTGCATTCAGATATGTGTATTAGTATGTAGTAAATGTCTAAAAAGATGGAGGCAGGCAGGAATAATTTTTTGCTGTAAACATTGGACATTAGTAAATTGTAATAATGATAGTCTGCTCTGAAGTAGACTAACTAAAATGATATTTTTAGGATTTTTTTTTAACTTATGGTTGAGTTAAGTTTCCTGCTATTCCCAGATCCTTTTTGCATAGTTAACTCATAGACTTAATTTTATAAGTTTATACTAAACTTGTGTAATTAAAAGCACAAATTAGTATATATGTATATAATGAATACAGTACAACTAAAGCACAGGAGTTGTGCAAAGATGTAAATTTTTGTACTTTGCAGAGTCTATGATTTTTATTTTTCAAATAATGTTTTTCAAGAAGTTCTTTAGGAATAAAAGTCTTAAAAAGGATAAATGAGTTTTTCATCATCTTATATACATTTTATAATTCTTTGTAAAAAATAAAAATAATTACGTTTTAAAAAAGATTTGTACCTAAAATTTCCAATGCCTCACACTTGCAACCATAGTACTTGAAAGCAGAAAGACAAAGGCATGTTTTATTGTTAAGATGCATCTTAATGGCTAATTTATGAAGTTCTGTTACTACTATGTCTCTTTGCAAAGCAGAATTTTGAGTGATTATACGCTGTCGGAAATGAGATTCCTCACATGAAAACTCCTTGTAAACATGCAAGTCAGTCCATGATGATAAAAGGGCTTTAACTGGCTCTGACGGTGGTTGTTCCCTCTCAAGCTTGTTGTCTTCTCCAAATGTAAAGCATGAGCCATAACAGACCTTTTTCATTACTGAAATAGTTGTTGAAAGCTGGGCACTTCAGAATATCAGAGGGAAGACTGAATATATAGTGCAGCCTTATTTTTCTGCTCCTCCTTTTTTGAAGATGTCCTAGTCCCTTGCTGCCAGCAATTTCATGTGTACAGATTTCAAACCTTAGATGCACAGAGTCTCTTTTTTTCATCCTGTGCTAACATCTTCTAGCAGCTCGAGCACACTGTGTTTTGGAAGTATTTGCAATATTGCTTCATTTTAAGTAGCACTGAATATCATTATGTCCACATGTATGTATCTACATATATGAATGCACAGAAACATGAAGGTAGATTGGATACAATCAGAATCTCTTTTTTTAGGTTTTTTTTTCCATGTTTCATATTGTGATACTCGTGTTAATGTAAGGCAGTTGATTTTGAAGTGCTTCAATTACAAAAAGCAGTTACATTCTTTAGGACGTTGTGGGTTTAGATAACTTCTAGTAAAATTATCCTATTTATACCAATTTCTTTTTTTCTCAGAGCACATCAGCTCTCTGGAGTTCCACTACTGTGACTTATGGCTCTATGTAATACTGTTTAATTAGATCATACAGACAGTTTTTTCCCAAAAATTACTCTCCACATTTTTGATCTGAAATGCGGTAAGAAATGTAGGCCGAAGATTTTCTACTGAAATTACCGTGTTTATGGCAGATCTGTTATTGGAGTCTCCTTGTGGAAAAGTGACCTCCATTTCTTTTGTTTAAACAGTACAGAAGTGCTACTGAGAACCTCTGATTTCTAGGGTATTAGATTATTTCTTCATAAAGCAAGTCTTATTTAAATAGATTGTATAACTCTTTGCAAAAATGCACAATGTGTAACAAAATCAGGATATTTCAAAATGATAATTCTGGAATATCCCAAAGCTGTCTTGATGCAATGCAAGTTGATGGCCGCAGCTGCCACTCAGTAAATGTTGTGTAGGAATGTATAATGACATACAGGACAATACATAGAAAATTACAGTTTTAACCTAGTGTAAGTACCTTATTCTCTTAGAAAAATTAATCTGGCCCACTCTATTTGTATCTGTGGAATTAGTTATTCTAAATAACTGGAAAAACTGAAACACATAAAACACAGTTTACTTTGTCTAAGGGGGAGCAAAGAGTTTGGGAGTTTTCTTAATGTGCAAGTTTACGGTATTGTATGGACTCTAAATACTACAACATCAGTTTCTTATTTAAAAATTTACATACTGCAACAAGAAAGTGTGCTAAATATAGGATTTTTCTTCAAATTTCAAAGCTGCTCTGTGTTTAAGTCTTCAGATCTGAGGAAATGAAGTTGAATTTGAATAATTTGCCACAGTGGTGGTTAGAAGTTTTGAATGCTTGAACAACAGGAGACAGTGGATTTTCTTTTTGTGAACCTTATCCATTGCTGGCAGTGGATGCACTGACACTCATTATGGTAGAGACTAAGGAAGTGAATACAATGTTATTAGTAATGATAATCCATTGACGTTACATTGTTTCCGAGCCATGTGTACATACACCTAACTACTGACCTCGTCGGCATGCTTTCTAGTACAAAACTGCTTTCCATTTTTTTTAATTCAAATCTTGAGCTAAAAAATAAACCCAAAACATTTTTGAAGCATTACATTAAGCGATCAGTTATTTTCTCTACAGTCCTGGACTTAATGAGGTGTTATTACCGGGCCGTTTTATTTATTTGCACAAGTGAGTCTGCTTTATTTTAAGTCTTTACTGGGACTTCGTGGCCCACTAATGTAGTTCTGTCTGAGTGCTCATGCAGGTAAATACTGCACTAAGAACTCTGGATTTATGGATTTTTTTTAAGAAGACTAGAACATTTTTTTAGTTTCTGTTCAAGTAGGGTGTTCTCTGAAGTTCCTTTTTTTTGGATTCTTTCTGTTAATGTGTACTTTTGCGTATAGACTGTTGCGTAAGGACTGTTGTCTTGCAAGAGAGCCCATAGGCCTTTGGTATTCTACATCAGTGAACAAGAATGTTAAACATTAAAAAAAACAACCTTTATTTTTGAGTTTTATATATATATATATTTTTAATTGCCCAGTCTGAGGTTTAAAGTGATAAACATGAATTGTAAACTCAATTGCCTTGTAACCAAATGATATAAATGCTTCATGATTTCAATGAAGAACATGCTGTAGATTTTCCTGTAAATTAGCTTGATCAATGAATATGTGTGCTACTGAGCTTTAACTAATGTGATCTTCCACTGTAGAAAGTCATTGTTATGGATCAAATATAGGTACTAAACTATGTTTAAATGGATGAACAGGGATTTTACAGTTTTGAAAGCAATTAAGATATGGCTGTTCCTCAGCCCATCTGCTTGCCATTCAGAAGAGTTGTGATGCAGTGCTTCCTATGCTATAGAATTATTTTTCAGCTTTCAATGACTGTAGCATGATTCCTTTTTGTACTGTACTGTGTACAGACTTCCCATGTTTTGCACTTTTCTATGGCAAACCTTGACTGCTTTATAAATACTTAAAAAATGTTGTGTAGTGAGTAGTGATAGTGGTAGCAGGCATTTGTGTGCTGCATAATCAGTTTGGACTGCTCGACTTGCGAGGTTAACTTGGGCTAATGTTGTGTGTTGCTGGTTGCTTGTTGTAGCTCACATGTGTAAGTACTGTTCAAAGTTACAAAGTCAGCCCTCATTGCACAATGAAAATCACTGTGATCTGTACATAAACCCTAGTAAAACTTTATTGCTGTTTAATTTAATGTAATATCTGTCAAATCTGGATTCATTTAATAAACCTTTATATCTTTTCAAATGTTTAAGCCTAGTTTGCTTCCATTTATGTTGGGAGGAGATTTGGGTTCTTCATCCAAGAAAATGGTGAAGGGGAGATGAGAGGAGTAGGAAAACAACTGTTCCTTCTTTTCAGGTGTTAAATCTTTTCAGAACAAGACACAAGTGTTGTCAGATGGTGTGGAAGAAGCACCAAAAAGTACGTTTTCAAAACCATTTCAGGTAGTGCGCCAATAATCAAGTGTTAACTCCGATTTCTCATTAAACTTTGATTATATGACCCTAATTGCTGTGGCATTTTCACAACTTAATGACCTGAACACTGTCCAGAACACTCATTTCAGTTTCTTTAAGCATCAGAAAATAGTCTCACAGTGTCACGAAAAATATTCTTACAATATCAAGCACACCTAACTTAGCCTTTATTTCATCTTCCATCAAGAACTTGAAAAGTCCCATTTTTAACAAAATTTGTGTAGCTCTTTGTGCTAAATTCTTTCTCTTGGGTCAAATGTATTTTATTTCTTACCCACTAGATATCGTAATTTGGCAGAGATAATTGCACAGTCATAGAACCTACTGGATACAGTTTGGACTAGTTAAGAGTTCATTTTTTTAAGACAGAATATTTCTTTTTTCCTGCCTGGCTTCGTTCTAAATTCTGTGCATTGATGTTTTTCTCTTGTAAACCACTATGCCATGTGCTTCAAGTGACTGCTAATGGAAAGTGAAGGAACACTGCAATGAGTCCTGGCAAGCTTTTAGACATGTCTTTGACTTGTTTTAAAAGAACTTCTCAGTTAAAACACAGACAGTTTTTGAATGGTAACAATAAAGAATTTTGTTTGGCATCTTGTTCATGCCCCAGCCATGGGGTGGAGTTTTTGTTCATTTCTCCTGAGTGCTGTATCTTTTTTGAGTGCACATGTAGCTCACTATCTTATCCAATAGAGGCCATTTAAAATACGTTATTTCACTCATTCAGGGTAGGTAGGTTTTGTTGGACCACACTCACTACTCCCAAATCTCTCACTTCATGCTTCATTAGGCCTTTTTAGGGCAAAACACTCTTAAAACAGCATCTGACAAGAGCCCACTGTTCTGTGACCCACTGTTAGCCAGTAAAGGTATGATACTGTAAGGAATGGTAGAAAGCAACTGGCACTGTGACATCTGGGTCCTGCCCAGTACTTTGGGAATTCTTATATAATTCACAAATCGAGCCCTTCCATGTGCAGACTCCTGCTAGCTGCTGCAATCTCAGCTTCAGAACTCAGGCAGCTTTTCACAGGGAAAGTAAAAGGCTCTCCTACTGTTCCCAGTAGAAGACTCGACTTTCCATTCTGTCTTCCATGCCCCCTTTCCATCTACCCTTCCAAAAATCACCACGTATGAATGTATGTCAAGCTTTGTATTTATCCTTGAAATCAGAAATACTGTAAAATTTTAGCAAGCTGAATTGTACAAATTTCTTTCTATGTGTCCAAATACTTTTCCAGTTTTGTTCAATCATATTTCAAACAATTATTCTGTGAAAAGTGCAGCAGTCAGTGGGGCTATTATACCAACTTTGACGTAAGGTAGGTTTCAATGCCAGTGAGTTTCTGGGGCAATTGAAAGTCTTTAACACCTCTTACAACATCTGTAACTCAGGCCACTGAAATCTCTGAGGCACGTCCCAAAACTGATAGCGACCCAAAACACCAAAAATGCAGTCCTGTCTTACTTCTAGTATGCAGAACTTTAATGTGCCATGCAGGTGCTGTCTCTACTGTACTGGTTTTTACATAATCAGAGTACATATAAATACCTTGAAAAGGTCTGTGGCAGCTTAAACAACTAACCAACTTCAGGGTTGGTTTTTTTTTTTAGTTACTTGTTGGTTTTTTGTTCTGTTTTTTAATTCTTCTTTCCAGCGTACTGTCCCTATTCTGGACTATTGTAATAAAGAAGACGAATGAGAGAAAAGTATTTTGGGAAAACAAATAAGCTTGAATTGGACTTCAATCCAAGAAATAACTTGATATGCCTGGCCAGTACGTACTTGCAAATGCACTTGTTCTATCACTAAATGTTGTAGAAAAAATGGTGCCTGTTTAGGTTTATGCTGGCTTTTAAGCTAAAATTCCTATTTTTCTCAATATTGTATACAAAAATATCGTTTTAGGAGTCCGTTTATTTCAGCTTCAGGCAGTAATCGGTCTAGTTTAGAGAATCCTTGATACTAAAATCCTTTGGTTGGAGAAGGACAGTGCTT
>VZTA01018063.1:0-20462 GCA_013398855.1 Mohoua ochrocephala | reverse complement strand
TTACAATCATCATGCTCTTAATTTTCTGCCCGAGTGTAAGCTGTGTAGAGGAGGTGGTTGTGCTTTCAGTGCCAATACTGTTGCAATTCACATGAAGAAAACAGCAGCTTGCTCGAGCCTGCACAGCCTAAACTTAACCTTGAAGGACCAAGTCTCTTCTTTGAGCAGGTTTGTGAGAGTATAACTGAGCAGCTTAGCAAATATTAAGACTGAGGTGTAGAAAAACTCTGAACTTTACAGTGGCGGCTCTTCAGAAGTTAAGCATTAGAGAGCTCAGTTTTTGATTTGGAATACAAAAGTAAAAGGTTCTGTGCTGTTTTGTGCTTCTGAAGTTTGGTGAACAAATGCCACAAGTGCAGAGTGATTCAAATTGTGTGTATAATACCTAGTAGCTTCTTTGGCCTGCTTCTGTTTCCTCAGTTAAAAAGAAATTGTAGTTGAATTTAGGACCCTCTTCTAATCAAAGTGCTTGTGAAGCAGCATTTAAGTGAAGCAGTGCTGCTAGGTTGTATTAATGTAGTAAATAAAACGTTCACAAGTGGCACGTCTTCCATTTGTACTGATAACCAGTTTCTTTTGATGCATGTTAACTAGGTGACTTTACATTCTGTTCTTGGTTTTTGGTCAAGCTTTTACCCATTCTACTAGCAGGTTCTGCAAAAAATAAGCACAGATAAGTAAACAGAAGGAGGTAAAATATTTTTTTTCATGTTAATAAAGCTGAGCTATGAGTTGATGTGTAAGCAAGGAGCAGCAATCTCTTCATGTTAATAAATTCCTGCTTTGAATGTATTCAGATTTCGGTTTTTTAGATGTATTTTTCTTACTGGCCTGTGACTTAAAGCAGCACTGCAGTTCTGTGTGGTGACAGTTGCTCCTCCTACCACTCTGCCATCGTCCATGTAGCAGCTGTAAGTGAGCCTGCTAGCCCAGCTGATCTGTCAGAAATGTTTCCCTGCTGGGACCTGAACTTTGGATCAAAAGCACTACTTCCACTTAGTTTATCTGGAAAGAAGTTTTCAATAGCTGATTGTGGCTGAACTCTTTCTGTTCTCTGCAGGTACTTGCCACCAGGGAGTGAGACTGTGCTGTAACATAAAACAAAATTCTAACAGTGCATTTTGAACCTATTCTCAAATACTTACATAAAGCTCCTGTGACTCATGTAATCCCCAGCAAAATCGTGGTGATGCAAAAAGGAAAGTGTGGTGGTGGATCACTTACGCAAGTGTTGTGAGGGACTGAATCCATTCTTTAATATCACCATCCAGCTACTGAGGAAAGGGAGGTTTATAATAATAGTAATAATTATAATAATTAATAATTATTTTAAAATATATTTTCTAGGAAGTCTGTCAGAACATGAGTGACCATTACCCTTGAGTCAAGTTTTCTTGCTGACCCTTGCTTTTGAGAGAATCAACTTTTGGATTTTGAAAACATCTGAAGTCTGTTTCAGAGACTAGATTCTACCAGTAATTTTCTATTTTATTTTTTTTCTATGTGACTGGTGATTATTTACATGCAAAATATGCTAGATTTGAAATTATTATGTTAATGTGTTTAAAATTTTAATTAATACACCGAACTGGCAACCAAATAAGAAAAGCCTATGCATTCAGTTTAAGAATAAGATCTTTAACTATATCAAAGCTTTGGATGCAAAATATTTTAAGGTTGGAAATAGAGTAATATTGTCTGAATAAACAAGTATCATGAAGGTGGGCTGATTTCAATTCCTCAGCTGGGGATTAACTCTGGGAGCTATTGAATGAGGAATAAAAAGAGGAAGTTTTCTTCAATTCCTGTCCTCCAATCCCATGTCAATAATTATGTAGTAGAAAAAGTGTAGCTATGGCAGCAGCCAATATCCAGGAGTGAAGCTGGGATATGTACAGGGCATTTCTCAAAACTGCAGCCTGGGTTGTGGTGATGCCTCAGTTCTGTGTCAGGTTTTACTGGGGTGCGTTCGTGTTGGGAGTCACCTCCTGAGAACAGATTGCTGGTTGTTGTCACTCTAAAGGCCTTTGGTATCACTTTGAAGTGGAAGTCTTTGATAGAAGTATAAAATCTCGCTTATTACCCCCAAGAGCAAGGTTCACCTCAATGGAAAAGGAGCAGCTGAGTTAAGAGTGTTAACCCTATATTTTCTTTTTTTTTTTTTTTTGTTACAGTATCTCCATGAAATATTAAATGATTTGAAGTTTGACATGTGATGTCACATTTCTTAAGCAAAGGACGCTTTGCAACTTTAAAAGATGGGGCTTTTTACCAATTTTGTTCTATTTATGTGACACAGGGAAGTTGCCAATACAAGACAGTTCTCAGCTTCTGAGTTTGCTGCAAAGTAAAAATCTTTTTGTAGGTCTTGTTTACCAAAGGATGGGATTCATGGAGTGAAATAGCCTTCATTAAGATAACTTACCAGTCTAGGAAACAAACTTCCATTGGGCTTGTGGTGACAGACAAGATTTGCCAAAGATTTTTTATCTTTCCAAGTAAAAGAAAAGAAGATTCAATGATCAAACAGTGATTATTTTTGTCATTGTAATTAAAAATTAAAATTAAATTGACTTTCTTATCATGCCAGTGCCAAAATAATGAACAGTACTGAGACTTACTTAATTGTTGTGGTCTGTGTGTTGGATTCTTTTCAAACTGTCAAAAAGAATAGCAATTAATACAATAAAAAATGCAAATGAGTAATTTACCTTGTAATGTCTTTAAGCTCCTAGTGTATTCTGTACATGGAGTGGAGATGTTATGCTACTTGAAATAATTCATTCCATAAGTTTTGTCTCTCTCTAAATCTCTTTAGTTGATCTGAGATTGGCATAACTTCAAGCAACTAAAAGAAGAAAAGCTGCAAGAAGAATATAAAAACAGTCAATGACTTTTAGAACATATGTTGTCCAAAAGTGTGAGGGTTTTGTTGATTTTTTTTTCTCTGCATTGGGCCATATAGCGTATGATGTACTGGAAGCTAAAACACAAGCCACCTTGAGACCCAGCTTTGAGTTACAGTACAGTTTTGTATATTGCCAATAAAGTTCTTGCATTTACTTTTTTCAGCCAGTTCCCTTTAAAGGCATCCATAGCTGTACTTGCCTGTATTGTTTTGGAAGTGCTTTCTTCGTGTTCAATCTTGTTTCCCTGTTGCCCCGAGGGTGACATTCAGTGGAGTTCACTTCTGTTTATTCTATTGAAAAAATCCCTGATCCTGTTTTTTCTTGGAGGTGTTACGAGCGATAGCAGCAATAAATTACAGATTGAAACAATGCATTATCATGAGTCACATGAAAGACAAGGAATGAGAAAGAGACAAACAAACAAAAGAGAGAGAACACATCCTAGCACGGTATTTAAAAAGATTTCCAGTAACATGATTAAATTAAAATTCTTTCAAACACGGCCTTAAAGATACAAAGCTTAAGGATCAAATAAAATTTCTCCTATTAATGTCAATAGTTCCATTTACCCAATTTATCTCAGTTTGCAGGTTTTGAATAGTGGGAAGTTAATAGGGGTGTATGTAAGTAGCTGGGAAAAGAGGGTCTCTGGGTAATGTGAAAACCTTACCTTCTACAAAATGCTCTAATAGAAAGGTAACGCTGCAGAACAAATGTTTACCTGTGGCAAGAAGGGGGAAAAAATATATCTGCATTGCTTTTATTGCCTGGTATCACCATAGCACATTTAGGCAGGGTGCTTTTCTTTGCTTGAGGGTTAAATTTTTTCAAATTGGAAAAAGGACTATGTGAAATAAAAATCTTCAGTGCTTATTTCCTTTTGATACTGTATCCTCTTCTATAAGAATAAAACCAAAACCAACTAAAAAAACTCCACCACCCATGAAGCAGTTGATTTAAGGCAGATGCAGTTTCTAGGGGTGGAGAGAACAGTTGAAACTGAAGAACAGCAATGTCTCGGGAATAGGAGAGGAAGTGTTATATCCTTGGGTTTGAAAGTTTTCTTTCAGAATCTCATGCATGGTGCCTTATGTTACACCAGAGGAGCTTAGGACTTCAAGGATCAAATTAGGTAGATTAATTTGAAGCAGGGGAAGGAAATACTTAGAAAAAGTTTTGACTTTCACTTGACCATCTCACAGAAGCACAGGATGGTTGAGGTTGGAAAGGATCTCCAGAGTCAGCTGGCCCAATGCCCCTGCTCAGGCAGAGCCATCTAGAGCCAAAACAACAAAACAGTGTTTTGCATTCATCTTAAGTGACATTCTTTGAACTGTCCTCAAAAGCTGAGAAAATAAAATATACACTGCTCTTTTTTTTTTTCTTGTATTTCACTGAAAAATAAAGCATTTATTTTTAGATTAATCTTTTTTCCATTTTAAAGTTTTCTAAATAGCCACTAATAACAAGGTATTATTTATTAATAATATAATTAATTGTTCTCACAACTTAAACTTCAGTGGAGTTGAAATTACAAGGTAAGAGTTTTTTTCAGTTCCTTGTCTTCTCAAATGCTACAGAAGGACTATTCAACCTCTCTGGACTTAACAGAGGTCTGAAGTCGTGAAAAGCACCGTGTGTTGGTGTCAGCTGCTGCATGCTGGTTGCTCATGACAAACAAGTCCTGAATAAAGGTGGTGCTGGATTTGCTATCTATAGCCAGCTTTGAATTTTCATTTGGAAGAAACTGATTTTGTTGGTCAACAAGTTCATGGTAAAAAATTGTTACGTCAGTGACTTCCATGTGTGGGACCACAGTTTCCCGTATTTAATAAATCTTTTTGCCTCAGAGGTGTTCTAAATGGCCGTGCTACTCAACCTTGGTTCTCTCAAGTCTGAAAGCTAGTGTGGCCTTTCTGTGGTTTGCAGAGGCAGGTTGAAGTTAATACAGGACTCAATTATTTGCAAACTGAAGGACGAAAATTGGTGTGCTCACAAGCTGTTGGACGTGCACGGAATCCAAAGAGTGGCCGTGCAAAACACACCTGCATCAGATGGAGAAGTTTCACAAGAAACTACCTTGCAGCCAGTTCTTTCTAAAGTGATGTGACAAGCTGACAAATAATCACATCTTGTGGCATTGGGCTTGCATTTCCACCAGACGTAGTCTGTCTGATTAATAAACGCTGATCCTACATGGCTGGCTGGAGTGTGGGAAGAGAATACATCTCCACAAAAAAGCCCGTGCGGGAACCACGAGCCCAAGCATGATCCTGTTTGCCTTGCCAGCCAACATCTATCACAGGCACATGGGAATGAAGCAGAAGACCTCTTGCAAAAGCTGTTACCTGTGTCAGGGAAGGTGTTCAGGGCAAAGGCTGGGCCAGCCTCACGTCTGCTCCTGGGGCTGGGTGACAGAGCTGTGTCACAGGTCTAAAGATACACACTTGCCTGCTCTGACCTGGTTTTATTCAAGCACCCCAGATGTGTAACTGCCATATTGCTCATCCAGGGGGCCTCATGTCAACAAAAGAATTCCCTTTAATATTTTGGCTTTTGCTAATGCACAGAGTACATCTTCTTTTCTCCTCCACTGAAAACTGTGCCATGGGAATTGGCCTGGAATATGTATAATTAAAAACAGAGGGAAACTGATGCCATTTCCAAGTCATGCCTTTCCTGTGATATACTCCTCATTTACTTAAGCATCAATTTATGTACATGCATTAATAACACCATATATTTTTTTAATCCCCCTCTTTTGAATTACCATACAATAATTTAACAAATCGTTTCAAAGTCAAGAAACATTTTTCCACTGTTAATTAACAGAGCCTGAGTTGTTCTTTGTCCTTTTGGTGACAGAAGTATAGAGGAAGGATTGTTCTCCCTCTAAATAAAAAAAAAATAAATTATTAAAAAAGGAATAAAGTAACCACAGAAGTACTTTAAAGTATACTCCAGAGTCATATTTATTTTTAAACAATAGTAAATCATTTAATTGTTTCAGCTAGGCTTAGTTCCAAGCAGTTCTAAATTTGGAATTTAAAAAATTGATCTTAGAAAGATGTGCAGGAAAACAAAACACTCTTCCTCTCTCATTTCCTGTTTGAATTGATGAGAATTTGGGCTCTTCTTTAGTTAATTTGGCATGCACTGCTCCCCCATGAACTCCTCTAGTCAAGGATCACAGAATGTCCTCTTCTCACAAGCAAAGCGTGAATTTATAATCCAGTGTGTAAAATTTTTTTCTTTAAAAATGAGACTACTAAAACCAGCCCTATTAAAACAATTCAGTGGTTTTGTACTACGGGCTACAGAAGCGATTCCACTTCCAGCCTGCAATGTGTTTAATATGTTATACATTGCTCTCTAATGCTGCTGATCACCATGTTAGCAGTGTAATACATAGCAGTAAAATCACAGCAAGATAACAGGAACATCATCTGACACACACCAAGTGTGCTGGTTCCTCCCAATCATCCTGATTCGAAAAGGAGGGATACAACTGGATCGGGAGATTGAAACTCTGCCCCAAGAATTTAAGTAAATGGCAGAGGAGCTTCAGAATGTCCTTAGACAAAAGGAGATTCCACAGATCTCTGGAGGGGCTGTGTCTGCTCGCTTGGGGAATCACAGACTTAAGACATTAAATGTGGACTTGGAGTACAGGCAGTCTCAAGAATTTTTTCTTGTGTTCTTGTGAGTCTGAAAAACTTCACAGAATTGAAATATGTATTTTATGGTATTTGCGTCTGCAAATACATCGCTGGGTCAGTGAGAGTGAGAATACAAAACATAGTTCATTTAACTCAGAGGCATCTATTTTATAAAACAAGGGTAATTTTGTTTTTCTTTTGGGGTTTTCTTTTCTTTTTCCTTATTTTATTTTCCTTTTTCTTTCCCGGTATTTTCCAAGAAGTTCTAGCCTATAGTGGCACTTGTAGGTTTATCCGGATGAAAACTGTGTTTAACTGGGTAACCATTAAAGACTCCCTGTTCAGGTAGGCCAAGGTACGAGAGTAGCTCTGCTGTGATTTAAGAAGTCTGTGATGTTGCTGTGCTCTTCTATCCTTTTAGGTTGCCTTTACTCACTTAAAAATAGTTTTGTCATCACACGAATGGCACCTGTAAATTTGGCTAATACTTGAACATGCTCATGAGATTGAAAAGATGATTTCTCCTGTAATAGTTTAGGAGTTTCCAAACACTTAAAGAACCTAAGTTTCTTCGTACGTGTGCAAGTCTGTCTCCCTTGAGCCAGTGATAGTGGGTTAACGTTTTCATGTTTCTGTTTGAACTGAATGCAACAGTGATTATTAACTCGAATGTATAAGTCAGGCATTTTGAGGGAAAAATGTACAGTACACGGGTTAGCACCAGAGAATGTGAAGGAAAAAAGTTGAATCAAAATTTCTATTTTTTTTGCTTTAAATAGTCTCACAGCGGAGTAGCTGGGAGATTAGATAAGGACAAAGTGATTCAAGTGATTTGATTCATAAGAATGCTTCAACATATTATTTTACAGACAAGAAAAACTTTTACTAATACACCAAAATATTTTCAGATTCAGGTCCCAGATGGGGTCTTTGAAAAAGTGTGATTCAACAGGCTGGAAATGTGTCATCTTCGTGTACAACAAGCGTGCCATGATCCAGTAAAGAGCTTCTGCAGACTTTCCTCAATAGGATCTTTCCAGAGTATCCTACAGACACATCCAAATAGTGGGAAAAACTCTGAAGGCCTGCAGTACACCGGGTTTTTGATTGTTGTCGGACACTACTGAAGGGAGCCTGGCACTCTGAGTCACCTGTTTCAGCCTGAGTCAAGGTTTAGTACCTTCCAGGTGGTCATGCAGCATAGTCACTGTAAATGACCTTCTGGAGTCAAATTAGTCCTTAAATTAGTACAATCAGTACTTAAAATTCTTTGATACTTTAACCTCTGTGAGTGTGGTGGATGTGTAAAAGCATCCTGGTGTGCAACGTGCAAATCCAAACACCCGCACGTCTCTTCTGCCTCTCCAGAGACTTTTTGTAACAGCCCCATAAACATGGGAGCCAAAATAAGGAGGAGTCTTTTTCCATTGTGTTTTAGTAAGATGAGAATCTGCAAGCACAATCCAAGAGGAAGAAAGGAAAAAGAGCTTGTGAGGTAGAGCCTGTGGTCTGGGGTTTGCACTAAGAAGTTAAGTGACAGCCAGAGAGTGAAAGCAGAGCTCTGAGAGCTTGTGGGGGGAAGAGGTGAGATCTGAAAGAACAACGGGACAGGAAAGGGAAGTTGTCATACAGCCAAAATTAATTAAAAAAGGAATGAGGCTGAAAGGACTTGAATGGAGAGATTTCACTTGCCTTGCATCCATCTTCACTCAGATGAAAAAGCAGCCTCCTTAGACAGAAAAAATATTTAAGGGGTTTTAGCATGTTGCTCCCTAGGAATAGGCTTGTTCTTGCAGCCTGGGTCAGTCAGCAGCAAAATCCTCTTCTCCCAAGAGGGCTGTGGAGTGAGAACAGACCTGTCTCACCCCAAGCAGCTTTGCAGAGCTGCAGTTCTGTTCACTGCACAGGCAGGGCTCCTGCTCCTGGGGGCTGCTGCCATCACTTAAACAAGGCTGCTTGCCCTGCTGGGAAGCCCTGGCTTCTTTGGCTCTGGAGGCTGTAACTGCACAGTTGTTTGTCCTCTCCTTGCAGTCCTTTCTCTTTTTTTCTTTTGCTTTTAGCGAATACTCTTCCATTATATTGTGAGTTACTTAAATAAACGTATCTATTACTGTAGTTTTGTGTGAAATAGCATCGATTTTAAACTGGAATATTGGGGAGGACCTTCCTCTCCTTTCTTGAGCTTAGGTAGGCAGACAGACATGCTCACAAGATGCCTCAGTCTGATTGAGTGAAAGCCTCAAATCCTCTCTTACAGATTGGCAGAGGTAACTTGCAAAACACAGTCTCTCAATTAAGGGGTTTTTTTTGTAAAATAGTGATTACTTAACCAGAATATAAAAAGAAAACAGAAGTTCAAAGACCACTTTCTCATCCCTGACCATGCTTTTTCTGGAAGCTAGGTGATGCTCTGGGGGCAAGGATCAAGTATGAATGGGGTTTTGCAGCCTGGTAAGGAATCTAGCATTCCATCCCTGAACCAGAAATTATTGCTGGGCAAGATAAACCAGTCTGACTGGGAAGTGCACATCCCTTCTTTCTCAACATCCTACCTCCTTTTGTAGTAGTCATAATTTGTAGTTGAACACTTGGGAACTTGCTCTCTTTCTAGTCCTGAGCCTGTAGGATAGAAGACCTTGGAAATACTGCGGGTCCCTGTCTTTGCTTATTAAATATCTTTTGTTCCTTTCTTTCCTGAGGAAATTGAAAGGGTAAGGAATAAATAATGAAAAACAGATTACTTATGTAATCATATAACAATCAAGTAAATAAACAAAATGCAAAGAGCTCAAATAATTACAGCTCTGTTGCCAAGCCTTGGCAGTCTGGCTTAGCGAGTTTGACTGTCTCCATCCAGCTAAGACCCCACTGAGTTTGCAGAGAGTCAGTGCTCATGGAAAGGAGGCTTGCTTGCCTCTCTGCTCTTCCACACATAACAGTCTCAGAGAGAAGCAGGATACCAGCACAAAGCCCATTTCCTTGCTCTCCTTGTATTTTTAATCCTCTCCCAAAGCAGGAGCAAACAGCTGTGAGGCGAGTGCGAATCATTTCTCTCGGTCATACGTTGGAGAGCTGCTGTGCCCTTTCATGGCTGTGAACACAGTGATGATTTGCACTTACATGCAACACAGTTCTGGTACAGCTGCGAGTCCTGGAGTGCTGCAAGTGATACAAATGAGGCTGGCCAAAGCTCCTTCTATCACAACGCATTCCCCAGCTCTGGGGTTTACTCTTGTATCGTGTTACAAAGGCTTTGGCCAAACTCCTTTCTTCCCCAAGGAAACTTAGCACAGCTCCCTCACCCATCACAAAGTCCAAATCAGAATCACATTTCTGGACAAGGAGCCAGACTCCTGGCCCCAGGCCCAGCCCCTAGGTCTGGCTGGGGAAGCATATAACAGCCTTGAAATCTGCCCTGAGCACACTGTGGAGCAAGAGGAACATGCCTCCTGCCCATCCAAAAAGCTCACAGCAGTAAGGGCAGATGGATGTGCCAGACCTGGATGGAGTGCTTGATGGTGCCTAAGTTAAAGGAAATATGGCTCTCCTCCCACTCCTCAAATACCTATCTCCTACATCGATTTTGTCTGATTTTCCTCTAGCGTAAGAAATTTAGGGGGTGGAAGCTGAGATCATTTTCTGATAGAGCAAAAACATATGTTAACCTCGAGTGCTATCATGTTTGCCTCCAGCGGCCAAGAAACCTCCATTTCTGCTCCACATTACCACTGGGCGATGCTTTGATCAGCAGGAAAAGTCCAGGGAAATTCTCTGTGGAGAATAGAGATTTGCTGGTGTGAATCAGAAGGGTGGCTGTTCTTGCTCAGCTGTGAGGTCCCTGGGAATGTGGGTCCTCTGTTTCACTTGCTCGGTGAATTGGCTGTGCACGGTCAGTGCTGTTCATGGAGGGAAGGAAATTCTGATAAATCAGTAGCCTGGAAGTGGGCTTGCAGAGGGTGCAGATGGCAAACCAGTGTCTTTTCAGAGTTCTTTTCAGTGACAATATTGGCAGGGGTTTTTTGGCATGTACAATGATTCCAGCTGTCACTGCATGGAAGTTTCGCATTGTGAAAGAGAACATTCGAGCAAAGAAAAACCTTGGGTTTTTAAGTTTGAGATTGTCTGTACAGTCCTGTACATGTAGGGATTAAAACGGAGAGTTAGTTGCATGAAGAAAATAGCAAAAAGAAAAATCTTCATTTCGGGTATCTGTGACAGTCATGCCAGGTGGCTTTCTCTCAAACATGAAGGGTGGACTCTGCCAGGAACAAGGCAATCTGTACTCTGGCTTTCTTTATGTGAGAGAATGGCAGACAGGCTTAAAACTTGCTTTGATAATTAATTTTTTTCTATATCTGTTCCTGAATCTTACCTCTAAATGACCTGAGATGGTATTCATTTTTCTGAAGCCCGTGGCCTGGGACAGGGATACTCCCCTAAGAATCTCTAATCAGAAATGTTTGTATTTGATATCTGTTTGTGTACATTTGGTTATTGAGAAAGTAGAGCAGAGAGACATCTATTAAATTATTTTGATTAAATCTTGGATACTGTGTTCTAAATGGAAAATCAAACGTTTTGCAGAAAGGTCTTTGATATCTAACAAATCACCAATGATGTAAGTAGGATTTTCTACCTAATATTGTTATGGGTATGTAGTTGTTACTCTTTGAAGGTTCTTTAAATACATCTCAACAGGAGTGCTAACAGCTGTGGATTCAGGAATAATGAATGCAGTTAGCATTCAGGAGATCCAACTGAATTTGGAAGCTTTCCTTCCAATTTACTGTAATTATGTCACTGGAAGAGGTGCTGTTACACATGTTAAGGGTCAATGAGAGAGAATTTAATTATATCATGCTGACAGTTCTTTTGCTTTCCGTGCATAACGTATAAAGTGTTAAAACCCTTGGACTGATTAGTAGAAAAATGAAGATTAATGTCTTATACTGTAAAGAGAAGGAAATCTGCCCACTGTTAGCAAAAAATGTACCCTGATAAACTAGACAGCTATAATCCTTTTATGGGAAGGACTAGGATAACAGAATATGACATTTGGCTTTGTTAGTGAAAAAAGCCTTATGAAATAAAACAAAGCTCAGATGTTTGATCACTTCGGGGTGATATCATGTAGGCACTCGCTGCCTCCGCATATCCTCACTGTACACTTTCCACACGCAGTTCACTGCGGAGGGGGATGACTGGAAACAGCTGCCTTGCCTCAGATATTCCAGATAGCAGCTTGTCAAAACAATCTGCTGGTGAGCAGGGAACTTGTTGTGACTAAGTAATTTTTAGGGGATGTTTCATCAATTTGTGTAATTTTCAAAGCTCTGCTTCCTTCAGGATTTTCTATGAGTCATGGGCAAGAGTCATCAAAGACAGCTAACGTTAATGGTATTTGCCATTATGGATTATTGTTACTCTTCCCCTAACACACAATTTTATAGTCTGTATATGTGTGTTTATCAGTTTTGTACTGTGTTCAATGAAGATGAGTTTACTTTGTGACCAGGCCTCTTGGATGTGAGTCATGCAAATAATTAATAAAAGTGTCATCCACCCAGAAATCTCAGGGTCCTGGATATTACAAATGGCAGGCGTAAGGAAAAACTGATGTGCAAAATGAAATTACTTGCTAAGTGTCACCTAAATGGTCAAATTCAGCCTGCTATCCAAGACTCCAGACCTCCAAAGCCTGTTTTTTCTCTAACTGATCCTTTGGTAACACCAGTGACGCAGGAGCACAGCAGAAACAATAGGCACCGTGTAGCTTGTGTTCGTGTCTATGTGAAAATGAAAAGCAAGAAATACGGTGGATTTGAGTTAACAAAGACTTCAGGACAGCTGAGATAACTCTTCTGAGATAGCCTTCTAAGAAGGTGCTCTGCAGTGGTAACAGTATTTCAGATTTTTTGGAAGTGAAGACAAATTCATTGCACTTAGAGGCTGTCTGACAACATAAACCAAAAGACTGGGGTGAACACACACTGGCTTTTTTTCTCACTCACAGGAAAACAAACATGAACTTGTGTTTCCCAACTTTCTTTGACTATGCATTTGAGTGTGAAGTATTATTGAGGACAATATTTTAAAAGTTTAATGGCAATAGTATTGGGGTTTTTTCGACAACTGTGAAGTTACACAGCTTCATAATCCTGAATGTTTTTTAGTATCCACCTGCGATTGTTTTTTGGATATAGTGATTAATAAGTATTTCATCAACTCCCCACAGCTTTGTACTTACAATATTTTATGCAAGCCACATGATGAAAATGTTTATCATTTGGATGAAATAATAAAAATGACCTTATTTGATTTCCTCATGTATTGCTGCCAAAGTCTGTAACAATAACGAAGATAAATACAAACTCAGAATATTTTAGCCAAGATTTTGTAATGAAAAAGCATCAAAGACAATATATTCAATTGTGTAATTGCTTTGTAGGGACTCTGAGATAGAGCAGCTGGTTGGAAACAGAAGTAGTTCAATTTGCCTCATTTGGGTGGGTGTTTACACAGTGAAATATTCTTGATTTGTACATTAAAATTATGCAAGAGTATAAAGACACCCCCCAGAGTCCATATATGAGGGTGTAAAACTGCAACATAGTATAAAATAGAGCCACAGAGATATTCTTTCCAAAATAAAAACCTCTAGTTCTAAAAAGAGAATACCCTTCAAAAATACCAAATTGCATCAATAGCTGTAGCCATTTCCGTGTTTACCTCCTGAAAAGCACTATTCAGTCATGCAAATCAATATGCCCATTAATATATCCACACAAACCTCTGCTCTTTTCTGCTATTTGCGTGTCAGACACTTAAACCTGTTTTAGCTGCTCCATTTGAGACTGTCTGCAGAGGAAGAAAACAGGAGCTGCAGGAAGCAACCCACCAGTGACCTATCGGGTTTCACTGAAACTGCTGTGGGGGACTAAGTGGAGAGATTGCAAATAAAAAGAGAATGGAAAAATCTATGCATCTTTGTGTCCTGAGGCAATGTCTGACAGTTAATTCCAGCCTTCTTAGTCCCATATATGCAGCGTCGTATCAGCTGAGAACGGGGATTTTGCTGCCGAGTTGGAGCTCCAGGATCGCCCGGCTGCTGAGAGGACGTGAGAATTGCTGGTGTTCCCAGCTGACTTGATAACAGCAGCCCTGGTGCCTTCTGCTATTGCCTTGGTTTCACAATAAATACGTAGTTGGTGGGTGGCTGTTTCCAGTCAGTGGTGTCTACAAAGCTGTGTTTAGCAATAGTCATGGAGCTGTAAAAATAACCATGCCAGACTTTCCCAACAGCTCTCTTTCCCTTACACTGAAAGGCAAAATATATTGCTTGCACTTCCCACACCCTGGACTTAATTTTAGGGACTTTCTTTTTCAAACTCACACATCTTGGTTTCCTTTCACCCCCTTTCCACCCAGAAAATACTAGATGCATAGGAAAAGTTTTAGGCAAAGCTATGGGTGATGGCAAGTCTGGAAATAAATATCACAATCCTGTAAGGTGCTCTTTGGCCTTTATCAGTGCAAAGATGGCCTTGTATCCCTTGCTTGGGTTTTCCATCTTTGCGACTATCAGCTCAGCTACAATTTCCAGTAGCTCGTAACATATGTTAAAAAGATCTTTCTTCTGATCCTAGCGGAGATGGCACGAAGCCTCAGATTGTGGAGGCTGGATCTGTTGTGATTGGACCTATTTTCAGATCCAAGAATGCTAGGTGTGGAAAGAAACGATTTACTTGATCGGTCTGCACATCTCTGCCAGGCAGGCGTGTTCCCCACAGCACATTTTCTAGTGTTAAGTCTAATTTTAAATGTGGTTTCCTCCACTTCCTTGCACTAGCCTTTCATACCAAGTTGATCTCATTGTCTGGCAGCTTTTCCATATGTTCAAGTATTTGCCTTCTCAGTTCCATCCTATTACTCCTAATAAACTCCCTCGTACCATGTTTAATAACTTCTCCTCTTACGACCTCCAACTATATGCAGATGATTATGTTTCCCTGTAGTCAGAACTTAATCAGTTTGCACATGTTGAACACATTAGGAACTTCCAGGGTTTTGTGTGTAGAATGGCTGACCACATGTCACCAGGATTTTCTGAAAGAAGCCAGTCCCTCACATGTGCCAGTGACCTGGGAGCATCGGTCCTGGGATCTGCGAAAGGTTTCTCCAGTGGGAGAGTGGCCAGGGGACTTCTGTCCAGGTAGGAAGGGAAGCACGGGGAAAGAGAAAGAACAAGAAAGAGGCTTCATTCTCTTCCAGCACCTAGAGGAAAGCTGGGCGTGGGTGGCAGGAAAGGAATTTTATTACTTACTTCCTCCATCTCTCCCTGCTTCCTGGTGCCTAATCTTTATTTCCCATTGCCCATATATTTTAGTCTTCTGATACCTCTAAGATGTGTGTGTTCATGTTCAGTTGGGGCAAGGGCCCTGGACAAGAGCAGGGTGACCCAGTGGACAGTCCTGTGGGACCCAGAGGTGCTTCCTCCCAGCTGTAGAGGAGAAACAGGCAATAGGGAAGGAAACAGTGAGAGGGAAGAGGATGTTTGGATAAGGTCACTGCTAATCCACTAAATAAAAACAATAAGGACCCCTCATGTTAAATTTAGATGGATCCAGACAATGCTTTACTGCATTATTTGTCTGGAGAGACTAGGATAGCAGATCTTATTCATCCCATTGCGTGCAGATTTCCACAGCCAGCTTGCACCTCCTTACCATGCTTACATCAGCATCATGTGCTCCTGAGATGTAAAATATTCTCCTCCAGCTGCCACCGAATCTCCCAGACATGTAACTTCCACTGCCAAAACAGGGTAGGTACATTTAGTCCATCACTGTCCTGAAAGAGACAGTAATCAGTATGTTTTTGCTAATATTGTCCAAGAGACTGATTTTACAGGTATCTTCTGAGTATCTAGACTAAATAAGACTGTGCCCAAAATAGTGGGTCCTGACTTTCCTGGTATTTCTGTAGAGAGAAAATTCATCCACTTTGTGCAGAATCCATTCAGTTTCTTCTCTTCTTGTCAAATGTGCACAAACGTTATCTCCTCTCCAGTGGATGTACCACTGAGGAAAGTCCTTTCCTGCTCACAAATTTATGCTATTTACACTTGGTATAAAATTCTTTCATATTCATAAAAAGGGAGAATGGAGCTGAGCTTATTTGCTTTTATGGAAGAAAGCTGCTCCACAAGGATATCCTTCTTTATGGCTTTCAATGCTGAACAGATAAACCATTGGATAATAGAGATGATAATTGTTTCATTTTGTGTAAAAAGGTGTTATTTCAAGCAGCTAATTCAAGAAAAATAAAAGAGGGTGGGGATCCCAGAGACAGCTGGGACAGGTGCTTCCAATGACATGGGACAGCTGCTTAGTGTTGGCATTGATTCCTGGGTAGCTAAAATAGCTCACGACAGGGCTGTTTGGATCTTCTGCTTAGGTGTCTGTGCTTTTCATAGGAGTGATTTTTGCTGTGGATGTGGGTTTGTGGGCTTTGCAACCTGGTGCAAACAGTAAATCAATCACTACTCTCCTGCCCTCCAGCTGATTGATAATCAATGTGCTACAGATTCCCACCTTCATTGTATATCTTTGCTTCCTCTTAGAGTGAGCTTTAAGTGATTTCCATGCACAGCTTCACTGGGGTGTCTGAGGCGTGTTCCCACCCCAGCTTCGTGGGAACTTTGGGTCTGAATCCCTCCAAGTGGAAGGAGACTTTCAGTGCTCCAGCACCAAGGGAAGCTCCGTACAGGAGTGTGCCCAAGAGAATATATCTTCCATGGATTATTCTTAATGAAAAACTGTGCCTGGATTCACATTTAACAGAGGCTTCTGGTTTTTAAGATGGTTTTCTTTATCAAAAAAGGCACTTAAACACCAGAAAGCAGGACTGAAGACACCTTCCTACTTAACATTTTCATGTAAATACTTTCTTATTCACAGGGTTGGATTTTTAAAACAATCATATCTGAATCTACCTTTTTCCCTTGCACAATGGAGAGAGTACTTTGTTTCTGTTCCACTAGGAAGCAAAGCACCAAAGTCTGTCTGACCTGCCCATAGATATTGATCATTTCCACCTCTGCTGCTTCACCATAGAGAAACCAGTGTGTTGGGGTTTTTTGGTATGAATAAAATCTAAATTAATATTAGGCAACAAGGTGTCCATGAACTAACAGTGAGCCCTTGTGGCCAGGAAGGCCAATGGAATCCTGGAGTGCAGCAGGTCAAAGGAGATGATCCTGCCCCTCTACTCAGCCCTGGTGAGGCCACATCTGGAGTGTTGTGTCCAGTTTTGGGCTCCTCAGGACCAGAGACACATGGACCTCCTGCAGCAGGTCCAGCAGAGGGCAACAAAGATGATGAGGAGAATCTCATAGGAGCATCTCATAGGAGGAAAGGCTCAGGGGGCTGTTATTGTTCAGCCTTGAGAAGGGAAAACTATGAAGGGACCTGACCAATGTCTATCAGTATCAGAATTAAGGGTGTCAGAGGACAGTGCCAGGCTCTGCTCAGTAGTGCCAAGGACAAGAGGCAGTGAGTGGAAACTGAAGCGCAGAAAGTTCCACCTGAACATGAGGAAGGACTTCTTTCCTATGTTGGAAAGAAGTGGGTGACCACACCCTGGAACAGGCTGCCCAGAGAGGTTGTGGAGTCTCCCTCACTGGAGGTATTTAAAAACCACCTGGACACAATTTTGTGCTGTGTGCTCTGGGATGACCCCGCTTGAGCAAGGAGGTTGGACCAGATAACCTGCTGTGATCCCTTCCAACCTTAACCCTTCTATGATTCCGTGTGGGTAATATAAATAATCTCTGTCCCTATTTTTCCTTTCCTAAAATACATGTGTCAGAATATGAAAGGCGTTGAGGCAAATTACACCTTTTCTAAAAATATATATAGATATTAAAAATATGCAGATGTTTGTTTTATAGCTCATAAATTTAACTGCCCAGTTGCCTTGGGTTTTACATCATAATGCCTCCTGGGTAAGGACCATGCCCTCTTTTTGGTTTCTGGCACACTGGAAGTTTGTAGTTTATTTTTAGGTAGTAATTCTAGTAAAGGGATAAATTAAGAAATATAATCAAGAAATAGGTGAAAAGGGCTACCAAGATGTCTGTGTTAAAAACACTTCCATTCATGACATCTTCCCGGAGCTCATTGTTTTTCTAGCATAACACTGAGCAAAATGAAAATAATTTATAACTGCTTGCATTGTCTTGAAGCCCAGAATGTGACTTAGAAAAACAATTTGGGATCACAATGAAAATGGCTCATTACCGAAGAAGCTGAAGTAACACCAGATTTAATCCATCATCTACTTGTCTGCCAGTAAAATTGTGCCTTGCATGAATTTACTGCTCTGCCTTTCAAATTCTGCAAGTTAATGCGTACGGAAACTTTCTTTTAAAAGAATATAGAAATATTGTGCTGGCATTAATCAGAGAGATTCTATCCTATCGGAAAAAATAATAACTGTCACCATTTCAGGGGTGCTACGCTCAAAAGCCTTGCAATAGGATTGAAATGCTCTGAGGGTGGAGGAAATGTCTGGAAGTTGTTCAATGCAGCCTGGACTTCTTTTTTTTTTCATTTGAAATGAAAGCTGAGCTGTTCAATCATGAATGAGAACAATAGTGGCTTTTAAAGGAATGCAGTTGGGAGGTTGGCTTTTATTGGCAGTTTGTGCAAGGTCTGTGCTTCCAGAGTGCTGTCAGATACAAATCTGGAGTGACTGAGGAGTTGGACCCACTCTTTTGTGTTGCATAAACTCCGATTTGGTCTTGTGGTGCACAGACCATGATAGTGGCACCAGCCCAGCAGTAATCAAAGACAGACAGGAAAGAGAAGAGTCTCCTCTGGAAAGGGCACTGTAAAAATTGAATTATAAAACAGAATGTGCAGATTCCGCTTGGCTGGGTGGAAAAGCCCGCTGTTCCTCTGTTGCAGTAAGGTTTTAATTAAAGGTAGGTTCTGGTTATGAGTGTTACAGCAACTGCATCTGGATGGTACTTAGGTAAGTGACTAAAAGTAGGGCTTTCCCAAGATTTGAGAGGGAAAGCTTTGTGTAGGATTTTATCTTGACAGATTTGAAGCTTCTGTGAAACCAAGATGTCAAAAGAAATATTCAGCAATTCATTGACTGCTGCTGACCAAAAATTAGGTTAAATCAGTTCAATCGTTTAATGCTCTCCTAAAGGAAAGTCAGAAATGTGCACGAGGAACAAATAGTTCCCAGAATAGGGAATCAAAAAGCGTTGGGCAGGTCAAAGCACATTCAGATGCGCTGCAGTAATATCCTGAAGAAGGAAGCCTGGCAGGCAGAATTGTTGTAATTTTATTATTATTTATATTACCATTGCCCCCAAGGAGACCCCATTGTGCTACAGTTCCTCAGGCCTGTCCCAGAGCTTTTGACCTGCTCTCCACCAACCTCTTTTCCAAAATCATGTTCTGCAAGAAGGATACTACAAAAAATATGAAATACAAATTAGACATATTGTTACCAGACTCTTCCATGTCATTTGTTTTTTAAATAGAAATTACCACTATGATGAATATATAGTGAAAGGTATAAAAGTCAATATCGGCAACTTAAACGTATTCAAAAGGGATTGTTTTTAAATAGAAGGAATGTTTAGGTGATCTGAGTACATTTCAAGGTATCAAGAATTTCCCTTCTCACCTTGACATTTTTTTCTGGGACTTAAACTCCATATTCAGTAAGCTATTCTTTCCGAGAAACCCTGTTCTCCCAAAGCATCCTTTGATGTTATAGGCTTTTTCACCCAGTCAATACAGAAGTGGTATTTATGAGGACATATTCCAGATATACTGCCACATTTCCACCACATGTGTGGGTATTGAACTATCTTTCTCTTCTAACATGACAGCTTTATCTCAGAACAAGTTTCTGAAACTCCCCCTTACCTTGTAAATTCCTTAGATGCAGTTGTATAATGTTGAGTTTTATGTCAAGAACCAGACATACATTGCAGGATTTAAAAATTCCTTTTATGCTGCTGGGTTGAACACATTAAATAACTTGAAGAAATCAAAAGCAACCTGTCCTTTATCATAATATTTCTGGAATCTCAGCATATGCAGGAGTATACTTGTCAGAGGTGAAAAAAATCTATCTGTGTTTATACTACATTTGGCAAACAGAACAGCCTATGAAATCAATATCTTGGTTCTTAAATTGGAAAGTTCAATAAAATTAAATCCTTTTATTAATAAGGTTTATGTTCCTTGCAGTACAGCTATAAATCCTGGCTAGACCCTACTCTGCTAAGTTTCATGTAAAGGTAGTCTCACTCTAGAACGTCCACAACCTGCACTTGTGCACAGATAAGAAAGCCACATAAAGGGAGCACATAAATATGGAAAAAACAGTGGAGAAAACAAACAGAATACACAGAGAAGGCCAATTGTCCATAAGCATTAGCTTTAAATCCTTACTTGTCATTGTCTACTATTGATAGACTCAATTACAGGTTAAAAGAAAGTAATTAATTTTGACATCATTATAGTTTGATTCCTGATGTTTGTGTGATGCTGGCTGAATGGGAGCCTGTAATGCATAAAGNNNTCCAAAATTTTGATCAGGATTTCAGGAATGGGTTGAAAGGGGCACACATGTCACAATATGAGGATTTGTATCATTGCCTTCTCTAGATTCTCTGCATCTGTGGTCCAGTTGGCAAGTGGGATTATTTAACTCATTCTGTCCTTAAGCTATGTGAGAGAAGGAAGCAGCTCAGGTCCCCTCAGCTTCAAGCACAGAGAGGGAAGGGCTTCTTACACACTGTTCAGAAAAGCTGGGCTCTGTCCCTGATGGAGAGCCAAATTTCTATTTTCATCAAATATGTGGC
>VZTA01018061.1:0-41678 GCA_013398855.1 Mohoua ochrocephala | reverse complement strand
AAATGTAAAAAAAACCCCCAACATATTTGTGGCTTCACTGTGCCAGTTGACCAGAAAAGGGATGTCTTTTCAGATACACCCAAACAGCACAACGAGATCTAAGCCTCCATGGGACTCCCCATCCTGCTTTCAACTGCAACTCCCCAGACCCCTCAGTCTCAGTTTAGCACACCTGGAAGAACTCCAAACGACAGAGGAGATCGGACACGTAACTTCCCAGCGGCTTCAGCGATGGATAGGATTTGGCAGCCCACATTGATGGCACTTTTCCCATGAGCATGCTGTTGAAAACATCTTCAAGCTCAGAAGACATCAACACTTGGCCTTTAATGGCTTTGCCTATATTAACGAGGCTGCTCCGAACAACTTCAGTCAGCCTTCAGAGAAAACAAAGGAATTGCCATTATTTACTTCTTACCACCTGGCTAAATCCCCCTCAGTCCAGCTTGAATGAAGGGCTGATAAAGGTGGTAAATTCCTGTCAGAAATTCCTTATCTCACCTGTAGGCATCAAAACTCTTACTTAACTTTAGAAAAGCAAACAAATTAAAAACACACACACAGAGAAATAAAAGACAGTGAAAACTTCCACTCCAGACAAGGGAAATCAAGTGATGAGAGCTTTAAAGTTCGCAGCACTAATTGTCATGGTGTGCTATGAATATTGAGGCCTGGGTATCACTTACAAAGGCTAAAGTTGGCTGCTCGACCTCAACACAACAAACTCAAATCTGATTTAAGCTCATACTCCAAGAACACTATTGCTGTGTTCAGGTACTCAGCTGCAGCTTTCAAGTCTTTTAAAAAAAGATTCATCCAAAGCAGAATCTAACATGTTAAGAAAAATGTAGAAAGCTTGTTTAAGGCTTGTGAGCAACTAGCAGCGATGAACACGAGCATATTTCAGTTTAAGAAGTAAAACACTGAGCCATACCTGTTAAATCGAATTAGTTCTTGCCTAAGAACTGTATTCATGGACTCTTCATAAAGTACTGGGTATGCCTTCATCACCTCTTCCATATCAAAGCTACCTGGTAGTTTGGATAGGATGTCCTGTGCCAAATCTTCAACAACTTCCTGAAGTCACAAGTTTGCAGTGAATAACAAATATTCCTTTTTTCCCCCTTATTTATTGAATAAATTCCACAAAACACTGTAGATTTCATCTTTTTTCTGTATAACCACACAGGTATTTTAGTCCATTTTCCTAAAGATATAGTGCTTGTATGCTCTCACTCACTTTGGGCATCATCATGTGCTTGCTTTCTCCTTCCTTCTCAATAACTTTAAATTTGTTATTAATTTTTAATTTGCAGCAAGGTTTTAGGTGATTTCTAAGGAAATAGGCAGGAGAGCAGACAAGCATAACCCTATTACTGCCACAATGAAGGAAAAGACAAAGCATGCAACATGAGCAAAATAATGGGAAGACCCCATGAATACCCCAGCCACAAGAGCAGCTCTACTTACAGCACATCAGAGATTATGATCACTAGACAACCCTGCAGGAAATGAGGCTCCATCAATTCCACTTTTCAAGAAGCCACTTGTATGTAAAATATAGGATGTCAAATGTGAGAGGCTTGAAAGGTTATTTATCTGTATCTCAAAGGGGCATGGATTTGGCCTGAGCTGCCAGGACATGTGGTATTAATCTGTTTGAATGCAGAGTCATGAAGGTATCTTCCCTCTCTAAAGGTGCTATGCCAAATCCATCTGCTTCTCTACAGGGACATTCACATCTACTCCCAACGCTGCAGCCATGAGAGGAGAGGTGTTGGATTACTCTGAGGCCTAGGACATGACAGCAAAGGGCACCTTTCCAGAGTGCAAGTTGATCTTTGTTCCCCAGTTACCTGAGGGGACTTGCCAGCTCCCCCTGCTTCTCTGGGCAAAGTCAGGAGCACTGCATGGAACAGCTGGTTGGTCTCCTGGTTATCCTTGGTGATGTCTGCATTCTCGTGAAGCCCAAACACTTCAGGGTGTGTTGTAATTGGCAAACTTCGTATGTATTCAACATAAGACTGTAAGACAAACATTCAGGTGCCAGACATCATGCAATGTGATATTCATAAATGATCAGCAAACCCAACTGGGACAGAACCTTCCCATTTACAATTAAAGGTGGTAGTTCCCTGTTAAACACATCCAGGAACTGACTGACTTTCCACAGAGATAAATATAAAAGTTCTGAGTGATTCAAAAACTCATGGGGGAGTTGTTATTACCACCCTCATGTAAGTGGCAAGAGAAAGGAAAGTACATTAGAAATATCCAGGGAGTGCTGGTAGGAGTCACAGAAGGGGGTAGGATGCTGGATGTGTCATCCCTGCAACTGTGGGCTACACAAATAGGTGGGATTTGAGCACATTCATTATCTCTGTGCAGCTGTTAGAAGGGAAAAAGAGGATGGAAACTGAGTGTACTCCTGCCATTCCACCTCTTCCTCCTGATTGCTGCTTTCAAGGTCAGACTGGTTGCAGGAAAGTGCAGAAGCACCATGTTAATTCCTGAAGCCTGACTCCTGCTGGCTTTCCAGAACTGCATTGGAAACCTGCACAGGGGTGGCTCTTTGCACCAACAAATGCCAGAGTTTTGGATGATCTCTACATCCCCCTTGGGGTATGGTAGATAGGAAGTACCAGATTCCTGTTGCATCCATAAGATACATTCTGGCGTGGCTTCATGACCTCATGGGGTTTATTTTCTATTTGTTGTATTCAGCATTATCCAAGCACAGCGTAGGTAAGTTGGTTCCTCAAAAACTCAGAGAGGATTTACACTTCTTGTCTTCTCACCTCATATGGGCCATGGGGTGGTATGTAGTAGTCACCTCCAGCTGAAAGCATGTACTTCTCCTGCTCTATATCCTTGTTGTAGACTATGGAAAGCAGGGACAGGAGCAGACGCCTGTCTTTATCATCTGTCACTCTGCCTCCATAGTTGCACTCCCCTGGGAAAGGACAAAGGAAAACCAGGACAAAAAACCTGAAAGTTAATGGGCAGATAAAAATTGTTTTGCAATAATGTGAAACTCTAGTAAGCTGAAGCTCCAAAGCTCCAGGTTTTCCAAAGTTTTTAGGTCTTATACTTCAATTGTTTCAATGGAAATTAGACACTTGAACATCTATGGGCCAAATTTATGTGTCTTGATGACCAAAGGTTTGAGGAACACTATGAGTTGGTCTGAGAAACTGCTACTCATGTCCCAAAATTCTTTTTCATAAAGCTAATCATAACAGCAACAGAAGTCAAGAAAGACAAGGCTGACAAAGGAGGTGCCAAAAAGCAGCTTATCTCCCTGGAGAAAGAGAACAGAATAGCCACAGCAACTGAGTTATTTACACACGTCAACACCTCCTGCTCTAAACCCCTGAGTGTCACCACATCCTCTGGTGAAGCGCCAGAGCTTCCTGTGTGAGGCTCACACTGATCAGCAAAGGTGGAACAGAGGCCACTGAGGGTTTATTTGATGTGTATGAAGCAAAGACCAGCAGGTTTGCTGCACCATGAGGAACTGTAGCCATGTGCAAGGCAAAGCAACGATGACATCTGAGGGTTTGGGGTCCAACTCCAGTTCCAGTCCAACTCCAACACCCACCCAATGACAGCCACACTGTGTGTGCAAGGCCAGTAAAACAAACCTGTGTGGAACCCACTCAGTTTATCAGTGCATCAGCTGAAAGTGCCTAGCAAAGCCACCAAACACACGTGAGAGGATGCAATGCCTGTACCTGTTAGGTAGGTCAGAGCTTCAAATGGGATTTCTTCATATTCATTCAGAAACATCTGGATCTGCTGCATACTGATTCTGAGGTCAGACTCGTTGAATTCGTAGGGAATATTCCAACCTGTTCAGTTCAGAAAAGAGACACAGGGCAATGGTGCACTGCACTGGCAGCTGGGCTCAGGAAATGATGGTGTTGGTACTACACTGCTCCTACAGAGCTGAGGATACAACTTCCAGAGAGCCTAGAAGCAGCCTGGAATATACCAGGCTGCTTATTCAGCACAGGCATTTTGGCATCACAATATCCTGAAAATTCTATTTTACCTGCTTGGTACTTTAGGCTAATCTGCTGCTGTCTGGACACAATGAGAACAGGAGTTTTACACTACTTATTGATTTCAATTTTTAATCTGCCCATCTATTAATACTGTTTGCAGATGACATTCAGAGTAACAGTACAATAAAACAAGCAAGCAAACAGGAACATACTCCAGATAAAAGAATCCTTTAGAGAACCTATATCCCTAATCTATAAATCCATACATTTCTATATGTTATACAGAAATTCTGTATAGTTTTCTACATATTTGAAGATGACAAAAAAAGCTGAAGCACAAATCTTATGAATACACATCTTTTCATTGCTATAAACAACACACTGCAGCTACACAGATTTGTTTCACACCAAGTAAATACATGCAGTAGGTTTGATCAAACAAAGTATGCACATAAAAAACAAAAGCACAATAGAAGAAGGCATATTTTTAATTACAAAAATTTAAAACATATCTGAATTTCATTATTAGAAAGAACTACAGTAATTAGTTAATAATTTAGTAAGCTATAATTTCATGTAACTTCTGTATGATATATTTATTTGGAAAAATGGTACTTTCTGGTCTTCCCTGGGGTAATACTTTTAGAAGTTTCAAAAGCAGCTTTGGCTGGATAAGAATCCCTGCAAATAACAGCTTTTAAACGTTATGGTGCTCTGTGCAATGCAGATTGCACTCCTGTAACACTGCTCCCAGCACTGCCTTTTTACAGAGGCTACACAGCAATGCATTTCAAAACCACAAATCTTTCTTCGGAAACAAAGTGCAAAATAATCTGAAACTTACCCAGTGGGCCAAAGTTTCTCCTTTCCTGCACAACAGCATGAAAAAAGCAAAGGCCAAAGAGCAGTTTTTGCCACATTTTTGGCTTTTGGCAGCTTTTAAAGAACACAGGGTCAGAGATGGGATCGTTCAGGTAGGAGCGAAGGAGGTTCACTCGGACGCCTTTTGGAGGCTCATTTGTCATTTTGATGCCATTCTGGAGGATGCTAACAGGAAACTTTTCTGATGGATAACTTGTCAACCACAACCTAAAAAGAAGTTTGAAAACCACATCATTAAAAAATCATATGATAGTAATAGTAGTAGTAGTAGTAATAATAATAATAATGTCAATAATATAATCCTGCATCTTGATCTATAGAAGATTAAATTTTACTACTTGCTTGCCTATAAAGATAACATCTAAATTTGTTCTAAAATGCAGACATAAAGTAGATTATATTGGACAGGCAGAAAAGATGAACTCTTAATTATGGATCTTTATTTTATCACTGCACATAAATTACATGAATGTCATACTTAGGCATTCTTACAAAAGTAGTTTAATTTCTTTTTAGTCGTGTCTTCAGCAAACAGGAAATGCTCACATTAAAAAGTGAAAAATACTAAAACTCCTACCTGAACTTATCATTGGTATTCTCAGGCACTATGACTTCCTCACAGATTTTTTCCAAGGCAGGCATCCAGCTGGTTGCAAGATGGCAGTTCTGTAACACCACCCAGGTTCCATCACTAATAGCCTTGTAAATCATTTTCTCTGCTATTGGGCCCTGGCCCTGGCCAAGCGAAACCGTTTGAATGTTTGAGCTTCCCATGCTGACATCATCAGCAAACTTCAGCAAACCTGTGATGGCAAGTTTTACACAGGCAAACAAAGTCTATTAGAAAGCAGAATATGTTATATTCATCATTTTTACAATGTAATTAAAGAGAGAAAAGTCAACAAATATGAACAAAAGTTAAAATTTAAAATAAACAAATAAAACCATCTCACCAACCCAGAAGTAGTATCATAGGCTGTACCAGTCACTGTGTCTCTGAGGCATATACTAAAATTTAGGGGTATAAAGTATTCACAAAAAAAAAGCCCAACCCCAAAACTAGCCAGGTTAAATGGCTGTCCTCTTCTTTGGCCCCAGGGGTTCAGTTCCAGTCTGCACAACAGCCCTTGACTCTCTCTGTGGCACAGGTACAATTGTTTATGGGGCTTGAGCTGCAAATTGGATCTTTAGATCCGGCTAAAAATAGACCTCCAGCTTTGCTATCAAAATCAGCACTTTCTGGAAACACATCCTTACGGTATGGCTCCATATCACAATTCTTTTGGCAGAAAACCAGATTTTAAAATAATCTGGGTGGTTATACTTTAAAGGACATTTAACAAATGTGTTTTTAAGTGTGGCCTATACACCATTTAATTAGCAACTGAGAGGGAGGAAACTTTCTGGAGGAGGGGTTGCAATAAAGACTGGGGCAAACCTCCAACACCCACAGAAAGAATTGTAATCCAAGTGTAAATTATCAACTGGTCTGGATGCTACAATCTGTTAGATCCCCAAATTGCTGCTCAGAGACCGAGACATTTCATCACCACTACTTTCATTCCACCCTCTAACAATTTTACTATCATTGTTTATACATGGACAGATGCCAATGTTTGATATTCCCTCATTGCTGTATTGTAATTTAGAGACACTTGAAAGATCAAATGAGGGGGCCTACACTATTAACAGTTTAGTCAGACTCAGTGACATTTAACCAGATGAAAAGAGGTTTTTTTAATACCAATCTCACCTGCCATAGGATCAGCACCCGGTGACAATATAAAAATCAAAGGGGCACAACAATTTGAATCACTGTAACTTCTTCCAAGATCAAAGGTAGGTGGTTCAATAAATGTTCTTCCCATGTTTTCCACGATGAAGATCTGCACTGCCGGGATAATTTTGTCAGGTCGCAAACACCTGAGAATAACCATGCGGTCCAAGCCCGTCAGCGCGCCCCAGGCGTCCGGGAAGGCTTCTTCATGGGGCCTGACAGAGTCATAGATCGGCTTCCACTTGGAAGAATTGTCTCTGACGTGTTCCATTAGCCCCTGGAGGTTTGTCAGGCAAGAGGCACGCACGAGCTCAGCCCATGATTTGTTAGACAGCCAGTCTGGAGCTGGATTGGGGTGAGGATTATCAAGAGCAACGCCTCCTGTCAGGAGGAAACGCCAAACGGCGTCATCGATCTGGCCTTTGCCCTTCATAATGCCCACTGTCAGCAGGAAGGAGAATAACAGCTTGTCCTTCTCAAACAGCGAACGACAGACGTTATTGTAGATGCTGACTGTGAAATGGTCAGTTATATTTTTAATTCTCTCCTGTAGACGCCCGCTCTTTCTGCTTTTAGCAATAGATTGAACGTACAAGTTAATGAACCAAATCAGTGAATATTGGTACATAGGTTCGATGTTTGCCAGATCAGAGATGCAGAAGAAGATGACAGCTGAATGAACAGCGACTGGCTTATACCCCATTCGAGTAGAATCTATTTCCTTCTCAGTTACAGAGGCAATTTTTTGCTTTTCAGAGATTTCTGCAGATAACTCTTTGGATGAAGACAAAATATTAATTGCTGTTTCATCCTCTAAGATGTTTCCTTCTGAATGGGAAAGGACCTCCAGGATTTTATCTTCTATTTCCTTTAGCTGTTTCTTATTGGCTGCACTTTCTATAATGAGTTGGTTTTTCTTTTCTTCTAGCTCGGGCTTTTCCTTTGCAGCCACAATTCCAAGAAGCTGGTCCTGAAGACCCAAAGGTGTAATCATGAAATTGAGTAGACAAACTTTCACAGCCACTTCAGGATAATAATGAGGATTTCTTAAGTGGGTTGTCATGTAAAACCTGAAGTCTCTTGAATATTCAATTATATTTTCACCTAATTTCATGTATTCTACTCCTTGTTGTTTGAAGGTTTGCTTTAATAAAATGGGTTCTAAGAAAGCATCCAACTCCTCACCAATATTTTCTAGCAAGACCGGTGTTCCAAGCTGAAGAGCAGTTTCTAAAGTCCTCACATAGTGTGTGTCAGATAATTTGATAACTGACAGTTTGTTCGTTTTCTCCATATTTTTTATCCACTTGTTAGCTTGCCTTTGAGGATCTATCATTAAAGCCCATCTTCTTGAGTTAGAAACAATGACACCGTTGTCAATGGAAAAAGAATCAACTGGCAGTCCAGCAATCTGCCACGCACGGATTTTGACTGGATCCCCTAATGTATTACTTAGGCTAAAATCACTGGAGCAGGGTATGTTCTTTTCAATGCACAGATCCTGCCACTGCTTTTGACATTTCAGGCGATAATCGACAGTAAAGGCTCCCAAATAAGCCACAGTTCCTGATGACAACAACACATCCCCTACCAGGTCTATGTACTGAACTCCTAACAGCCGTGCAGCTTCTGTCCACCTCTCCTTCTCTCCACCCAGCCCACTAATCAGCTGCTCAGCTCTCACGAGCTTCTGCGAACAACGTTCAATATTATTTTCTAAATCTCTCTTCCGGTTATTCATTTCGTCAAACTCATCTTGCAAAGCTTGGAGGCGATCCACGACCTCCTTGAGTTCTGCCTGTTTCACTTGTAGCTTCTGCATTTGAACATCCAGTATTCCTTCAGCCTCTTGCAAACGCTCGCGCTTCGGGGCAACCACTTTCTGGACGCGGTCGTACACCTCCATGGCTCGCACCCACTTGCAGAGGCCTTCGCAGGCAGACGAGACGTTCTTTACCACCTCTGGCTGAAAATCTGGATGATTCATAAACTTCTCTCTAATTTTCTTCATTATAGCAGGAGGAATTTTATCCTTGTCATACGACTTTAATCTGTCGAGGAACTTAATGTCTGAAAGAAGTTTTTTAGCTGGCCCCCAGAAGTCTTCAATCATTTTACCTGTATTGCAAATAAGACTAAAATCAGGCTTAACACATGCATGTTCAAAGTGAAAAAACTCTTTGAAACATAGTATGAAGAATTAACATCAATGCTATTGCAATGGAATTTTGCTATGCAAAGACTATTAAACAGTTTGGGAAAATCATTACCTAAAGGAATTCAGGCAGGACCTTCAGCATCACTAACCAATGTCATATTTATTAACTGCATATTAATTCTAAATCAACCAAGTACATTAAGGGAAACAAATTACTACACAGTCTTTCTTAGCATCATCTATTAGATAAATCAGTAACTGTGGAAGTATTCCTTCTTAATCCAGATAAGACCATTTTGGATGAAAGGCATTTATATCATTCTTATTTTTAATTATGAAGGGTTGAACTGTATAGGCATAAGGTAGAAGAAAAGTGAAAGACAAAGGTCTCTTTCCCACCTCGCAAATCCTGTGCAACCCCACAATAACAACATCAAACCATGCAGGAAAAGCTTATTAGAACAATTACCTATGGCAGGTATGACTAGAGTTCCCTCTCCCAGCATAACTGATAGTTTGGGAGCAGGGGTTACAGGGGGAAACACGGGCAGGTGGTGCCCAGCACACCTCAGTAATAGTAGTAGTCTCAAGGCAATGCAAACCTCAAGGCTGGGTCAAAGCAAGTTGAAGAGATGCCTTTGTGCTGGTGACTGGGATCGTATTCACAGAGCTTGTACAGCAGTGTCAGGCAAGGGCAGTATGTTAGCACGGCAAAAGCAGCTCTTCACTACTCAGTGCACTTGTCACTGTCAGCAAAATGCACCTGCACTGCACGTGGCTGCCTTCACACCAGCAGCTCCTCACCAGCACACCCCAGCAGCACCCACCCAGTCCCGGGGCAGGGGGAACAAAAGCTGTGTCATTACCGCTGCCACTGGGGTCGGGTTTCCTCTCTGGTTTAATTGCCCTCATGATGCAGATACTCTCCATGACGAGCTTGACAGGACCAGGGGGATTCTGCATGGATTTCACAAGAGTGATGTCTGAAGGATTCAGGGTGTTAAGAGCTGCCTCTGCTGCAGCCAGAGCTGGCAGAGCCTCAGCAAGGTCTGCTTCACATTCGTCCTGTTAAGACATTGGGCAGAAAGCTGTAAACCTTCACACACCACCAGGTCTGCAGCCTGATCACCCCCCACTACAGCACAGCCTCGAGAACCTTCTCTCTTGTTAAGTACCCATTCAAGAGACTCTTCTCAACGTTGTGCTTCTTGGAGAGAAAACTACTTTCACCATTTGACAGCACAGTTTAAAGAGAGAAGGTTTGTAGAGAAATTAGTAACTTCCATAAACTGAACTGATAGTTAAAAATGTCAGACAAGCTTTCAAGATCAAAGTCTCTCTGGTTTGGCAATGAGAATTAAAATAAAGGTCAGATACAGTTGTTCTTAGTTAAATCTTACAGTGCTGATCAGGTGAAAAATGGATACTGTGTAGCTTAAATTCTTTATCATATGCTCTGATCTCAGTAATTATCCATATTATATACTACTGACATTTCCAACTGGTTACAAAAAAATATATTGAGGAATCTCGAGGCTTCCCACAGGAAATTCTGTGTTACAGATGCCTGGCTATGGCATTACCTCTAAAGTTATGCCTAATAGGACTACATGCAGCATACGCCAAATTACCTCAGCTAACTCTAAATTAACTCTCTTTGGGCCTGGAAACAGTATAAACTCATTATTCAATCTGTTGAAAATGAGACTATATTAGTAGAGAAATAAGAGCTATACAGCTTTTGGAACGTGAACCAGAAAGGGAAGCTATGCAGGACTGTGAGATGCAGTCATACCCCAAACAGCCCAAATTTACTGTGTTTACATTAGGAACGTGTCATTCATCATCTCCTGCAATTTTGTTACTTTAAGAGCCTGGCTCACCCCATTAACACATCATCACAGCTCCCATTTGCTTGGAACCCATCGAGCTGCAGGCTCCAGCCCTTGTGCACTACCTTTATAGCCTGGGCAACAGCAGCTGCATCGTTGGCTTCTTTCTCATCTGCTGACACTATTGCCTTTTTAGCATCGACTTCAACTGTTTCCTTCTCAATCTTGACCATCATTTTTTCTGTTTCTGCAGACGTTTTAATCAGTTCAGGCTGAAGGTCAGTCAGCTCCTTCTGCATGTCGGCAACCTGATGAATACAAGAGGAAATCAAGAAAAAGTCTGTGTAAACACTGCATGCATGTCATAGCTTGATGTCTTAGGAAGAAAGATTGAAAGACTCTACTGATATAATCTAAAAAAGGACATTTGATCTAAAGAATTAATAGTTCTCTAGTTTGTTTTTACTAAGAGTTGTTTCATTTAACTGATGAGATTTTTTAAAGGTATTTTTATCATCATCTATGCAATGCACTTGCTTTTTTGAGATTCATTAATGTCAATAATGAGAAATATATCGATTAATTCTATTTTTTCCTCACAGTCACTTTCAGATAATGAAAGCCCAAATAATCCTTTATTGCACAGGTGGGAAACAAAAGAAACCTGGAATGGAACACAGAATTAGTGACAGCAACAGCTGCAAACTGGATCTTCTTCATCCAGCAAGCATCTGGAAGCCCCTTGAGTTTGTACCTTGGAAGGATCAATCCCTGGATCACGTGGGTTGAAAAAGGGATTATTTATCTAGAACCTGATCAATTTCCTACTGGGAATCTACTCAAGAATTAATGTTTAATATTGTCTTACAATGTTTTTCAATTTCTCCCCTATTTTTAGAAAGGGTAATAGGTCCTAGAACACTGAGGCATGGATTCTCCATATAAGGTTTTGAGAAAATAATGAAATTTATAAGGTTTATTCCTTCAACATTTAATGAGTACCTTCATTTTAATTTTGTCTTCTATTAAGAGCTATAATCCAAATGTAGAGATTACAATTTCTTCAATTTACTAAGCAGTAATCTAAACTTTCCCTGTGGGCTTTCTATAGAAAACGATCAATAACATCATGAACATAGTGAAGAGCAAATTAATAAGTTTTACTTTTATAAGTTTCAACCACACAGACCCCATACTGAAGCATGCCCATGGCACACATTCAGTGTTTTCATCTGAAACTTACTTGTGAAGATGCAAATTCAAGCTTTTCGAGTCCCACAAGATAACGAGTCTTCATGGTGTCAACTTCTTCCCTTTTTCTGTTCAGCAGAGTCTTGAAGGTGAGGATCAGCTCCACGTAGGAAGTGGGTGTCACATAGTTGTGTCTGCGCAGCGTAGCGTAGTAGCCAACAGAGAGTTCTCTCACACTTTCCTGGAAATATTTGCACACTGACACAACCCTAGGGAAAAATTGTCCACGTTACTTCGAAAATACAGCCTGTCTTTATGTCAGCTATCAAAAGATTGCTCTAAGCTTATGAAGTCATGTTAGTGTTAGGGAAGGCAGAAATGTGTTTTCCCCGTGATTAGAAATATTTGGACTCCTTTTGAAGAGTGGCCTGGTTTTCAGAAACATCAGATACACATGTCTGGGTATCTCTGACTTGCACTGAGATCCCAGAGCTGGCTCAGCTTTGTCCATTCATAGGGACAGTCTCCCAATCAAGTACACTGGGGGCACGAGGGGCAGGGGAACAAACTTTTGCTTCATATGTTTCTTGAGAGAGAAACTCATACTCTTTTCTAATGTCATCTTTGAGCTCAATATCCTCTAAAAACTTGTTAGCAACCATTTCCAAAGCATCTGTAGGCCAGGTTTGGAACCAATCAATGGTGCAGCAGTTTATCAGGGAAGGGAACATCCGTAATCGATTCCGAAATGCATCTCCAATAGGACTCATGGCTGCAAAAATAAAAACATGATTGTTGCCTAAGTTTCTTTGCAGTTAGGAAGCAGAAAAAAAAAAAAATCTAAATAAAACTATTCCAAGAAACAACACATTGTATACAGACCTAAGACAATATGCAAATTTTTCTTCACCCTTTCAATAAAGAAACTGTACATAGCAAGGGGCGTGGCTTCAATCCTCCTGTTCTCAATCCTTGCTGCACTTTGCATTTTCTCAACAATTTCAGCTTTCTCATCTGCTGCAAAGATATTAGGCACATCCCCCGTATTTAAAAGCATGTTGATGTCTTCTACAAACGATTCATCCTTTATTTGATTATCGCAGAACAAAAAGGACACGTTGTTGTTACCGACACCCGCTTTCAGCATGACTTGTTTGATGTCATCTTTCCACTCGCTGATGCCGTAGGACTTGGTGATTTCGATCTGGAAGAGCTCGAAGGAGTTCATGAAGGTGGCGAGCTTGGTGGCGCTCTGCCGGCCGCTCCCGCCGACGCCCACCAGCAGCAGGTGGCCGTTATCCTGCTTCAGCACCCTGCATATCCTCGAGATGTGCTCGATGGCAAACTGGAACATCACCAGCGACATGGGTGCCTTGCTGATGTTGTTGTACTCCTCCAGGTAGAATTCCATCACGCTCGTCAGCTGCTTCAAGTCCGTGATTTCATCATAAATCTTGACGGAACTGCTCGGCTTTATGTAGTCTCCGAAGAACAGGGCGCGGATATTATCGTCAGTGACTTTGCCAGTAGGGGAGAGATGACCCAGCACCTAGAAAAAAGACAAGAATCAACAGATAATTCCAACTATTAGAGAAATATTTTCCATAAAGTCATAATAATCCTTATCTACATAGTATTGATACTGCAGAAAGCACTGTTTCCCACTGTTCTAGTTACTACCTTGGTCTGGAAAATAATTCTGTGGGTTGACATGCAGGTTTCCACGTGTGCATACCTCACAGAGAGGTACTGCTGTCAAATATAGAACAAGTTCTCAAAAGGCTTCTCAGAAAGGTACCCACTACACCCATTGGAGCATCCAAATCATCTTTTCTCTTAAGTAAAAACACCGATAAATGCTGTGCAAGACATTTATTCCATTCCAGTTGGTCCTCTGTACCAACACAGAATCCCTCAGAAGTTATGAAACATTCTGATATGAAGTATCTTGAATAAAAATATGTACAATACTCAATGCTGAATAGAAGATTGTCCATGATTTTTAAATTCACTGATCAAAACATTGCAAAACGTCTCCAGTACTGATTTAATCTCAATGTTTAAGTATTTCTGAAAATGCATCAGTATCATCTTGGCCCCAGCACATTACCCAAAAATACCTTATTAAGGTTCTGCTTGAAGTTATTTAATGTTGTCTCTTGTACCATCTGAAAGAAAACGTTCTTGTCATCCTCATCAACCAAGCGATCATAGAAAACTCTGTAAACCTCATGAACCCAAAGTCTGATCAGTTTATCTCCATCCTGAAAACATAAAGACAAAAAAAAAAAAGGGATAAATATAGCTCAGGCAGGATTTGCTCAAAAAGAAAAGGTTAGAAATGTCCATCTGGACCCTGCCATACCTTGTACTAAACTCAGTGGGAATCTTTCAATGCCAAGCCATTGAGCACATGGCCCAGCATCTGCTCACTTAACTGGATTCCTCACCTAGTTACCATCTTGTCCTTCCTGCCAACACAAACTGGGACTCTCATGTCAAAGCATTTTCCTCTACTGTATCAAATCTCTCCATCCTGCCAAGGTCTGGCTCATGGGCTGTAACCCAAGCCCTGCTCAAAACTCCCCCTGGCTAAGATTTCCCTTGAATAGCTTGTAGCTGGTTTTGTTCTGTTTCTGCACCAAAAACATTCCACCAGCAGAAATAAAACCTTTAATACTCTTTTTATCTGACATTTTACTGGAAATGGATGAAAAAAGGAGAAGGGTGAATATCATATACATCTATCAGTACTCATTTGTAGTTTGTGACAAGAGGCAAACTCAGGGTGAAATTATTCAGTCCTGCTCATGACTAAGTTTGCCATTTGTAAAAAGAGAAACTGAGTCTTTTTTCACTTTGTTTCTTTTGTGTATTTAGTTTGCAAGTTCAGCAGAGGGGACTGTCTGCCTTGATGTACAGACTTTAGCAGGAGGACCTTGGACCTCTGGGCCCAACTGTATTAAATGTAAAGAATATTAACAAAATGACAGCTCTCTCCCTCAGAGACAGAGAGAAAATACATAACAAGGTATTCAGGGAATATTCTGATTTTAAACCCTGTAAATCTATTGAAATCATAGTTCATGTATTTTGAGACATTTACTTACTGATATTATAAAAATAATTTTACTTTTTCCTCTGCTCTCTCCTACATCAACATAATTAAACTACAACTTACTTGCAAGTGAGTGTGTGGACAGAGCAGAACTCCTTTAATAACCCTGGAAAAATCCCGTAGATTAAAGACATAGTGGGATTTTGAAGGAGTTGGGAGAAAATTATCAACTGCCAATTTATAAATCACCGATGTCGCTTGGACCATCATCTTACCCAGCCTTAAGGAGGAAAAGAAATACAATTGTAACTGCTGCAGATAAATCACAGGGAAAAGACAACAAAGGAGCTACAGGAAATAGATCCCCTTACCTCAGAAATGAAGCATCAAAGCCTTTGCTGAAGTGCCAGTCAGTAACTGCAGTGAAAATCTTGGTTAAAATGTCATCATTGAAAGAACAGATAGAGACAATGTTCAAGTGCCGTGTGAAGCGTCCTGTAACACACAGAAGGATGCAGAGAGATCTAAATGTTCAAATATTTTCCCACCTTTCAGCTAGTATCTTCTAGGATTGACTGTCACTAAAACAACATTTGAATCTGGTACCAGCTTCATGATTTTGTTTCTGGAAAATTTTTGCCCTAGCAGTGATGCAAAAGAAATATAAACTGGTTTATATTTTTTATCAGTATTTCACCTAAAATTACTGTTTTGAATATGTAAACCATGCATCCATTACAAGGCCATTCAGCTCACCTCAGCCTTCTTGACNGTTTTGAATATGTAAACCATGCATTTCCATTACAAGGCCACTATTACCCAATTTTAAATTTCAGCTCGCCTCAGCCTTCTTGATTATGATATGACACAGTAAAACTTTACAAAGTCAAGGATCTTGTTACTGGCTTTCACCTAAAAAGGATCAGTCTATACACAAGTAAATTTTAGAAATTCAGCTATATCAGAATAGTTTTTTTCATAAAGCCTCCTCAGAGCACATACAGTTACATCTGTACCACAGTACAGATAAGAACCAAAACAGCAAGAAGTGCCTTATAACAATGCAGCTGTATACAGCTATAATAATGCAGCTGCAGCTACATTGGGGCTTTTATTGAGTGATTGTTTCGTTAGAAAATATAACCTCCCTTATGGTGCTGTGACAGGAATCATGGACTTGCAGGTAACATGCTTGTAAATAAGTGCAGGCAGCCTACCTTAGCAGCAGGAGATAAATTCAAACAAGACTTGCCACAGACATGGTAAGGAGATGTATTCCCTCCCTTTTCCAAAGAATAGAAAATGGAAACAATCTCCATCGCTAATTTTAGAATAGCTTCCGTCATTCCCAGTTTAATCAACATTAAAAACATTGTTTCTAAGGTTGATTAAACTGCCCCTGGAAAGGGTACAGATTTGAACTTGAACCTAACACACCTGTACTTGGAATGAACGCGCCTGTAGATCCACCAGCCACAGATAAATGCAGAATTTGCCATCACCTTTTGAGTTCAGTCAGCCAGACAACCACTTGCCATGGAAATGCATTTCCTACCTGTGATGTCATTCCTGCCTCCCCCAGGGGGACCCATGGCTGAGACAAGCAGCACGTCGATGATGCTGAGGGGGGATGCATCCTTCCTGTCGTACCAGTGCCCGTGATCAATCCACTGCCTGAGAAGCTCAATAGCTGGCTGGGCTCCATACACTTCCTTTTCAGGCATGTTTAGGTCATCTATGGAGAACACAGACACTGAATGAAAAAACCTCAGTGCTTAGGAATTTAGTTTTCTTCTAAGAAGGAAAAATAACTGAACTAGAGGTAGGAAAAGGCTGTGTGTTGTTATTCCTGCTTCCCATTGAACTAACCAAAATCAAATACAATTATACCTTGCAGGGATAATTGGGGGTGATAGCTTAACTTAGTGAGGTTGGTGATTTTGTTTCATTTCATGTCATGCCCCACTGCAACTCTAAGAACTATTCTGAAGACAACCACCACTTAAACCTCTCAGCAAGGGCAGTGCTAATCCTTCAATGATCCCTGTGGGTACCCCTCCAACTCAGGAGATTCTAGGATTCTGTGATTCTCTGGATGCCTGAAAAAAGCCAGAAAGCACTGAAGCAATCCAAATTTACTAGTCTGGGTGAACCACTTCCCTTGCCTAAAGCCAGAAAGAAAATGATTTTTAAAAAATGAAAAATATGTCTTACCCACAAAAATTATAGCTTCTTTCCCTGCAGGAGGTCCAAATAATCCTTTTCTTCTTCTGTCCAGCTTGGACATAATAATATCCTGGGTTTGGTTAGCAGAGGTTCTTGCAGAGAAGTTGATGAAACTCGGGATGTATTTTTCCTTTGGAAGTTTTAGTAGAAAATTGTTTGTTATGGCTGTTTTTCCAGTGCCAGTGGGACCCACAAAAAGCAAAGGGACACTATGCTCCACGTATGTTTTAAGAAAAAACATTTGTCTGGCGGTTTCCATTGTTGGAATGATCAGCTCAGATACCTGTTATGCAGGAAAGTAAAATAAAACATGAAAATCAAATATCTAATACCTTAACATGAATATTTGCAAGAAACTACAGGAACCCTGCAGCACAAATGCATTTAAAAAAAATTCTATTGCCTGAAAACCTAAGGTATAACAAGGTTCTAGCAGATGCTATGGCCCCACTTCTTGTTCAAGGCTTGTACAGTCAATAGCACAACCAGAATTATCTATGTTATGGTTCACAGACATTAAATAAAGCCTGGATGGAGAACTACAGAGTTAAGTGTGGCCTAGTTCTGTTCCCCTACTGTGCAAAGGGAAAGGAACATTGGTTTGGAAATTGTTTTCTCTTCCTCATTTTTTACTCATAATTAGCAGCTGTGGATTTGATATCCAGAAAAGATTTTCAGCAGCAGAATGAAATGCACTCTTACATCTCTCATGTACTTAATAGACAAGACAATTGCAGCTGCAATGGAATGAAAAGTTGAACAAGCTTAAGTTATCCTGAAGTTTCATCTGCAGATCTCTGCTGTGCTTCACTTCCATTCAGTTCAAAGCTGCCATCAAAATCTGAGTGCCCCTACTGGGAAATGGAGGGGATCCAGGGCTCTCAGGACTGTTCCCCATGTCCCAAAGTCGTAGTAAGTCTCTCTGCTTGCTTTCTCTAAGTAACTCACACCATAATATCATCAGATCAACCACTGAAAACAGAAATGAAGGAATGGAAATTCAGGCTTTGGTTTTTTCCCACCATGGCTTCCCCAATATCAAATGCTGTTAGAGAACAAAGCAAAACCCAAATTTTAACCACCAGGAGACCTCAGGGCTCCATGGGCACCTGCAGTGCTGCACTTCCAGTGTTGGTGGAACCAGAATTGAGGCAAATTCATGAAAAGGAGCTTACAGAGACTAATGAAATGTTGCAAAGCAACCATTAAACAGCCTAATATAGTTATTTATACCTCTAAATCATTTAGTCAAATAATTATTTTCTACAATAAAGATACCAATGTGCACCTTAGCTCCTGGGGCGATAACTTGCTCTTCCTTTGTGATGTAGTCTGTCCACATGTGCCACTGCCCGTGGCCCTGCTTGTGAAAATAGAAGTCATAAACACTCCCTGTTGATTGAAAAACACAACACAGGAAAACCCACTGATTAAATTATAAACATGAACTTCAGTAATTTTAGTGTGAATTTAGTGTCCAACACTGTGAGATAATGGAAGCTTTCTACTACACAAGATACACCCCTACGCCCCCATCCCACCCCCTCCCACTGCCATTATCATCACCAAATTATTTTAGGTCAGATTCAGCCACATTTGAGTACAACAGAAGGCATATGCTAGTCCTGGTTAAAAGAGCCAGGAAAGGGTACCCAACTGTGCAGCCCAAGGCTTGGCAGATGGTGGCTCTGCTGCAGACTGAACATCTGCCAGGCACACCAAGTGCCAAGCTTTCTCTCTGCTTTATAAAAGGCCAAGCAAGTACAGTTATGAACAAGCACCTTTTTCTGGGAAGAGATTGTTTTTGTTAAGCTTCACATTTTTAGGGCGTGGGTTCTGCTCATTCATTCCATTGAGCAAGTTGCGGTAAAACGAATCAAATTTCCTTCTGCTGTCTGCATCGATGATCCCGCCAATTGTCCACACCAAAGCAAAAAGGAAAAGGGCCTGCAGCCACGAGGTGATTTGCTGATTGGACAAGCTTTCGCTCTCTTCCTCATCAGATCCCTTTATTTCATCTAAAACACATATTTTGAATTTTAGTTAAATGCCAGTAATAACCAATTCAAAATGCATTTTTGCAAAAGTATCCTGAGACAAAAGTAAAGCTCTGTCTTCAGTGGAACGAAGCCAATCTGCAAAAGGAGGATCTTGTCTGTGTAAAATACTGTTTACAAATAAAAATGAAATTAGAAGAAAAATATTTAGGAAGAGCCCTAATTCTTTTCTTCAGATGGCAGCAAACAGCAAGCAAAACATAGAAAACACTCGCAAGATCATGTTCAGTTTTGTAATGACACCAGTTTCCAAATGTGAAAGCTCTGTATGCTGGTCAAAGAACTATTAATAATACTGATCAGTGAGATCACTGAGTGTGTTGTATGAACTCAACAGTAAGGAATTCCTGTGGTATTTCCTTGCAACTTATAACCTGCATTTTGTCCTGGGACATGGCAGGGAAAAAAAAGAGAAATTGAACTAAAAAGAAGGCAGCTTAGGGTACTTACCAAGGAGAGAAGAATAGAGTTTCATCAAGCTGTAACTCAGGTGAATAGAGGACGTTTTTACAATGAATTTGCAGTGATGGTGAATGAAATCTAAGCAGGGCTCGACCAGCCACATAAACAAGTCATTGACCTACCAGGAGAAAAGGAAACAGCTGTGTGACAATGCAGGAGTGGCCACATTCCCCACTGTCCCTCAATCTGCCCTCAGTCAAACATAAGGCCTCAGAAATTGGCCAGGTTGGCAGAGAGAAGATCAGGAAACTGTGAGGCAGTACTGAAATGTTCACAAAGTCACACTAGATTTTAATGCCCAATAATAGGGATTTTAAATTTTCATTAAAAGCTGATTCTCATCAACACCTACTTTTATTTGCATCTACTGAAGACGTAGTACCATACACAGCACAAAGAGCTCTCACTCATGCAAGCAATGAGGTGAAAAAGGCTTTGAAGACTAAGCTGTTAATGGCAATAATAAAAAGGTTTTGATTCTGCATGCCTGCCTTCAAGTGGGCAAACTGTGAATATCAGCTTATAGTTACAATTCTAAATTAGACCTATGTGAAAAATGAAGTCTCGCACCAGCGCCCGGTGTTCTTCCTGCAGGTTTGGAGGCAGAGTTTTCATGTAGGAATCCTTCAGGGGCTTCCAACCTAACTGCTGTGGGTCCATATAGATCATACCACACCTGGGAAGAACAAACACACCTGTGGCAGAGGAATACATGTGCAAGGTGGGACAGTTCAAGCTTGAATGCTCTCCCATTACCTGCTGACAGTTGCTGGAGATGCCTCCTCTAAGTCCGCTGGCTCAAAGATTAAACTCATTTTTGAGTTCATCTGAATTATTTCACCACTCATTAAGCATAACTGGAAGAAGAGCATCACATAAACATGGTCTAGTCATGTCAGTGCTGATCATGCAGTCAAAGCAATGTCATAAAATCACAGAAAATTCCACTTAGTGTCACTCCTCATTCATTCATTTGTATCCTTACACTACATGATGTTTTATGACCTTGTCTCAACTTTTCCATGTCTTACTTTAAGGCTTGCAGAGACACAGAGAACAACGCTCTATCTTTAAATAACTCTGCGAGAAAAAGCAGTTATGACCTGCAGCTTTTTTAAAATTCATTTATTCACTTGGTAATCTAAGCAAGTTCAGTTTTCAGTCACAGAACTGAGTTTCAGTGCATTTCAGTTTCCTACAAAGGTCAATACAAAAGCCTCAGTGATAAACCTCATTGCAATAAAGAAGGAGCAAGACAAGGCTTCTAGAGAGAAGTAACAGGTTAATATTATCTAATACCATCTAAACCCACTCATACAATTGGGGAAATAAAGCAATGCTTTTAAGCACGTCAGCCTTTCCTGAGTTTCACACCTCCTTTGACTAACGTAGTAACCATATTACTACTACTGAAATCAAGTGTGTTTATTCAAGGATGAGGTTATAAACAAAAAATTAGGCTACCTTTTTATTATCATCCAGCACAGTGTTCATGTTCTCTATCCAAACTGCATCCACTGGGCCATCAAAAATGATCCACTTGCGATCATCTGTGGTAGAAGATGCTTGTTCCCTGAAGGCCTTTGCAAGGATTCCATCTGACCACTCGTGACTTACAGGATCAAAACTGCCATACAACTGCCCCATAGTAATGGCTTTGGGATTAATAACTTTGTATTCAACAGCAAATTCATCCATGGCGTTTGCTGTGTGAAAAGGCAAACGCGTGAGCTTGAGAATTTGATAGGTTAGTTTTATTCAACAGCTGAAGTGCAGAACAAGATGATTCCTGAGGATCCTACTCTAGCTGCTCAAAGCAAGAAACCCCAGGTATTTGGCATCTAGGTAGCAGTAAATAAGAAATTCCCTTACTTGTACAAGGGAAGCAAGAAGTCTGCTGTAAAAAAACACATGAAAAAAAGAAAAAGCAGAGCAGCATAGATTTCACATATTTATGGGAGCTACTTACAATATCCTCCTATCGGAGCTAATTTTTTGAAGAGTATTATGCACAAATAAAATGCACAAAAGAAAAGCATAAACACATTAGTATGGCTTACTGTTCCAGTAGATGTAGACAAAAATACCAGACAAAAATAGTTAAATCAATAGAAATTTTGTAGTCAAGGAAGAAGAATATAGGACAATTAACAACCTGGGCATATCTCAGCAAAGGAAAAATAACAGTCACAGAATTAACTTCATTTAATGAGAAGTTTGTGGCTGGACAATGTTACCTGCACACAAATCAGCCAGGGCTCCAGCCAGCACCTTGTATGAACTGGTTTTCCCACTCATAGGATCTCCAACGATCATGAAACCGTGGCGCACCAGCATCATTTCGTACACCTGCCAGAGACAAGAGAGCCCCTCCTGAACACGGCACAAAAGCCAGTGTTATGTGTTATGTGTATGAAAATAGAAGTCTCTCTCCTGCATTCAGGTGTGACAGGACCAAATCTCTGCACTCTGCTGGCTGACCAAAGCCTTCACCCTCAAATCAGAGGGCAGTCATGCTTTTATGGCAATTCTCACTGATACTATTTAGGAAGTTGTTTTCCCCAGGCATCCTCCCTTTCTCCTTGCTAAATGTCATCCCTCAACTGCAACAGCAGCACTGCACAGGGTGTGAGGGCACTGACCAGACACTGCAGATCACAGCCCTGAACTGAAAGGGCCTGAACTGAAAGCAGTGGTTGCCTATGAGGCTGACAGAAAGAGACTGAAGGTACAGCTCTGAGGGTCTGGCATTTGGCTGGTCCCACAGAGCTGTCTTTGGACTGCAAGAGTGGTAACTTCTTCAGTCACCCCACAAGATCTTGTCAAAGCTTGAGTCAAAGCAAAAACACCATCAAACAGACCTGTAATAACCTCTAAGAGGATTTTTTTTTTAATCAGGTTAAGGCTGATATTTCCTGTTTTAGCTCCTTCACAGACTGTCTGAATTACAGCATCGCTATGAGCAAAGCAGGTTTTTATTCCATGATTTTTACCCAGTAAAAATACCCCATTTGTAATATTCCATTAATTAGTAAGGAAGCTATTAGCTATTCATTCATGACACAGACAGTGAATGAAGAATGTTTCTGCTCTCGTGCTTTTCATCCCCAGAAGTATGTGAAAACAAACCTGAATAATTTTTCCAATGAACCATGGCACTGGTTGAAGATTCAATTTTTCAATATTTTCAGTTAGTGCCTTGCAAAATAGGTCATAGTCTGGTGTAGGAAGAACCACTCCAGGAAACAGGTCAGATATGATACCCTGTTAAGGAAAGACAGAATAGAACACCATCTAAACACAGGTTACAGAAAGAGAAAACTCCCAAGTAAAACAATATTCATGCAGATAACAGAAGCTTAAAACCAAATGTCCTCAGCTGGACAAAACTAACTTCTAGGCAAACTGTAGCCATGGAAGTATTCTGTGTACATGAAACTGAAACCTGTGCCTGCAGTTTTCATGAGCATCCTGCTATTGCAAAAAGAACCTTAACCTTTGCAAATTTGCCCCCATCAGGATTACACAAAAGGATGTGAAAGTGTTGAAAGAATTTCAGTGATTAAACAGAAGAGTATGTACTCCAAAATTTCAGAGCAGTGACTGTGGCTGTGCTTGTACCCTAGCTTTTAGTCTTTAATATTGATTGCTTTTAGCTTAACATAGTCTTTATTTTCTATTAAAGCAGCATGTAAACAGAAACTTCATCATTTTTATTCTGAACTCAAATTTCTAATTGACATTAATTTAATTATCCATATCTCTTTTGGAGCACAAAGCCAGAATACAAACTTCAAAGAATGATTTCCACGAATGAAACAGCACAAGATGATTTTTAACGAGATACCTTCTACAACATTTTCTAGAATAACTTTAAAGGCACCATTGAAAGTTTGCTTTTCAAAATAATCCTAACAGAACTAAAGAGTTCCTCCAGATCAGTGGACTGAAATAACTCTACACTAATATGGCATCATCTAGATCAAACTGTTCTAAATTAAGGTAATGACCTGTTTCTGCAGGTCCTTATAATGGATCTCATCATCATAAAACCTAAAACACACTGGCCTGATACCTCACCTGAAACAATGGCACATCCTGGGACAAGAACTTGGCCAAATTAACATCCAGCAAAGCCCGAAGTAACAGCACACTTTCATTTTCAGTTGGGTACTTCAGTTTGAGGTTCCCTGCTGCCGTCAGGACGGATTTAACCGCACGCATTCCGTAATCGTAGTGGTGCTGGGATGACAGCTGCTCTGAGCACAAACGGTAAGTGGCAACAATTTTCTGGGCAAGACTGTGGATAGTAAAATGTAACACGTGGAGTGAAAATATCTCACCATGCAAGGAAAATCATTTACCTACCTATATACACAAAGTAACTGCAGTGATTCTAAGACACAGCAGCTGACAAGATGGCCCAAAACAGCTGGGAAGCAAGACTGTGGATTATGCCATGCTAGAGAATGTGTGCATCATTTAGGAATCCTGTCTGATATTTTGATACATTTTCCAAATGATCCTGTGTAGAAGTGCACATCTGGCAACGTGAGGTGGTAAATGAGAATTGACAAGGAAGCAGGAGATTAAAAAGTACTTTCTGGAGAAACAAAACATGGACAGCCTTCCCTATATGCCTCAAACATACATACATGCCCTGTAGAGGAATGAGGTATATCAGGCTCAACTAAGGTAGAAAATTCAGCATGTCTTACCTCTTAGAGTCCAGAAATCCCATTGAATAAAGTGAGATTTCCCCAATCAAGGCATAATCTGGGACCATCATGGCAACTGTTCGGAACAGAGCCTATAAGGAAAAATTAAGATGCCAACTTTTGACTATGGAATATTGTAATAAATTGTGCCTGTTTTGTGAGAATAGCATCTCTCCATAAATTCATGAATGCATAGAATTCATGAATCGTCTGAAATCTGTGAGACTGCTTTAGAATTCTATTCTATTCTGATCTTATCAAGAGGTTCAAGAGGTCTGTGCTAAGCACTGCAGTAACAAATGCTTAGAAAGAGTCAATTCTAAAGAACTACAAATAGAGGAAAAGGGAGGTGACATTCATCTCACTTTCATAACAGACAAACTAGCTCATGGTGTGGTTAATGCCTTGTGAAAGATCATGCAAAGAATTGTGGCAATGTTAGAAAAAGAACCAGGACCATATCAGTCTCTCCATAGTGTCTTAGCTACTGACAAAGTTATAATAAATTTAAATTGGGATTGGGATCACCAAGACATTGTAAACCCAGAGAATTTCCAGTTAGGGAGAGCACAGTTAAAGCTGTAAACTGGTATTGATATGATTAGACTGAGACCTTTCATCTGTTCTTTTTGTACAATCCCAAGTGTTTACTAAAGCGTGGTGAGAAGCACAGCAGGATACACTCGAACAGGTTATCAGTTGGTTTTGGCTGGGGTAGAGTGACTTTGTTTCACAGCAGCTGGCCTGAGGCTGTGTTTTGGATTTGTGCTGGAAACAGCACTGATAATTCAGGGGTGTTTTAGTTATTGCTGAGCAGAGCTCGCACAGAGCCAAGGCCTTTCCTGCTCCTCACCCCACACACCAGCCAGGGGAATTTGGGGGTGCACAAGGAACTGGGAGGGGGCACAGCCAGGACAGCTGACCCAAGGGCTATTCCACAGCATATGGGGTCATGCTCAGCAGAAGCAGCAAGGGAGGGGATGTTCAGAGTGATGGTGTTTTTCTTCCTTAAGCAACCATTACACATCAGTTCATTATTTGATTGCTGACTTTGCTTATTACTGTAGACTAGAAGTTGCAAATTCAGTTTAATTTCTACAAGAAAGCAGGATTTCAGACTTACCTTCAGATTATCAGGCAACTCTGCCCGTCCAGCATAGCCAGGATTCATCGTAATAAACACAGCACATGTGGGATTCAGAGAGATCTCTGTCCCTTCAAAGATGAACTTTTTGAGTTTGCGAATAATGGCCTGCTGGATGCTGAGTATTTGTTGGGCAACTACAGATAACACTTCAACCTAATACAGACAGAACAGATTGGAAAGCATAAGACACTTGGAGATAATATGAAATGGTTTTGTTTACATATTTTGATGGCTGTATTTGCATTCCTCCAGGGAAAATCACCCTGAGCCTATATATCAGCTGCCTATTGGAGGGATCCTCTGAAAGTTAGTGCCACTATTCTCTACTCAACTAACAGAGACTGATCAACAGAGGCTTCTAAAAGCCTCCACAGGGAAATACCATGTGCCTGAATGTAGACATCTAAGTTAGTTGGACAGGAACTCCCTCTGGAGGCCTCTAAAAGCACTTTCCCTTCAACTCAGATACATAAAGAGTTCAGGCTCTTCAGAAAAACTGACTCATTCAATGCCCAGAATTGAGGGTAAATAATAGCTAAGGCTGCCCAGTGCCAATCCTGAGTGTTTTAAAGTATCAAGGTAACAGAATATTGGAGAAGGCTTGAATTCACTAGAATGCTTGAATGCTAATGCTTGAATTCACTAGAAAACAAGCTACAGCAGAAAAATGGAAAAATTAAGGGGTTAAAGATACTAACCCATACAAAATAGAATTTCATGAAATTTCCACATTTACTAGTATGTACTTCAACTGAATTCCATCCAAGCAACAATAAAACTTATCCAAAGCCATTAGTGACCAAATTAAAATCAAATAGACCAGAGTAAGATCAAGGGGAGAATTAGATTTGTCTGTTTACACAGACCAGCTTGATAACCAGGTCACTTAGTTAGTGACACTCAGTTCTAGCCATTACAGGGATCCCTCCACTGGGATTTTTTAGTCTTGTGCTGAACACAGGCAAATGCAACTCCACAGCTGTAGCTTGATTTCCCAAGGAGAAGACAAGAACAGTTCTTTCCCAACAAATGAGCGTCACATACAAAAGGAAAAACTGTAAAGGAACATTTTTTTCTGCTAAATTGACCCAGAACACAACACTTCTGCAACGGATCACAGGTAAGCGTGTCCTTCTAGAGCAGGCAGCTGAGTGCCTATTTCTGTGTCACTAATTATCAAAACAAAGTAAAAGCAGAAAATTGGCAAAAACGCTGTCATGTCTACATCTAAAACTTCTTGTGTCTTAAATTAAAGCTTTCTCATTTTATTTGTCCGAGTTAAAACATTACCTCAATTCTATTGAACTCGTCAAAGCAGGCCCATGCCCCAGCTTGTGCCAGCCCCTTGAAGAACTTGCCCATTGCCTTGTAGTCGAGGCCATCGGAGCAATTAAAGACAACACACTGCAACAAAAACACAGAGAGCATTTCTCAGTATTAACACGAAGTCCACTATAAAATTCTCAGTATCTAAACTGGGAAGGGATTACTGTTGCTGATTTTGGATTAGAAAACCAGGATGCCATATAGACACAGCCCTAAATGTGTGCTTCTTACCAACTGCTCCTGTGAATAAAGAGCAGAATCACAATGGTTAGGCTGGAAAAGACCTTTAACGTGCTCGAGTCCAGCTGTAAAGGAAGAGCTACAAAACAAGCAGAACTTGCTTAAGAATGGCATTTCAAGAAATATCTACTACATATCCAAACATAAACAGTGCAAAGTAAAAGAAGGGAATTTTGGTACCTGCTTAGCTATTGCCTTTGCTAGATCTTTTGTTGTTTCTGTTTTGCCAGTTCCAGCAGGCCCTTCTGGAGCACCACCAAGATTTAATTTCAAGGCACCCATTAATGTCCTACATCATCAAGAACACAGGCATTAGAAATAGCAATCTTTAACATCAGATTCTTTCTGAATGGATTGATAAGTATTTTCCTACACAGGCTCCCCTGGAAACAATTTACTTGTTTCTCTACTGACTTTGCAGCTTGCCCTAAAAACCCAGTATTGTCTCATAAGTGATTCCTAATTGTGGAAGCTCACACTCGGCCACTTGGCCTAAAAGGAATGTCAAGGCTTTTATTGCATGCACCCACCTTGTACATCCTCAATTACACAAGCAAAGGCACAGTGCCATGAGCAAAATGGTAGAGTCTGCAAAAGCATGCATTTCCCTCAAGTGGCACTTGAACTGCAAGAGCTTGAAGCTGGCTTTATATATTCAGCCACTCTTTAGAAATGGATGAGAAAGCATAAAGGTTGTTACAAAAACCTGGGAATCACATTGCCTTTCAAGTGAACATCTTGCTAAAATGAGATCCCTGTTAACACTGGAGTGATCTGATTATTTTACAAAACCCTCATTCAAAGGCTTTGACTCATGTCTTGAGGGCTCACCAGAAGTGAAATACCAAATGCCTTTGAATATTTCAACCTTGAGGACTGAAGCATTTCCATTACACCCTCTTGCAAGCCAGTGGAGGAACAGGAAGCTAACAGCATTCAAACATTTGTGAAGGGCTCTGTAAGTACCTCATTTATCTTACAGGCAGGCATACCCAGGCTTATTTCAGATAAATTAATTGACCAGTGCTACTGTAGAATTTGCAGTTCCAGCACCCTGTGCTGCCACCTCTTTTCAGAAGCACCTTCTTGGATACAATAGTGTCTATTAATCTACTGGTGTAAAAGCCGGTACATTGTAAAGATTTTACCATATTTGGGCAAAGATATATAAGATTTGCCTCCAAAATCTACAGGAAAATGCTAGCTGCTGAAGTTCCTGCTATTATTAACTAGAACAAATGAAAGTAAACACGGATCAATCCAAAAAATGAGAAGATTATTCACAGACAATATGGCTTTACCTATAACATCGATCTGTCAGTGGGGTTATAACCAGACGTTGAGAATTGCCCAGATACTCATAACCATATTTCATTTCTGTTGTGATCATTCGCACTACCACATCACTCTCTTCCCAGTAGTATCTCAGCTGAGAAATCCACTGGAAGTCATTCAGATCTATGACTTTGTCTTCAACCAGTTTTGAGACCACATCACGAGCTGCAGAGTAAGACACAAATTGTTTGAAAAATCTAAACACTTCTACTGTGTTAGTTTACTTAAGACAACTTATACGTAAAGTAACATTTACTTAGAGCTATGTAAGAGTAATTCAACATTTAGAGGCTGGCTTTTACATTAAAGAGGAATTTGTTTCAACTTGTTTTGAATAGGCAATCAGCTTAATTTTAACTGATTCTAGTGTCTGTTCTAAGTAGATGGGACATCCTTGTGCAGCACTGAGCAACCCCCATTTGCCCAAAGAACTGAGCAATAACTCTGTAAAGGCTGATTCAAGTTAGAGAAAGCATTTTAGGTGCTTCTCTCCAACAGTCCAGCCAGCTGATGAGAGCAGCACTGCCCCAGGTGTAGCAGGGGCAGCAGCAGCTGCTCGTTACCGTGCACGTCGATGACAATGAGCGCTCCGAGGGTCAGCCGGGCTCCGCTGGACAGCTTTCCTCTCACCAGCTCCACTATGTCCCTAATCTGCAGATTGCTCTTCTCCAAGAAATCCTGTCACAGAAACAAACACGGGCATTCATGTGGTGCTGTAGCCAGCAGTTCCTAAGCTCCTATGGGTACAATCATTGGAGACAGCCCAACCAACAAAACGTGTTAATGGAAGTCTGGGCACTACACAAACATTTAAAATTCTCTTTTGTATACTGGCATTTTATTTTATTAGGAACACTTTAAAAATATTTATGGCCTGAAAGTAGTATAAGCAGAAGGCTTATCTTTTCTTTCTAATGGAAATGACAAAACTCTGTGATGGGAGAGGAGCAGATAGTCTTTGTTTTGGTTCCCTCATACAAGAAAGGAATGAGACCAAGTCCATTAGCAACATGGTTTAGTTGGCTCTACTTTAAACAGAGGTTGGACTACATGATGTCCAGGAGGGGATGTTATTCTGTGATTCACTGTTCTGTGATTCCTTCTCATTTTTCTTCAGCTGTGGATTGTTCAGGATACTTTCTCTGAAACTAATAAACATTTTTCGTTCTGTCTGGATATATGGAAAAAGATCTTCAACTGGTGTGAAACAATACAAGCAAGTTAAATCTAAGAAATTCAGTCAGGATACAGAAACAAAAAGCTAATATTAAAATGTAGTATTTGCTGTAAAGTTTATTAATACTTTTCTATTTCAACATTTTAAAAGGATCCCAAACATTCTGTTGACAGAATTAATCTCCAAATAAATCCTCATCCACCCAGCTCAAATAGGATCACAGAAGAGCCCAGTGAATTAAACAGAAATTATTTCCACTACTTGAGCAGGCATTTGAGTAAAGCCTCGGTGAAGTGATAGTTAAAACTGCTGTAGTGGCAGAGGCACTATGAACACGTAAGGAAAGTCTCTTGTATGAAATAACAATTTTGGCTGCTGCACCTTCCCTCACTAGGAGAGTCAAGCAATAACCAGAGAAATCAGTAGTGACCTTATCACTCTCCACAACTCCCTGAAACAAGGTTGGAGCCAGGTAGGGGCTGGGCTCTGCCCCCAGGGAACAAGTGACAGGACAAGGGGACCTAGTCCTACACTGCACCAGGGGAGGTTCAGGTTGGACATTAGGAAGAATTTCTGCACAAAAAGAGTGATGAGACATTGGAACAGGCTGCCCAGGGAGGTGGTGGAGTCACTGTCCTTGGAGGTGTTTATGAGACTGGACGTGTCCCTCAGTGCCATGGTCTGGTTGACAAGGTGGTGTTGGGTCATGAGCTGGACTCGATGGGCTCAGAGGTCTTTTCCAACCTCATTGGTTCTGTCATTCTCTGAAATAACTTCACCATTCTGTACAGAGAGATTTCTGCCTGCATGTTTCCCATGTGAGGACAGGAATTAGAAATGAAAATACAAAGTGTTTAACAATGGTCTGTCACTTTTTGTTTGCTACTTTATCACTTGTAAATGAAGTAATACGATTTCCTTCAGTAGGATTTCTCCTGATACACACCAAAGTAAATGGGAACAAACCTCTGCTAAGACCCAACACAAAAGGAAAAACAAAATAAAGCACACTGCATGAGTAAATTGCAATGTGTTGTTGATTGAGGGTCTCCTTTGCTAGAAGGAGCTTTTTATTAATTAATCAGAGTTCAGTGCTTAGAAAGTAAGAAAATCTTACTTGTAAAGCTCTTGTCCTTATAGCCTCAGACACTTCTTCTGTCCAGTAAATGGATGAAACACAAATAACTGCCTGTCCAGGCCACTGAAGCACCCACTCCTTTCGAGGAACCTTAAACCAAAAGATCCATTCCAGAAACAAGAAGTCATAGAAACACATTAGATTATGGCACTGCTAACAATTACTTTCCCCAAATGCCTTTTGTCTTATGCTGCAAATAAATGAGAATCAGCATGTAAAGCTTTAATACTTTTTTTCAGGAAACTTCAAGAGTTGAAACTTCAGACTGGTACTACTGAACAAGAAGAGCTGGATTCCACTCAGCTTCAAACACGTTTCCCTGGTTAAGAATTTGAGCAACCCATTCAGGTACATTTGTTTGTGAAATCTAACTCATACCACAGTTCAGCAACAATTACCTGGCTATATCCTTTTATGCCATCTTGGAGAACTTGTCTTACACTGGCCAACATCATTTCTTCTACTTGCAGAAGCCATTTTTCTACCATGCCCTTCAAGAAAGAAAAGCAGTTAAGGGTCAATACACATTTCCTGATTATATCCCTCTTCAATGACAAATTATTTGAAATGTGTTAGGCTTAAATAGGCTTTCTTTGGATCTGGGTGTTGTATATAAAAGGAATAAAGGTTGAAATTTCCCAAATTCTGACAGGTAATCCTGTAGTTTACACTGTCTGAAGGCAGCTATATTAAACTAACTCTAAAGACAACCCAGCTAAAGAAACAGCTGGATATGTTTCATATAAGCATAAACAAAAACCACAGACTGCATGGTCAGCTAAGTCTGCTCATTTCAACCCAGGGCATGCTCTGTTCCTGCAGGATTAAGGGAAAAGTGTATCTGTAACTCACAACATGTCCCACCTTTCAGAGGAATTTACTGCAAAACTGGTATATTTTACTCCTTTTTGTAGGAAATCCTTTTTATTCTAGAATACCAGTCTGCACTCTCACTTCCCAAACTCATCTCATGATGTGATTCTAAATGGTTTAAACCTAATTCCCTCAAAAACCTGCACTTTATGCAATGTATTATGTATTAATCTAATTTCATATAGTAAAAAAATTTTTTTTAATTACATTTGCTTTCACTGGATAGATTTTATCTATGAAAGGAACAATTTCTTTCTCAGAACTGATCATGCCTATGATCTCCAGATCTTCTGTGAACTCCAGTTTAGCAATTCCTTCAAAACACTTCTTTAAATGTGGTTGTACTCGAAGTGGATCCTTTGTTTCAGACAGTATCTCAAGCAGCTCATCGTTAGACAGGAAAAAGAATCTGCCAGAAAAATACAATTACTTTCCAATCATGAAAGTTGCCATTAATAATCAATTCATGCAATTGATTTTACTGTTGCTTAAGACACTAGTGTATCAGAGAGGAAATTAACATCTCAAATCCCTTTCCTTAAGCAATGTTTAACATTATAGAACTCGTCACATCTGTTTTTTCAGAACTTCAATGTGACCATCTTTTTATGCCAAGGTTGAATAAGGGTTCTCAGACTCAGGCAGGAAAGACCAGATGGCTCCAGCCAGCCATTAAGCACCCTGCACAAACCCTGAATCCTGCTCCCCGTGATCACGTGCAACTCCCACGGATCACACACCTCTAGAGAGGAGGGTAGGGCAGGGACATAATTGCACATCAGCCATGGGAAGGTAGCAAGCTCCTTCAAAAATACCCTGTAAGGAATGATGCCTTTGTAATCCAAGTTTCCATTGTGACAGACAGATTGTGCCTCCCCATCCCCGCCTGCTCCTGGCATTTCGTAACTGAGGAGAAGGAGTTATGTCTGGAGATGGGAACAGCTTTTCATTTTCTGCTGCATGTGACCGTGTCCCACATATGTTTATCAAATGAGACTTTTCAGTTCAGTAGAAATAGTTTGAAAGAGCTTATGGCTTCTTGTTTCTAACTTAGGCATGTTTAATTAATTTACCTTGGGAAAAATAATCTTTTCGACTCCAAGTAAGTATTCAGCCCCTTTTGAATGTCCTCTAAGAGCATATTTGCTTCCTGAAGTCTGTCTAACATCTTGGGTTGTTCAGTTGCTACGAGTACCTTTGTGTCTTTCACCTTTGTAAAAACAAACACACAGCAGAAACTGCTAAAAATTGCAATAAGTTTTACATTAAAATTGTTAGCATCAATCACATGTATTGCAGGAGACTAAAAAGCTGTATCTCTTCTCTGTGGTCTGCTTTCATCTTATTAAATATGTTTGCATTATTTGATAGTTTTGCTTTTCAGACTGTTAGTTTTACCAACTTGAACTTTATAGACATTAATGAAGGAAATATCAGGAAATAAGATCTTTGGCACTTGTTTCTGTGTCTTGAGCTTGCTACATTGTTTTCCACTCACGAGTTCTACCAGGGACACAGTACATGACAATTATTCTCTGTTCTCACCATCTAGGTTGCATTTTTTCTTTCTGATAACACTCCTCTTCAGAGGATTCTATTTCAGTACAGGCTTCATCGTTCACAGAGTCTGAGCTGTCGGACAGGTCTCGACTTCTGTTTAGTTACACTGATTATTTCAGCACCTTTATCACACAATCACACACTCCCAGCATTTTTGACAAACATTCTCTGCTCACACCACCACTGTCTGGCCTCCTACTCAACTTCTTATTTACAGGGAATTGAACAGGTGACCAAATTTCACTTCCTATCCCCATTCTCTTAACCTGACACACTACCAGGACTGTCCATATTGGCTAAAGTTTTGGATAACCATGCCATCACATATCAGAGAACAATCACATGAAAAAACCAATCCACTCTGTTGCTCCAAAGTGTGTACACCTTGTAAATCCAATGCAAACTCTCATTGTATCCAGACAAGGCTTTGTACAGATGGTCAGTGAAGTCGTAAGGAGATCCTGAAAGCACAAATCATTCCTCTTTCTACTCAATTCTGACCATTTACCCATAAAAAAGCTCAAAAATTTAGAATTCGTGTTCCTCAACCCTTCAATACCCAGCCTTTACAGAAATCTCAATGCAATAATGATGTAATCTACCACTTTTATTGCAAGACTACAATTTCTTGTAAACCTTTATTGAAGGTTTTTCCACTCCGTGGATACAAATATCCAACTGCAGAAAAGAACAGTATATGCACATGACATTAATAATCACGTTACCAGATGTGCATAAAAATGCAAAATTTACGAAATATTAGCACTTACCACTTCTGTCATAATGTTTTTCCAGTATGAATCCACAATCTTAAACTTTCTGCCCTCTTCAGGCATTTGAGCTATAATGTCTTCTGAACTAAAAATTGGTTCCAAATACAACCATGTTGCCTGACATTTTAACCAGCTATCTATAATATCTTGCATTAAACACAGCTTATCTTTCCAAGCCTGCAATGAAAACATTTAGTAGTTAAGCAAAATTAGTAGTTAAGCAAAATTAAAAGAATAAATCAAGAAATATGAACATGTGTTCCTAGTTACCAACTCTACAATGTCTTATCATGTCAAAATACCTTGAAGCACTTGGGGAAAGCATATTATGAGACATGCAAGCTCAATCAAACTGGCTTTTCCTTACCACACATTCAGCTTCTATTGGTTTGATGAAGGGAGAGCCACACACTGTCTGAGTCTTAACAATGTGATCATCCAGCAAAAGCTGGATGTCATCCACTGCCGACAGGATGTTGGTGTCCTGCAAATACATCACATTTTGGGTAAGTCAAATGGCAGACACGTTATTTCACCACTCATTTAGCTTCCTGTTTCCCCCTTCTCTATGATGGTTGAAGCAGCAAGGAATTGAGAAAGGCTGCAAATGTGTGAAGATATCAAATGTTATCTCCTCTGTACACCTCTGTTTCAATCTTTTGCACTGTGATTCATGTTTCTTCTGGGCAAGTTAAGATTTCACTACTGTCCAGCTTTCCATACAATACTGGAGAAGTCCTCGGGCTTACAGATTTGTTGGGATGAGTATGTGAGATCACGAGCTGTCCAGATACTAAAGTTCAAATAAAAAGATATATAATAGCAGAGACATCTGCCCAGCTCTGGGCTAAGATACAACTTTCCACCGTGCCACAATGAATCAGCAGCAACATCCCTCTGATATTTCTCAATTGGTATTCAGAATCAAAGTAATTATTTTCAGATATATATATTGATTTGGTGTTTACTTACAGTATCCCTGTACTTCACCAAACCGAACTGCACGTTGACCCACTCCGATTTCATTTTCTCTATTGATTTCTCTAAGGAATACTCCTTACTTGCAGCTGCTCCAACAGGTTCTATTCTAAATTGAAAGGAAACACATCTTTGAAATGTTTCTGTAACATGGCTGAAGAGCATAAAAAAAGCAGCTGTAGGTAGAGTTGCATATCAGACTACCTTTCGTAATAATTTGTTAATAATATCATAGACTCTTTCTTCAAGGGATATTTTTCCACTTTCAGCCTCACCAAGTTAGAGATATTGATATTAATTGGAAGACAAATACAGACAAAATTCTGAATGAAAAAATTAAGTGGTTTAGGAATACAGCTGGATTTTTATGCCTCTGTGCTACAAGAACAACTGACAGTTCACAGCTTGATAAAATACAGCTGATTTTACAGCGTGTTCTAACAGCACACAAAACCCCAAAAGAACTAATATTTGGTATCTGACCTATGAAATTCAATGTCTAAAAAATGAGACTAGATTAAGCTTCTTACTGTTCAATAAATTTTGAGAGTCCACAGTCCAACATGTTTTTAAGGTTAGTCTTTGCATCTGGTTTGATCTCGCATCCTACAATTTGACTAATCTGAAAATAAAGTAAGAAATAAGTCTATTATCAAGATGCATTTTTTGTGAAATACTTCCAAACAGCAAGCAACAAATTCTAACGAAGTATTAGTGCAACACCCTGATTTGCTTTTCTGCCATAAATTATTAATTTAAAGAAGCTTCTGCCTGTGGTGTCACAAATTTCAAAACTGGATCTATCATGTCACAGGATAAAAGATTGGACTGTCAGTTTCTGTGGCAGAATATTTCCACAGTTAAGGCACAGTTTGAAGTACCTGCTCCCAGTGTCTCTCCTTCATTCCACGATTGCAGGCAATTGACAGGACAGGAAGATGCTGTTTAAATTTATCGAGCTTGTATTTCATGGATTCTGCCATGCGCCTGGGCACGGGCACATCTGGGAAGCTCTTACTGAGCTTGTACATGGTCCTCCACATATTTCCAACTTCTTCACTGATTTCATCAGCATTCAGTTGCTGAAGAGGTCCTGAATACAACAGCATAAAAAAAGCACAGCAGGCACATCAGCACAAAGGAGATTCCTAGGGTGGTTTAATTACAGCTATTTTTAATCATGGTCCTCTAATCGGAAATCATTTGTGTTACAAAAAATTATCTTAATGCACAATCCAAGTCAGTAACTCTATTTCACACTGCTTAACAGCATTTATTTCTTAAAAATTATTTTCTCCTGACTGATCAACCCTTTCAGCTCTTACTTAACTGTAAATAACATGTTTCATCAAATGAACATCACAGCCTCACCATTCATCCACTCCTCAGATTTGGTATGGAAACTATATGCTGTTAACCAAAGCTGCTCAAAGGGTTCTTTGGTTGCAATTATAGATTGCAATAGAGGAAATTCACTCTTCTCCCGCTCAAGCAAGTCTTCTTCAAAATTAATAGCCTTTAAGGGGAAAAAAAAAAGTGTATTATTTCCATCAAAAATTCCTATTGTTGTTTAAACTTTTAAACAGATAATATTGAACACAATTATTTTACATGTCTTAAAGCCAGACAGATCTGTAGATATAGGCCTATGGATTTTAGGCACATAAGGTAATGGTGTTCTTCCCCTGGTTATTTCATGGAATCATGGAGGTCTTTTCCAACCTAAACGATTCTAAGATCATCGAGTCCAACTGTTAACCCAGCATCTGTGGGTATCTTTTACTCCTCAAATAATTTTAAAAATCCAAATCCATATTAGAATAACATAATGTACCGTGGCATGCAGTAAAAACAAGGCTCACAAGTTTCCAATCCACTGTGAAATCTGAATGTAAGCTCCTCAGTTAGAGAGGCTTGTTGGAATTTTTTTAAACTTGTGATTAGGTTTTTTTTCTTCTACAGAATTATCTGGGAGCTCCCACCAAAACAGGTGTTAATTGCTGTGCTTATTCATAGTAAGAAATTGTCTTTGTCAAAAAGATTTTACAGTAAAAACCAATGTGCAAAGATTTAGATTTTTAAAAAGTATTGTCTTCATTTTACAGGTAGGGAGGTGAAGCACAGAGAAGCGCTGTCTGAAATGCAGACACTGAATTCAGATTGAGTCCTGAGGTTGTGCTTTTATAATGCCAACAGGCCTTTCATAGAACTTGTAATCATTCAATATGAGCAGCAGGCAGAAAAAATATTAAAGATCCATATTCCAAGATAATATTTAAATTCATGTATTCGCTGAGCTAATTGTCATGTCATTTAAATTGTGTGGATACACCTCTCATTGTGATCATGTATTAAGAAACTTAGGCTTAATTACTTGTTCTGATATACCTATAACAGCATATCAGTGCTGTTAACTCACACTAATTAAATATACCAGATGCCTTTCAATCTGATTAATAGTATTGATGTGTAGGACTACCAATTTATCTAATTTCTAAACTCATTTAATTGGTTGGTTCCATTTTTTTCTTTTGAGTGGGACTTAATTAAAATCCTGACCCCTAAGGTTTCATACATGGAGAAATCTCATTGTCTCACTGTGATTTAGAAGACTGATTAAGCCTCACAATGCCTGTGAGATCTCTCAAAGACAGCCCTTCACATTTCCCAGCAGAGTCACAGCTAAGACAAACTGTTCAGTTTAGAATGATGCAGTAAATTGGATGGAGAGCCCTGAGTAGAATCTAGGAATCCTGGTCTTCAGTTTGTTTCCTAACATTTGAAATTCCTGTCGTGTTAAAATGTATATTTAATGCCTATCAGCATTAAATGGAAATGATACAAACAGTTGAAACACATTTGGGTTTAATTGGAAAACAAGCAGAGGGACTGAAAACAGAGCTCCAGTGCACAAACCACAAATCAGGGAAAATGCCAGCTCCCCAACATTCTGCCTCTGCTAACTCTGCCAGAAGAATCCATTTCTGTAGACAGCATCTTGCTACTACTGACTGCTTGGAAACACTGAAATTCAATATTTCAATTTTAAAAAGTCCTTAAAATTTTTTTCCCCAAAAATTTGCTCTTCATCTCAGTAGTTGGGACAAATCAGCACACAGGGACAAGAAGATATTTGCCACGTTTGGGAATCTGGGAATTTTAAAGCCATCTTAACAATATTTGGTCAGAACCCTGAAAAGAAAAATCAGGGGCAGGAACCAAACTTTTGGTCATCCAGCACATTGTAACCCACTCCACACTTGATTAATAAATACTAACCTCAAATTCTGCTAGTGCATTATCTATATTCTTATTTAACTCCTCAAATTTCTCAGCATTCTTCCTCAATTCTTCCGCGGTGACGATATCCCCGCGCCTTTTGAAGCTTTCTAGGTCTTTATTGTAAAGTTCAAGAGTTTTCTTGAACTGAGAACACCTGAGGTAAAGACAGCAAAGGTAATATGATGTTGTGTTTCATTCCTTTTCAGGTTTCAAATGTTTTATTCATTACAACAGGCACTGTCACATGAAATCTGATCTCAGTGCTAGTGAAAGCTCACTGATCAGTGATATCAACACTATGCAGTTCACAGGATGAGAATTCAAGGCTCACTTTCAAACCTCACAAGTGATTTACTTTACTTTACTTATATTTGCTACCTTTACTACCTGAAGGAAAAAAAGGAAGAGTGAAAACAATGTAACAAAACTATGTGTAATGCTGTACTAATCAATATAACAACATAAAATTATGAAGATTCTGGACCAATCCTCCATTCCTCCTTTCAGATCTGTTTAAGTACAGGGATACTCTAATCCACCCTCATCAACAGTATTTTTCAGAAATCTCCATAATACTAGGTTTATTCCTTACTTTCTCAGGTTCCTCCTAAGTTTTCCTTCTTTGACATTATCTCCCTTCTACTGATAGTGAGATTTTCCTTTTCTTTAAAAATACCCAGTGAAAAAAAATTACTTAACACCATACCTTTCAATCAATGCCCTCTCTACCTGAATCCTCCTGTCAGTCAACAGAGTTTTACTGCTTTCAAATATTTTCATAATCTCATCAGGCCAATGGAAAACTGTGCTATTCAGGTTTATGTCATCATCTAAAATAAAAAATACATAGAAATCTTTAAGAAAACACCTTTTAACCAATGATTTAATAGAATGGTTATTATATAACAGTGGCTACTAACAAGCAAAATAGTTAAACTATGTTTAGGAATAAGCAAAGAAGCTGGTGGCTGAATTATCTTCACTGCAAAGAAACTCTTCCCTAAAACAAGTCTGATGGACAGCAAAACTGTAAAATCAAGTTAAGAATGTGAACTTCTCTAAATAAGATGTTAGTTAGGCAGAGACAGTTAGCAAGAACAGCTATTCCAGAATATCACTTCCATTCAACTATATGCAGCAACAGACCACTCCTAACTAAATGTATATCATACCTACATATGATGGATAAATGTTTAAACCATTTCTAGCCCTCAATCTGTAAATGCTGAATTATTCACAATAACTAGAGCATCACAACTATGACATGAGCAGACATCTCCACCTTCATATTTGTCTGTTTGTTCAGTGCACTTAGCTCATTATAACTAATGTAGGACACAGGCCTATAAACCCAGCTACAGAGAATGTGTAATTATGAAATGCTGCAATTGCAAGCACTCCAGTCCAAAATGTAACAGAAAATTGTCCTGGCTTCCATAGGCATCCTAATTTTTATCATAAATGAAGTCTAATACACATGACATATCCTTGTTATTTCTATCACTGATCCAAGAGTGTGTTCTGCTTAAGGAAAGGTATCATCCTGACACTAAAATAGGTTTGCATTCATATAACTGCCCTTCCTTTTAGGTGCAGCAAATAACAGACTGCATCTGTGAATTACATTTTTGCTTTGAATAAAAATGCAAACTAAAAGTAACTTCTACAGATGTATCTCCAGTCTTAGAGAACATCCTTTATACTAAGAACAGCAAACCATGACAGCAAAACAACAAAAGGCCTGCTCTGATCCAATCCTCACACTTTCCACATGCTGTCATAGAGCCTTTGGCACGTGGCTTTTTGGATGGCTTTTCTCTGGAGAATTTTTATTTATTAACACAGAGGTGTAACATCATTTGGCCAGATTCCACGACATTGACCTGATAAAACCCATTAAAAAGCCCTGTCTGTGCTGTGTGCCATTTCTCTGCCATTCCTTGCTGCACTGGTACATTTTGGTACTCTATTGAATTCTTTTTATTTCCTTTCTGTCTCTTTTGGAACTTTCCATTAGCACCTTAGAAGATGCAACATTTAGGCATGCAGAGCCCATTATCTACACATAAATATTCTCATATGGAAATTTTACATTCTGTAGTCAGACATACGAGAGAGATCAGCATAGTCCATGAGGATTTGCAGTCTGTGTGCTGCTTTGACGAGATCCTTATCCAGTTTAACAACAGTAACTTCACTGGATTTCTTTAAGAATGCCTCATATTCCACTAGCTGTTCAGTGTTCTGAGGCACCTCACTCATTCTCTTTGCAATGAAGTTATACTCATCACAAATTCTACAACAAAAAGAGAATAGACTTATCACTGGGATTGTAAAGGAAGAGAGATGCAAGATCTGGTAAATTGACTTTGTCTTTGAAACAAAAATATTAAATTTCTTCATAAATTGAATTCTTTTTTTTCTTTTCTGTGAGTTCTAGCCAAAGCTCCCTGTTCAGCCAGGCTGGCCTTCTTTTACTTGTCTGGTCAGCACTAGAAAACCCAGCAGATGAATAAAGGCATCTCACCCACAGATACACAGCATCAATCCAAGCAGACAGCAATAACCATCCATGCAAACAACAGGTACCTTTGGTTTAACTCTCTGTTTTCCATCACTTCAAATTCAACCAATGTGTCTTTGAGATTTTGGGTCCGATTGCAGAGCTCCTCATTCAGTTGTAGAGCATCCAGACAGAACATGGCCAGAGGAACAGTGACATCCATGGAAGCAATCTCTCTCTTCAGCTCTGTGAAGCTGTCAATCTTCTAAAACCAGAAAATAATACATCTGTTATTTTTCCTAAAAGTCTATAGCTGAAAAATCCAACACAACTAATAGTTGCCATCCAGCAAACTGGGTCATTTATTCCAAACAGAAGGAGGAAGACTCATTTTTATCTTTCCAGAGCTCTGCTCCTATCCACAGATTCCAGGGCTGAAAACTTTGCATAGTCATTTGCCACAGCAGGGAAGACCCCAAGCTGCCTAAGGAAGCATTTAGCCATTTGCTAACTCAGGGGTGCAAAGAGAAGAGTAGACAGGGCTGACTGAGGACAAAACATTGAAAAGACAAGCAAGCTGCAGACTGACCAAATACTCTGGGCAGCCTTTCTGCTAAGAAAGAACAACAAAACTCATAGGAGGAGGTCATAAAGAAACCACCTTCACCATTTGCACAGCAGCCCTTCAGTAAGGGGCTCTGTAAATTGAGCACTCCCAACTATTCCCAAGGGTAAAATAAGTAATTTGTTCTTTAGGCAATAAATTAGGAAGTCATTGTGATTTGTTAGCTGCTATGTGAACATGCTGCAGTTGTCAGCAACACATTACCTCAGTTAAAGCATCTAAAGAAGGTCCTTTTGCCAAGAAATTTGTGACATCTTGCCGCGAATTGTTGTTCAAAAGATTGCTGTACTTCCTGTACACGTTTAAATACCTTAAACACAGAAGACCACAAAAACAAACATAAGTTTCCAATG
>VZTA01018060.1:54870-69330 GCA_013398855.1 Mohoua ochrocephala | reverse complement strand
TTGGGTCTAAGAATATCTCAACCCGTAAAGCCACAGCAGGGTAAATTGTAAAGCCCATCTATTCCTTCAATATTTTGCCAGAGGCAAGCAATTGTTTGACAAATGACAACGGCCCTAACAGGGGCCTCAGCTAATGAATTATCCACTGGTATATTTTTCCAGTGTGCCCAGTGGGTATTTAATGGATTAATTTTTTTAAATGCCAGCAAACAAACCCAAAATTAGATTTCTTGATAGTGAATAAGGACAGTTTGGGGTCTGTTCTTTGCTTAAAAGACACATTGTAAGGCATTTCAGCTCCTTACTTCCCACACGGATGTTCACTGTACTTATACACATGATGCTGCTCGCTTGTTACTCAATTTCATCCTGATTTCTTTACTAGCTGGAAGAAAATTAAATTCCTTGTTTTATTTTACGTAGAATAAGGTCAGATTTAAACATTTTTGCGTTCCACCTCAAACACAAGAGAGACAAATTGAGAAGTCTTCTTTGCAGCAGAGCTGGGTCTTGAGTCAGTGCCTGCTTCTTACAACTAATTAAAAAAAACCCCACAGCATAAAGCAAATTTTTATTCTGTGTTAGCAAACATGAGCCATCAGTGACTATACACTTTCCTCCCTTTCAAGGGTGTTTTTCATGAGGTTTTAGTTCTTTGTTAGAGCTCCTGGTTTGGAATCTTTCATTTTCACCAGGAACAAGAAAACCACACCTCGAAAAACCGTGCCCAAAAACCAGAGGGAAGGGGTGACAGGAAGAAGCCAAGAGCGTTTCTGTCGTGTTGGCTTGCACATTTATGTTATTAATGGTCTCGAGTGGAAGGAGTACTTAGACTGATCACTTGACCCTGCTTGGCTCTTCTTTGGACTTAAACATCTGCCAGCTAAGTGTTTCTAAATTTTGATTATAACAAAAATAACAGCGATTTCTCTAGTTAGCTGGCAATTTAAATGCTGGGCACACAAACTAAGGTCAGCTACACACGTACATTAAAAAAATCAGTGCAATTAATTGAGGGCAGCTGTGTGGTTTTGAAGTGTAGCTCCCAACGACCTCCACTTTGTGCCCTCTGTCTTGTTTTACACACTTTTTGTGTGTGTGATTTAGGTTCTCTTTGGAGGAAACTAAATTTGAAGCTCAGGATGAGGTGGAACATCTTATCCCATCCATAAAGGGAACACAGGGGTCTGAACCAATCTTTGAGCCCTGGGACATCTTCAAAACACATCTACAGCGTGGATTTTTGTTTCAGGGCCTGAACTAAAACTCAACCGGGTGAAAAAAGCCCTAAAACTCAACACTGTGCAGATGTAGATGTGGCTGGCCGTGGTCAGTGCTGTGAAGCTCCAGTTGCTCCAGCTTGGAGGGCAATCACAAGACTATTCCCCAGAGTATTCCCCAAGACTCTTCCCTGCTCCCCCTTTCCAAGCTCTCCCTTGGAGCGGTGTCGGGATTGGGACACGATGGCAGTGCTGAGGTCAGTCTCAGACACTGAGTGCATGTCAAAGCATTTAGCCACGAACCAGGGCTCCCAAACACATTCCCAAACAAAACTATGTTTTAAAACTGGAGGGGGTTTTTTTGCACAGCCTGCCAAAACAATGACACAAAAAAAAAAAAACAAGGTCTGAGAGTAGCTTTTGGCCTCGTCCAACTGTGTCGCAACCTGGCAGCACTAAACTGCAACCACGCCGCCTTCATCAAGCCTCTAGATCCTAATCAGCCCCAAAAGATGCAGGTAATCTGGTTTCTGTCCGTTCTTTACGGGAAACCAACAAAACATTTCTTTGTTTAGAGATCAATGCGGCACGGCGCGATTAGCATGCGCCCGGCGTCACTCTTGTGCAAGGCCCGTTAAAATAAGATTTTATGCTGTTACTGACTGCAATCAAGTACAGCTCAGCTTTACTGCATCAGCTTGTCTCTGGGGAGTTTCTTGGGATATTTAGTTCAGGAAAATACAGTGCTCAGCACAAAACTAACATTTGGGGTATTTTTTAACCCTTTTTTTTTTGTCGTTTCTCGGCATCTCGGTTCCACGGTAACACCTTCTTCACCTTTATTACCCCAAGAGGTGACACCCAAGTGCACAAGAATACCCTCAAAACGTGGAGCTACGAAAAAGGTCTTCAATTCTCACAGCTTCTGCAAACACTTCTCAAATTATCTCGAAGATGGGTATCGCACAAGGGCTGCATCAAGGGTGGCGCCAGGAAAAACTGCCTTTCCCATTTTTAAAACATGACCTTCAGGGCTGAATACTTCCAGAAGAGTTGATACCCACACTTACACACTTCTAAAGATAGCATATAAGTCACAGTTCTTCTCTTCAAAAAGGACAATAAACTGTACATAAAAACCTAAAAACTAAAAAAAAAAAAAACAAAAAAAACCAAAAAACCCCTGCAAAATAAGCACACCGATAGCACTTCTTTATGATAATTCTTAATCACAATTAACATTTTTTATGGAGATGTTCATCTTTCCAATGCGTTTTTCAAGGCCAAAGTTTCCCCACTGATCCACAATACAGATGAATTTGATAATTTTCAGCCAATCCTAGGACAAACTCTTTAGAAAGGCTTTTCTTGGGTATGTCTGAGCTGCAGTAGCAATGCAGTAATCATTCCAGCAAGGTTAACTACGGAATTCAGCAGGATTTCAAGGGGGAATTTTTTTATTTCTCACGGACTAGAAGATTTTTATTTTATCTACATTTTATTTCATTTAGGTTTACTATTACACATACAGCAGAACTAATTTCGGCAACGAGGGGATCAATATAATTACTAACCTGAATTTGTATTTGGATTGTCTTCACTTTTACAACACAGTTAGGGCTCCAAAAAATTCAGAGCTGAGGGACTTGTCATGGAGAGTCACATGGGAACTCTGGCACTTTTGCTGCCCCAGGTGGGGCAGTTACAAAAAAAAATAAGATAAAATATCTGATATAGCCCTATGTTTTAGCTTTGGATACAGAAAGAGGGTGGTTCTGCTTAAAACACAACTTCAACAAGAGGAGTTGCAATAAGCAGTGTGGATGAAACATTTCCCCACCCTAATCTTTTTTCAAAGCCTGATGGCCACTGGAGATTAAATTACAAAAACTTTGTGGGACAGAGAGCCATCAAGGCAGTCAGCCCAGCCAACAGCTCCATCACCTGATTCGGTGATGAGGGAACTTAATTTTCTGTCTTTTTTCCTAAAGATCTTCTGGAAAACAGGAGCAAAGAGTCAGGGACAGTCACTCCATGAGGATGGAGATGGCTGGACACAGTCCTGCGTGCACACATGGGCAATGTTAGGGCTCTCTGCCCAGCCATTGCACCTGGACAAAAGGCCTTGCTTAAAACTTTTCCAAGTCTTAAGTCAGGGCTCTGTGGCTGCCCCTGGATCCCTGGAAGTGTCCAAGGCCAGCTGGACAGGGCTTGGAGCAACCTGGGATAGTGGAAGGTGTCCTTGCCCGTGGAAGGTGTCCCTGCCCATGGCAAGGAGTGGACCAGATAAAGGTCCTTCCCATGCCAAACTGTTCTCTGATTTCAAGAAAAATATAAAGAAGATTTTAGGGTCACGGCTGGACTTGTCAAGCTTCACCCACGGCATGCAAGAGCTGTTCAGGACACTCCTCACTGCAGCTGCTGGTGGGGCAGCCCCTTTCTTCTGTGTGCAGCCACACACACACCTCAGCCTCCAGCCTGCACATGGGCTGAAAAGGCCTCCTCTCAGAGGGATATTTCGGCAAAAGTTGTGAGAACTTGTATCCCACAATCGCCACAAAGCTGTGATTTGTGTCCACGCAGCGCTCTCTCTTGTGACAAAATTTATGCACGTCAGTGGGAAGACGAGGCCGTGACCAATCAGCAGTTCACATCTACTCCTGCACAGCTTTTTAAACTTCATTTCCATCACAAATTAGGCAATCTTTTTAGTCCAGCTTTCACACAGAAGTCCATCTAGAGCCATATCCTAAAACATAAACGCTTTAATCAAAGTCTGTGCCTAAACCTTGTTTAGCAGGCTAAAAATGATATCCAGGAAATGTGACTTAGATTTATGGAGGAGAACTCTGAGATCAAGTATCTGAGCAGCACTGGGGAATATTTCCATCATGGCAGGGATTAAAAGTCCACATTAATAAATCCACCACATTTCCCAAATGCAAAGCAATGGATTATTAATCAGAACTCTTTAGTAAAAACTTGCTGCAATGATTTGTCTTAAAGCTGTAACGTTTGCTCTGCTGTTTAAGGATTCCCTGCCCATTTGGTAAGTGCCTATTTGTAAGCATTAAAAATGCAAAGCAGTGTGTATATTTAATTGTTGTTTGTTTGTTTGTTTTTCTTTTCTCTGAGTCTGACCTCACTCGCTGAGTGAAAGAAAACAAACTCAAGGACAAGGACTCTGAGGTATCTCTGCTCCACCAAACTATTCCTGTGCAAATGACACCTTCAGCAGGGATGCAGCCCGGGCAGTGGCCACCCAGGCTGGAGAAAACCATCAGGTGAGACTAAGAGACTCTGCAAGGGTCACATTTCACAGCCCAGTTGTTCAGCAACAGCCCCAGAGCCACACTTTTGTCCCAAATCACTCCCACTGGAGGCTTCTTTGGGTCCTAGATGGATCATTGAGTTTTTGAGCCAGAAAATTAACTATTCGAGGTTTAAGTCCTCAAAAAGTAATTTTAATGAGCTATATTGAACCAAAGTAGCCTCCTTACACCTCTTCCAGGCTAGCACTGCATTTCATCTTGCTTCCAGGAGCCCTGATGAGGGATTTTTCTTCATTTCCTGGGATAATGGCAGTGCAGATTCACAACCCGCACAGAGCAGCTGAGCAGAAACCTTTGAATCAAATAAAAGGCGTTGCCTCCTTTTGGGACAGCAATATGAAAATCCAAAAATTGTTGCTGCTTACAGAGAGCCCAGATAGGGAGAGATGCTTTAGGGCTCGGTGACAGCCACTAATTGGCTAATTACACAGAGCAATTTAGGGCTGAGTGGTGGCATATAGGCGGAACTGTGGGTTCTTAATAGGAAGAGATAACTGCAAAGCGATGCTTCCCTACAGATTAGCCCATGCAGGGAATTCAGAGAGGGACTGGGGCTGCCCAACCCTCCCCACTCACCCAAACCAGCCCACTTAGGAGAAATGTCCCAGACTGCTGGAAACAAACACCTCTCCTCTCCTCTCCTACAGAGGTGGCCTTTGCTAAAACGTTTTCCTGCGCTGTTGCTTTAATTATAAAAGGCATTAAAATCCTTGGTATTGTGCTACATACACAAAATTATACTTAAATTCAATTTGCTGGCAGCCTAGATTTATGGATTTTTTTTTTTGCCAAACTCTTCTGTGCCCACCTTACAGGACAGCCATCGAAGTAGCGACCTTGGCTGCGATGGTGATGACAGGATAAGAAACGATGCCTTCATTCCTTCACTCCTCGCTTTCTCAGGCTCCTAACCAGGAATGGAGGCCCACTGGCAAGTCAGTGTGCATGCCTGATGGGAATACACTGAAAAACAAGAGTTCCCTTGCAGAACAAAGCCAAAATTTACCGGTTTTAAAGGATGTCTCCATCCACTTTCAGGTAAAGATGCATTAGATTTGTGTCCTCAGTTTCAAGTTAGGAGAAAATCAATTTAAGGAGGTAGCCAAGCAGTCGGTTGCCACAGTTTATAAATGAAATTGGAAGGGTTGTACAGGACATCTCTTTTTTTGCAAAAACAATTTTATTTCTTGACTTTCTCCATTCGTGGTAGTGGGGGCCACATCAAGGAGCCTGAAGGAGAGTCTTGAGGGTTATCTGTGGCAGGAGGGCAGGCAAAACCTGGGCCAGTGGTGTGCCTGACCCATCACGTCCCAGCCCAGAGAGGGGAAACATTACCAGTGCTGGCCCACAAGTGTGAATGTGCAAGAAGGGTAAATCCAGGGCAGGGAGGGAAGCAGGGATTGTCCTCCAGCCTCAGCTCCGTCCTTACAAAGCAGCGAAGCCTCCAACTGAGGCATTGGCAAAGGGGTCACTTGATAATGATGAGTTTTAACCCAAACCAGCATGGGGAAAAGAAGGGACGGGTCTAAATCTGAATCTCAGCTCAGCACCGTTCCCCAAGTACCCAATTTGGGCACGCTCCTGGTTCTCTCCCTTTGCTGGGTTAGGAGGGGACAGCACTGCCAGAGCTGGGCAATCTGCAGCAAACCCAAACCTTCAACCCTCTCACAAAAGACCCCTTTATTTTTAGAGCAAGTGCTCGTCCTACAGTCCCTTATACATCCCCTTTGTGTCTGAGATGCTGTGCAATTTTTTCCCCCTTAGATAGGGAATCCTTTCACTATTCTTCTGCTTTTCAGTGAGGAGGTAGACAAGGACAGCAGGCTTATTTAAAGAGCTCTCTCAAGGCAGTACGGCGTTTCCTCCTCTCCTTTTCCAGTGGCTGGTGAGTAACAGAGACAGTTTGTGAAGATGTAGTCAGAAAACCTCGGGGTTTTCTGTGGGGCCGTTTGTTTGACTCAAAACCCACGGCGTATGCCAAGCCCACGACATCGTGTTCAGAGCCAGAAATTTAATGGAAATTGTTTTAAGTTTTTATTTCCTGCCACAGGCTTTCTGAAGCGCTCTCAGAATTTTCCCCTTCAGGTTAAGCTAGAGCTGTTCTGTATAAATATTTGTGTTAGGGTGTGAAGGGGGAATCACCTTCCGCGCTCCACCCAACAAAAATGTTGGAAAAAATGATGCATTTTTGGTAGTCCATTTCAAACATGTGGACAAGGGCAGTCTTTGACTGTATTTTACTTACTTTCTGGCTGGCACACACTGCAGCCTTTGCCAAAATCAAAAAATACAGAAAATATTATATTTTTTAGAAGCTAAGGGAGAAAATATTTTCCCTGACCCCCCAACCCTCCCCTCCCTGCCCCCTCCTTTTTTTTTTTTTAATAAGTTTAAATGAACAGCATTCTGTAAAAGTATGTCTTCTGCTCAGGAAGTCAGATCTAGACATGAGGAAAACACTGCCCCAATCAATTGAAAGAAAAATGCCTTTCAACGATGTTTCCACTCCAGAAAAATAAAATAGGCTGATTCTGTAATGTGCTTCAGCAGTCAGAGATTCCTTTTTGCCTGTTTCACTCTGGTTTCTGGGAACACAGCGAGGGAGGACTCATCCTTAGGGGCTACAGGGCCAAGCAGATCTATTTTCTGGTAGGGGAGGAGAAACCGGAGGCCAGTTTTGCACATTTTTTGAACTCGAGGCCTGGGGAGTCCAGGATCCTTACATTGTCTCCATACTTGACTCTTAACCTGTTTTACTTTCTGTGAGTTTAAAGCATCACATTGTGTTGACTTCACCTGTCACTCACTCACCCAAGCAGCAGAAAGACTCGGGTCCCAGAAGTTCTCCCCAGACAAACACAAGTTGTGGAACCACAGAATGGGTTGGGTTGGAAGGGACCCAAATCTCATCTCATCCCACCCTCTGCCATGTCAGGGACACCTCCCACTGTCCCAGGCTGCTCCAAGCCCCAATGTCCAGCCTGGCCTTGGGCACTGCCAGGGATCCAGGGGCAGCCACAGCTGCTCTGGGCAGCCTTCAAAGCAAGGTCACTGAGGACCCCAGCATCACAACACCCTCCAAAGTGGGCTTGAAATTGCTTTATTTTCTTTATAGAAGGAGAATTTGGGGAGGAAACTCTGATAATTCTGATTGCCAGATGACACTATCCAGGTGGCTCTGAAGCCCTGTGTTTGCTGTTACCATATTTACCCTGCACAGGATGAGTTTGAGTTACTGACGTTCAGAATCTGTCCCTGAAACATAAATTTGGTGAGACAGAGGATCTGACACAGCCAGACTCTGCCTGTCCACTGAACAGAGCCATGATTTAGTCCTGTGACCTTCCTGAAGGACAGCAGAGTCCCAGCTGCTGCTCTGATCTCCCCTGGACCAGACCTGTCCAACATTTTTCCCTCACAGAGAGAGGGAAAAACACGTGCACTGAGGCTAATGAGCAAAAGAATGAATGAAAACTGACTCAGGATGTGCCATTCAATTCCCACACTTCATTTATTGGCTTAATTTATTTTTGAACTTACACAGCTAAAACTCCATGCCAGCTCATGCTCATAATGAGTTTAGATCAGTATTTTAAGAACTCACTCTGGACATATATGAAACTCCTCTTGTGTTAAGTTTATATTGAATTAGTGACCAACTTGCAATATAAAAGGTAATTATAATGAAAACCTGGCAGTACAACACCACGGCTTCAAGGCAAGACTTCACAAAATGGGCCATTCATTCTTCCTTAACTTATCCATAAAAACAAATATTACGCCAAAAATATTCCGAGGTATTGTTTCAATTAGGCTGAAACTGATGAGCCTGATGGAGTTTGTCATTTGTGGAAGTCCTCCATCAGTTTCAATCAATTTCCTAGCCCTTAAATAAAGACCAGATGACTTCTTAACAAACAGCACTTAACAAATAATTGGGATAGAACTGAAAGCCACTGGGTGAAATTTACAGTTTCGTGGAGTCCAAATTCTACATGAAAGGTAATGGAATTTGTCCATTCTGAGTTGCAAAGAGCCCTGTAGCCCTTGTTAAATTTATGAAGGCCCCAGACATTTCTCAGGTGGCATTTTCCTGACCAGCTCTGGGGTTCTCCAGCCCTGTCAGGCAGTCACAAGGACTAAGTGAAAAATACAAGGGAAATCTGTCAGGACTGGGACAAAATAAAAGGCCTCAATGACAAGTGAGGTCTGCAGAGAACATTGGCCTCGTTAGAACAGAAAATGTAACTGCTTTACTGCCCTAAAAGTTCCAAAATAAAACATTAATTCACTCTATCTGGATCCATGTTGCCATACCTAGTATGGGCAATTGGAGAATAGGTGTTTCTTTGCAATGACTTTTTTTTTCCTACCTGCTTCCTGTGTCCTGCAGCACAGAGAAAACCTGAGCTGGCACAGTCTGAAAGGAAAAAAGAAGAGACCAAGTAGGGATGGGGGTGAAGGTTCATGAGTCAGCTTGTTTTATTTTAAAAAAAAAGATAAAAAAACCCACAAAGCTATTCTTGTTTCCAGCAATAATTGAACTTTTCAAACTCCAAATTTCTCCCTCCCTTCCTTCCCATTTTGGGAGTTCATCCTAAGGGGGACAAAGGCTGCCCATAACTTTTCAGTCCATATGTTTACTACAGACTCATCTGTTTGAGGGTGTCTCCAGATTTGCTACGCTGGCTCTCGCACGGTCTCAGGACGTTGTTATCTCTCCCTGGCTGGGGATGATTTCCCTCACTGCCTGGCTGCAGCATGCTCCTGCAGAGGTTTGTGCTCCAGACAGCTCCAGGGGTTGAGCAACCTCCAGGCCTGTGCCAAGGAAAAGAGGGAGGAGGGAAGGGGCAGCATTTCCCATCACGATTCCTTTCACGGGGGCCATCTCTCACAGACCGGTTCTTAAATCTGATTGAACCATTTTAGCTGGAATCAGAAGCAAATGCAGACAAATATTGCCAGGTGGCTATTGAGGGGTGAATTTTCCTGCACAATGGGCATATTTTTTGTGAAGAAATAGCCTTGTGAAGCAGCACAATCTCCTGCTAAGCAGGCTGGTCCTGGGGAGAGAACGGGAGGGCTTGTCGGCTGTAATGAAGCACGCTGCTAATTAAGCAGATCCCAAAATGAGCTGGACTCTGAGGGCCCACCACCCCACTCCCACTCAGGGTACAGCCAGGCTCTGGCATCGCTGCTGATCAGTCTGGCTGCTCCTTTTCTCCAGGCAGAGTGAAGAAAACAAACACAAAACCTAAACTGAACAGTCCGGGATAACTTGTCAGCAGTTTGCATAATGACAAGGTCCTTAGAGGCAAATTAGCACAGTAAAGCAGAGTTTTCTTGCCCGGATGCATCCACCCCACAAACTTCGTTTCCCTTTTGAATGAATTGAAGCCCTTCCAGGTTTCTGCTCCTGGTTGGTATTGGGTCCTGTGCCTTGGTTTGGGGATGCACCTCCTGGGTCCCACATCCCTTCCTGAGTGCTGTTCCTGGTTGGTATTGGGTCCCCTGCCTTGGTTTGGGGATGCACCTCCTGGATCCCACAGCCCTTCCAGGTTTCTGCTCCTGGTTGGTATTGGGTCCTGTGCCTTGGTTTGGGGATGCACCTCCTGGGTCCCAAATCCCTTCCTGAGTGCCTGGACCCTCAACCCCAGTTGCTTTAAGCACTCCAAATCCAGTGCCTGTGTTGCTGGCTGCATCATCCCTCTTCTGGTCCCCCAAAGCCCTACAGGCAGCCCATGCTTGTATTTTAACCTGTCTGTATTTCCAGGGCAGACTTGTGAAGGGTCCAAGCACACGCAGCAGACTCAGGCAGCAAAACCAGCCCCCAAACCTGCGTTAGTTTGGGTTCACCTCTTCCAGAGCAGTGAGAGCCCTCTAAACATTTTTATTTAGACGTCGAGCGCGACATGCAGCCCTGTCAGATATCTGACACAGAGTGTGAGGACCCCTGAGCACAGTCAACAGCAAAACATGTCACTGTGTGGGACAGCCACACGTGTGCCAAGGTCTCAGCTGAGCCCCAAATGATTCATTGCACCCTGTGTGTGACTCAGTTTTCGTTGGCACCCGTGTCTGGCTCGATAATGTTTTGGCTCAGTAGATTATTTAATGAAAAAGAGCAGTGGCAATTCACCTCACAGATGGATTGGGACAAAGAAAGCGAGGAGGAAAGCCAAGGAGTGCAGCACTTTTCACATCTTTTGGTGAAAAGACACGGAGATCTTGATGCTGAAGGAACAGCTGCTGAGATGCCACCCACAAAAACATATCAGCATTCAGGAATGGGGCATCTGCCCAAGGGAGATAGCAAAGGCCACCCAGAGGTGGAAGAACACTTGGAAAGACAGCAAATTCTTGTTACTCATACCATCAGATCAGGTGCCTGCAGGTATCTTATCTTGTATCAAGTGACTGCAGAACTAAGGAAAGAAATCAGTGCTCTCCTTCCGATCAACTCAGCACCAAGGGTCTGGGAGACAAAGCAACCACCACCAAGGCAAGGGTGGAATCTGTTTTTGAGGTGTTACTGCTTTATGCTGTGTTAGCAGCGCTGCTGGCAGAGCCCACAGAGACACTGGATAAATTTACTTCAGAAAAATACATTCAAGGCCTTTGGGGTAGAACGCGGCGTTTGTTTTGAGCAAATCTCCTGTCAGTGACACCTTCAGGTTCCACCTGCTCCTTTTCCACGGTGACAGCACCAAAATGGATGTGTCCAGCTGGGCCAGTCAGTGATGTGCAGCACAGAGGACAAGGGACACCAGGTTCCTGCCACATCCCCTAAGTCTGTCCTGATGGACAAAAACAAGATGTTTCTTGACTGAGCCCTTTAAACTCTTTAGGAGTCACAGCTCAGAGTTTCCAGCAAAGGTTGCTGTGTTAATCACAAATATCCCCAAGATTCAATGGCGTTTGGCCAAGGACTCTCTGAAAGCCACACAGTCCCGAGTTTGTTTGGTATTTTATGGCCATGGATTTTAAAGGACTGTAGGTCCTGCCCCAGGCAGCCACCTCACCTCATCCACGGGGAAGGCGCAGAGACCCAGAAAGGCTCATCACAAAAACCCCCAGCATCACGCAGAATTTACTGGAAGGATATTTTCCCTGCCTTGACCTGAAATGCTGCATGCAAAACTCAGGGAAAAGCCCTCTTAGGGAAGCTGAGGGGTGTCTCAAGCACAGCACAGACTCTAGTGCTGCTATGGCATCCATTTCCCCCCCTGCCAAAAACATCAGGCTCCATCGCTCAGCTGCCAAATATTTCCATGTTAGCTCACAGCATCCTGCTCCAATCTGCACACAGATAATGGCAGAAATAATAAGGACCAATGTGTAACAAAAACACAGCAAGCAGCCCCAAAACACACCACAACTCCCACTGCCAAATTCCAAACACCGCCAACTTCTCTCAAGCTTTGAACATTCTGAAGAAACTTGTCAGGAAGATGACAAGCAATAAATTTCATTGGAAGCCACCGAAGGAGCACTTCACTTTGGATTGATTTTTTTGGTGATTGCCTCTCACTCGATCAGCAAATCTTCCTCCCTCTCGCAACGAGGTCTCTCCAAGGATGCAGGGAAGGGATTAGTGCAGGCTGGATTCTGCACAGGCTGGGTTCAGGCATTTCCCTCATCCCAAAACGCTGTGTCATCTTACACAACTCATTTCTGTGACTTTTGCGCGTGCCACGTTAAATGGAGACAACTTTGTCTTGCTTCATGTGAGCTGCTATCAGCACGTAATAATCCATGGCCACTCTCCTCTGCTAACACCTGTGGGCACAGGATGGAAGGGTGATACTCACAAGATACCCACCAGCAATCTTGGAGTCTGATTTTTTTTCTTTTTTTTCACTTGAGTGTGAAGGAGAAACTTCGGGAGGGCCCTTTGGATCTCAGATTTCAGAGGGAGGATCAGGGGCCATTTGGAAACCAGCAGGAACTCATAAATCAGACAGGAGAGGACTTTGGGCCCACAGAGGGGAGAAAAGAGAGATCACTAACCCCTTCATCTCACATGTTGACTTAGCCTCATTGACTGGACACCTCAAGATAAACTACCAGGCATCTTTTGAAGAGACAGTCCCGCTGCTTGCTGTTTCTTGCCAAGAAATTGGCAAGTTTTGTCTGCATCTCAGCTGGAGTTCACAGCTGTGGTCACGGGAGTCACGGAAATGTCTTACCCAAATTCTTGTCCCATAATTTAGCACTTTGTGCAAGGCTTGATGGTCCCCTTGGCCGCCGAGCCTCCGCAGCTACGGCTGCTGTGCCACGCAGCTTCGCCATGCAGTGCCCAGGATTATCTTCCAGCAAATTCTCTGCTTCTTCAACCCTTTGACCCACCAGAGCATTTAAAATTGTGCTTTACTGCCTGGTGGGACTGGAAGCAGCCGTGGCCCACAGCCCTTCTGCTGTGGTCGCAGCAGGACGCCGAGATCCGCTTGTCGGGATCTGGGGAAACACTGTTGACCTTCAGGGCCAGCTGGATTTTTCCAGGGAGAACCCTTAGAGGTCTTGGAAATGGTCTGCCAGCCTGTGTTGCTGTGACCAGAGCTCTCCTAATTGATGGTGAGAGCTGCTGTTTCCAACAGAGAACAAATGCCAGGTCTGTGAGGCTCAGGACTGGTCAGGGAGAGAAGCCCCCCACTCATCACTGCCCTCCCCCACTTTTTCATGAGAAATATCCAATGCTCCTTGTTACTTTGGTTTTCTTTTGCATGTACTTGTACAAAAATGTTCATTTTGAATAATCCTAAATGCACCTCTTTGCTGTTCGAACCCTGCTTAAGTTTGCCCGTTTCACCCACCAGTTCCATGACTGAATAAGAAATTGAGCTCACATTAATCAAATTAAGAAAGAAAACACAAACAATCAACAACAGACACACACACCCACACCCACACCAAAAAAAAAGGGCAAGAATCTAATGAAAATAGCTTCCAGGCATTTCTCAGTAAACAAAGTTTATCTAAACAAATTTCACTCTGGAGGAGATTTTAGCGAGCAAAAGTAACCTTTGTCTCCAGGAGACTGATGCATTTGGCGCGCCCAGATGTTGGGTTTGATCCTCAGCCCTATTCCAACCCTTCAGTCAATGAAAAGTAGATGCAAAGCTGACTTGGGTTGCACTAAAGACATTCCTCCTGCAGGCAAGGGGCAAATAATTGTACATTTTCCACTCTTGGTCTGTTTGACAAGTTTTGGGTGGAGATCATGAGGATGCTGTGCTATGGAAACACAGCACAGATTAAAAATTTCATTTCTCTTGCAAGTTAAAACTCCAAAAAGCCAATTATAACAGCAGCCCCATTATTAAGGGAAGAACACTGATTCACCTTCCACAAAAATGCACTTTATTCTACACAAGTGCTGCTTTTGGGGTTTTTTTTGGAGACATGTTTTTAGAAGAAACAAGAACCCATGTGAAAGTTGCAGAGGTCTGTGTCACTGACAGAAGAAACTGTGCAGATGCCACTGTTGATAATTTCTGCTCCAAGCTGCCTGCATGCCACTTTATTTGCGTAAAATATTGCACTATTTCTAAAATTAGGGTTTGTCTCTGACTTGGCCAGTTTGATGCCATACTAACAAAAAAAGTCAATATCAAGGTTTTAACAAAGTCTGGGGCAAAGATGGGCAGTGAGTGTGCAAAGAAGAAGACATGAGGAAAACAGGCAAGTAAAAACACATCTTCTAAACAGAAAGATATCTTAATGTATAATTCAAAGTCAAGAAAAATAATTGTAGAGAAGAGGAAGAAGAGAAAATAACTGCTTTTTTCCTAATGCTAGGCAATATTTTGTTACTGATTTATAGTGGGTTCCATTCAGGCTCAAATGGAGTTTCAATCATGTCACCAAACCAACAAGAGCACTCAGGAATTTTTTTTTTTTTTTTTTTT
>VZTA01018060.1:0-30506 GCA_013398855.1 Mohoua ochrocephala | reverse complement strand
TTTTTTTTTTTTTTTTTTTTTTTTTTTTTTTTTCTGTTTGGATGGGTGTGCTTTACAGCTGTAAAAGTTACCATTCACAGAGCTAAGTGAATTATTTGAATTCGATTTCCCTGGCTTATTTTCAAGTGTCCCATTGTGTCCTCTTCTCCCTTTGATCAATTATTAAATGCCTCCACTGATAATGTAAGTTTTTTGTTGCTCTGCAGTTTGTATTGCATCACGTTTAAAGTATAAAAAGATCCAAGTAGGCAAATTCCTCTGCTCACACAGTTGTGTGGGTGTTTGGGCCTTGCTTTCTTCTCCTTCATCACTGTGTTTTTTCCCAAATGTGTTTGTTTTTACTGCTCAGAGCTTTTCATGATAATTGTGGGATGAAGATTGTCCTTGATACATACTTGAAAGAGTTGTTCACTGCTAGAGAAACGCTGGGAGAAAAATCTACAGCAAAGTGCAAGGGCAATTTAGATTCTGTAATTTTCTAAATGCAAATAAAGAATACATGTAGCCATCTTCATTCCACTGTAGAATGTAAATCAGAGGGAAAATATTGTTCTCCCACACGAGAGCCAACAGAACAGCCCTACAACTACCCTGAGCAGCAGGAAAGCAGAGCTAGCAAAACATGCTCCAAAAAACGCTGTATTATTCTCTCCTGCCTCTTGAATCCATCAGAGTAATCACACCTGAAACGTCTCGAGCACAAACTGTCTTGATTTTCAGGAAGTAACGAATAACAAAGCTGTGAAGGAGCTGGGGTGCTGCGAGTTCTCTGAACACACCTCGGGACCTGCTCTCACCACCTCCACCTTTCCAGACAAATCATCTGAACTCAGGGACTTGGCAGATTTGCCAAAGTTTGCACCTTCCTGCTGGTCCACACGACCTCAGATGATGCTTCCAGTCCCAGCCCAGGCTTGGGGCAGCGGCCCCTCACCTGCAGCTCTCACTGAACCTGCCCCACACGTGAGGATCTGGGTTTCCTGAAAGGACACACACTTTTTTTGTGCTGCACTAACACAAAACTGCCAACAGCTCCTTTCTCTTCACATAAAAAAGGAAAGGATTGGTTAACCAAAGCCTGCTTTGTTGTGTGGCTCATCAGCTCCAGAACATGAATCTACCTCTCCCAAACAACAGAACCACTGAGAAGTTCTTTCTTTCGAAAACAGAAAAACATGCAAACAAACAAACAAACAAACAAATAAATAAGAGGAATTTTTTTTAAAAGAGAGCAGGAACATGATGCAGATGAAAAAAGATTGCTTCCTGCCACCCAGATACAGCACAGCAAATCAGAACAAGTCAGACACACGTGAGCAGACCCTGGACCCCACAGCTTACTGTAATTACAGCCCATTTTATCCTGATTATTGGACGAGGTGCCCCAACCTTAGCCAAGGAGCACTTGGAAGACAAGTTCTGGCCTTAGCCAATTTGTTTCTTAAAGAAACTTAAAAAAAAAAAAAAAAGACAAATATAAGTAAATTGGCCTGGCCAAAAAAAAAATTCCAGTAATGATACATCAGTCACCTGAAAACCATTTTCTTTACGGAAAATGCCACCTGAACTGACAATTAAACTTTAGGGCATGAGAGGCAGGACACAACTACTTCATCCAAGTAATTTAGCTCTTCTCAAGCCCAGCCTGTGTTTGGGTTGCAATGGGTACAACAAGCTGAAAATGTGTGTTTTACCAGCAGATGGTGAGGCTTTATCTGCACAGCTCAGCCCCTGGCACAAGACTGTGCCATTTTGCCTGAAAGGCAGGAAACTGCTAACTAGTTTTGAATTAAAAACCACTTCACAGTTCAGAAACAAACCAGCCAAAACTCCCTTAAAACCTCACAGATAGTGATGCATCAGATATTTCAGAGAGGAAAATCAAAGACCCTCCTCGGGTTCTCTATTCAGGAGCAGAACCTGCAATATTGTGATTTAGGAGTGGGCCTGTTTCTATTTCATTAGGACAATTTTCCTTGTCCTGAAAGGTTTTTTCCCTATGGAAAACAGGCAGACTCAATGCAAACATGGACAAAAGTCATGTGGGCTGAGGAGATTTAAATACTATTTCTTGTTTTCTCACTGAATTCGACTGCACTCGCTTCATAATTCTAGACACCAACGTTTTCCTCCAGGAATTCTCAGATTTGGAGTGTATATTTACAAGAGCACTCTTCATCTTTTCCAAAACTTGCTTACTGGCATTAATTTTGCAAGTTCAACATAAATTCCAGTTGAAGCACAAAAAATGTGCACAGGGGATAGAGGGGCTTTTTTTTTTCCCCTGACTGCTGCTGCTGCTGGTTTTGATGAATTGTTAACAGACAGTATTTTCCATGGGGGTGAAAAAGAAAGAATTCCAAGGTATCAAAAGTGGCTGATTATACTTATTCCACTATTAGGCAACTCAACAGTCTTTTTCAGATGGGCTGAGAGCCTGTCAAGGCTACTTTAGGTTCAGTGGAGTTTTCCCAGTAAGAACCTTAATTCTATATGCTCATGTACATGCCTTGCCCAAATATCATGTTTAATGCTGGCTAGCTCTTGGGCTCAGTTTAAAAAAATCTGGAAAAACCACAACTTGTCAGGGGCTGAAAACGTCGAAAAATTACTGATTTCCTTCCATTGAACCCATTGGGTCAAAAACATTTTAGGTGCAAAGAAAGGGGGAAAAAAAAAAAGGTGTTTGATTCCTTTTCCCAAAATTGCCAATAAAATATCAAAGAGTTGCTGTAGTGGAACCTGTGGTTCAGGGATTCCCAGTTCTAGGGGCTTGTTTTGGTTCAGAAAGAAAATTCATGTGAAAGAGGAGTCACTAAAACTTGTCGCCCACAGCATGTCTTGCCGCTGTTGTCGCTAATTTGCTTTTTCTTTCAAGCCTACCAACCATCAGAACTGTTAGGGGTTTATTTTTAATCCATTGGACCTCATAAAGTCATGCAAGCATGATTTTTTGGACTGAACTGAGCTGTTATTGGAGAAAATTCAAGGAAGTATCAAGATAAAGATGAATGTGCACCACTTGTAGCTGCACAATCACTTTTCTGATCGTATCTCCAAGAAAACTGATATCAGGGGGATCCCCCAGCAGGCTTGACAAATTTTCCCCTATGCCAGAAGTGTTGAAAAGAATTGTGGATAGATAATATTTATTTGGAGAGTGCGTGGAGTTGGAAAACAAATTTAGAAACAGCTGAATACAGATGCACTCTGATACATAAAACACGCCAAGGCTATTTAAATTTTGGCTATAGGCAAGAGCCACCTCTAAAAACACAGAAATTCAAATTAGAACCTCAGTGTTGGTGCAATAATGCTAATTTTTATGATCACAAATTATGCTAATGCCTCTAATGCTATCACGAATTCTCCTCACCTGCAAATACATAAAAGGGGCAAATTTTCTGCCTGCACAGTGTTTAAATTCACTGCAATTTTAGGACATCACCAGGGAAATAGATTTGATGCCTTTATTTAATTATGTTATCATTCCTATTAATTACTAGAGAAGTCATAAATCTCTGTAACCACAAGAGTGGTTAGAAAGTATGAGAAACGAGTTAAAAGCCAAGGAAAAAGGAACAAATGAGGCAGCTGCTCAGGACCATGGGATCCAGAAACCATATGGAATAACTTATGAGGGAAATCTATTGAAGCAATGAACATAAATGATTTCAAGAGACACCTAAATTGTTTCCGAAGGAAGAGACAGAGGGAAGTTGTTAAAAATGAAAGAAAAATAAGGTGGAAAAAAGATCAATCAAAACAGAAATCTGTTGGACAGATGGTACCACTCTGTTCCTAGAATATCTTAATTTCTTAAAATTGAAAATTGCAGTAAAAATATAATGCCCCATTTGGTCAGTAGCCTGATTAAAAAAAAAAAAAATAGCATTTCAGCTCTAATTTTAATTTCCTCAAATCTATAGAATCATAAAATGGTTTGGATTGGGAGGGACCATGGGCAGGGACACCCTCCACTAGACCAGAGTGATTCAGCATTCAGTGGCACAACAAACCAGTCTTTGGAACAGACAAGCACTTGTCCTGCTTTGCACGGCAAGGTTTGGTGTCTGCAGTCACCAGTGGGTGCCTCGGTGCCAGCCCAGATGCCCCGAGCCACCAGGCAGACAACAGAAACTCCCACCACCACCATTCCCCACCCCTCTTTGCTGTCACCTGCCACACACGGCCACGTCCCCAAGAAATGTCTCATTTTGAAGCTATGTCAGAGAACTTTAGGGCTCTGGTTTTTTACATGAAATGGCAATAAATGAAGCCTGCCTTGCCCCAGGTGTCTCTCTACATCAGCTGCAGCCACATGGTCTCCAGCAACAACACGTGGGTCTAGATGTTGTCTGGTTTAAGGGTTCACAACTGGAAGGGAAGATAATAACCAGTTTGGGCTTTTTCTTAATGTAATGTTCTTCAGTGTGGGGGCTCAACAGCAAATAAATCACCTGTGCCCCTTGCAGAAGGGATTATTTTGAATGGGGAAGAGCTTGATCTTTTCCTGTGTCCATCAGCCCTTTGATTTAGGTTCATTGATGGTGGGTGAAGATATTTTCCCTCTCCTTCTGCTGATTTTCCTTTTTGTTTTAAGGCAGCAAGAGGTATCAACAGCATCTTAAAATTTTACGGGTGAATTATGGGTTAGAGGCCTCCTGAACCAGCTGAGGATGGCTGCTGCAGAGCTGCCACGCAGAGCAGGCTCCAGAAATTCTTGTGAGGCTCCTCTGTGCACCCCAGAGACCCGGCAAAGGCAAGAGCTTGGATGCCAGATCATCACCCAAAAATGCGTCCTGGTGAGTGAGGAGAGTTGCCACACATGTCCTTGCACAAGACAAGACGAGCACAAAGCAGCTCCAGCAGAGACCCTTAAATTACCACAGTCTCAGATTTTTGAGTGTTTCTGTTCGAATCCTCCGAGAGTTCCCACACATACAATAACAAGAACTAAGAACAAGACCTTAGAACTAAACCACAAAATATTAGGTGTCCCAAAATGAATTTACTGGCTGCTTGCTTGGGTCCATATTTAGTGAACAGGGCTTTGGGTTGGGTTTTTTTTCACTTTCTTGTTGTTTTTTTTTTTTAATTATGTTTTTTTGTTACCACTCAGCTTCCCTCATTGCTGGTGGGAATTTGATAAGCCACCACAAAAAGAAATGAGTGAGTGATTTCAGCTCAAAGGCATCTTACCAGTGGGCTACCGTCAGTCCAGCGGAAGTCTCGCTCGAACATCTTGTCATTGAGGCCAATCCACTGGTAGTCATGGCCAATACCTAGGGAACCAGAAGGGTGTTTTTATTAACCTTCCCATAAATGGAAGAGATTTCACCAAAGAAAATAATTTGCACGGAATGAATCAGACATCCTGCTCTTAAGATTCCTCTGCTCTTTGTGCTAATGACTGGTTTAGAGGCTCTTTTTCAGCTTTTTGATTTTAATTTGGGATGTGTATAAAAATGCAGATTCTCATTTAATGGGTTTAAATGACCCTGTCTCCTCAATCCCGATGGTGTCCACCAAAGCAAACAGAATTAGTTTCCTACCTGAGAAGGTATGATGGGAAGAAAAGAAAAAAAAATTAAAATCACATCTTCTAATCTACATTTTTCAATTTTTGGTTAGGCTGTGACCAGTGTTGTCTAAATTTTGCAATACAACACAGAAGCTATTTCTTTATGCCTACCTAATATGATATATGGTGGCACTGGTTTGACGTCACGTACATGAAAAATCTTGAGTGTCCAGAAAAAAAAAATTTCAAAAACTTTCACTTCCAAAACAAAAGTTCCTGTTTTCCTCCTTCCCCAAAAAAGTATTTTCTATTTAACAAATAACAACTTAATAGTGATAGAGAACTTGTATTAACTGCAGAAGTAAACACTTGTAACACAAAGTGTCCCTTTTAAACATTCTAAAAGTGTGTTTTAAGTTGGAGATGTAAGAGCTGAGTGGTGAGGAGGAAATCTCACCATCTCTGCACCCTCAGTGACCCCTCTTGCTCAGAGTCACAGAATAGCTGGAGCTGGATGGGACCCACAAGGATCATCCACTCCAAGCCCAGGCCCTGCCCAGACACCCCAACAACCCCACCCTGGGCATCCCTGGCAGCGCTGTCCCAACGCTCCTGGAGCTCTGGCAGCCTCGGGGCCGTGCCCATTCCCTGGGGAGCCTGGGCAGTGCCCAGCACCCTCTGGGGGAAGAACCTTTCCCTGATCTCCAGCCTCAGCCTGCCCTGGCCCAGCCCCAGCCATTCCCTGGGTCCTGTCCCTGTCACACAGAGCAGAGATCAGAGCTGCCCCTCAGGATGATGTTGAAGACTGCAATGAGGTCTGACCTCAATCTCCTCTTCTCCAACTGGACAGGCCAAGTGCCCTCAGCTCCTCCCTATACCCTTCCTCACGTCCATGACCCTCCTTTGGACACTCTCTGACACCTTCAGATCTGTCAGGTGGTCTTGTGGCACCCGAAACGTGAGTCAGAGGGACCCTGAGGGTACGCACGGTTGACGAAGATCTGCTCCTCGTGGGACAGGATGCTGGTGAGGTGCGCTCCCTGCAAGCGGCACTCGCGCTCCGCCGTGTCCCACGTGCGCCGGTGCGCGAAGTACTTGTAGCACTGCCCCTGGAACTTGTGCCAGCCGTAGTCACACGTCTCCGTGTCTGCAGCAAACACACAAAGCACATCCCTGTCAGTGCATCAGAACCAGGCACATCTCACCTACACCAATGGGTTTTCCGTGGGGCAAAGCTTTGAGAAAAAAACCCTTCTGACCAGGCGTGCAAAAGCAAACACTCATCTTCGAGATTTCACTTTCAGGCAGTTCTGTTTGCCCAATTCCAGTACACTCATCCTTCAGACCTCACTTTCGGGCAGTTCTGCTTACCCAGTTTCAGCCCAAGCTGCAAGAGTATTACTTATCTAAGGAGTATAATTGCAATTGGAAGCTTCGTGGGTTTCCACTGATCAAATCAGGCCAAATCTGGGCAATTTCAGGAGGGCATCTTCATCCGTAACCCTGGATGGATGAAATGCCTGGATGTTGGACTGCAGCGAATCCACATTTCATCAGAGCTTTCTGAACCTGTGCATGGGAATTTTTACTGGCAAGGACAAATGGTTCTTCGAGTGACTGTACTAACTTAATTTTGGAAGAAACTGATCACTGAACATTACACGAAGGGAAATTATTGTGATTGCTCAGTCCCCAGAAGTAAAGCTGCAATGTTATGTTTCAGAACTCACGCCTCCAAATCCTCCCCCAAAACCCGTGTTCCTTGACAAAGTCAACTTTAGGCATCAATTTGTTAGGAAGTTTGCAGAGCTGAAATACAAAGTAATGAAATTGCACGTTGTCTGTGCTTGCAAGAGGCACGGTGCTGATAAGAAAGCATCACAGAGAGAATTCAAACCAGCTACTATATCCTTTCAACCCAAAGAGAAACAAACACAAGCCTTGGAACGGGAACAACCCATGGAGTTGATGTTAATTATTTCGTCAAGGTTAGGCAGCTGTAAACAGAATGGATGGCAAAAAACAACAGACTTTCAGTTCCAAGTTTGCCTCTGCAGGGATGAATCACAGAAAAAAAATCAGCATTAATGAGATGGGCAGAACAAACGTGATGTCTGAATGCTTCTGAGCTCTGCTTGAGGATGGGAAGGACTCGCCAGCGATAAGAGCAAGTTTTGGGGAGGAGTGGGAGAAACAACAGGGGAAACACGGAGGGTTTGGAGCCACGACAGATGCAATGCCACCATAAAGGACATTCCAGCACAAGATTACGGCGTGTTCCAGCCACGGCTATCTCAGCACGGGGCGGCTCACGCTGAGGGGCCTCAGTGGCAGGATGCTGGGGAACAGAAACACAAGGCCTGACCTTCCCCATCCCACTTGCCCACCGGGAATCTGCCACTTCCCACCAAGCTTTATCAATCCCCCGAGCAAAACTGCGTCTGAAGGCAACTGTTCCGGCCTTTCCGGAGTTGTGGAGACGTTCTGGGATGGAAACTGGATTTCTCACTTTCAGTAAGTCAATGCAGTCAGTGGTCAATAATTTTGGCTTTGGCCAAAAGGGCTCTTTTTGCATCAGTACAGAAACAGCCAAATATTGCAGAATACGCCAAGGGCAGATGACTGCAAATACCTTAACTAAGGGATTACTTAGGTTTAAGCTGCTACCACCTAAAAAACAACTGTGAAATAGTATTTCAGAGCACAGAGCTGGTTCTTAATTCACAGCAGGAAGAGGCCATTTCCATCCTGACTCATCTCATTGTCTATTTTTTAAAAAAAGGGTTTAAATCCCCCATGACATGAAATAGATTTTACTGTACATAAATGGATTTCAAAGTGCAAACTTATCACGCCAGAGGCTTATCAGAATTTCTCTGATACTAATAATGTAGTCATTGTCTTAGGAGTCTGATATCGAAATAACTTCCCAAAAGTCATCAGTGTTGACATAAATGTACCAAATGCAAAGGCATAACACAGCTTACACTGAACATTTCCCTTCTATTTCCAGGAAGCTGAACTGTAGAAAACTGGTTCTGCCTTGAGTCATCCCAGCTATGAATAAAGGAATGTAATCTATATAACCAAATTGTTAGGTTTTATATCGTTTCCCTCTTTATATTCTGTGTGAAGTCCAGGATGCAGACACAGCTTCAATCTCTGGCATCTGGGTAATTTTTAAAGTTTAGTCTGCCTTGGGTTTTCTAGAACATTTGTTTAACCACACGAGGCTGACTAACAGACCCATGTCCTTCGTGAAGGCACTTGAGATTTTATAATTTATCTTGTTCAGGGACTCTTTTGTCCCACAGGAAGCAAGTCAGATAATAACAAGGAGCTGAGAAAAACGTGGCCAGAGAGGATTTCCAGGCTGTTCTAATCAAGCCTTCCTGGCCTCTGCAAGGGAAGAAGTGAAGGATGTGAGAGATCTGCTGAAGGGCACATTGGGGAGGCCAAGAGACTTGAGAACACAAAACTGGGAGGACTGTGTTTACAAAATGAGATATAATGGCCTGAGCATGAATCATAAATAATACAAAAAAACCCCAAAACAAACAAACAAAAAACAAAAAAACCCAACCAAACAAACAAAAGAACAGATAGCTATAAAATACATGATGTTTTTAGATGGTGGCAAAAGGATTTTTTCGGGGAGTTGGGGGAGTGGTTGGGGATTCTGGGGGTTGTTTTTTGGGGGACTTTGCTTTTGGTGTTTGTTGTTTTTGGCATTTGCAGGACTTGGTGGGTTTTTCTTAATAGGACAGGTTGATAAGAAGAGGGCAAAAACAACTGGGGAAAGGAAGATTCGAGATGGTAGAGCATGAAAAATGCAAACCAGGCAAGTAAAAATGGGGGGACAGTTTCATCTCTGCAGTCCTTTGCCCTCAGGGTGCATCCCTTACTCAAGGAAGAAAGCTGAAAGGGCAACACAAAGGTAAAAGAGTTCCACATGGGTATGAACTTTTAGTGCCTTTACTGAACCAGTAGACCCCAGTTGCAGGTGGCTGTAAATCTTCTGGCCCAACCACAGTGAGCAGAGTAGGTGCAGGCACTGACTGAATGCAATACTCCACATTCATTGTGTAGCCAGGCACAGATTTCTGTAACCTCATTCCAGAATGGGATGGAAAGACTGAAACAGGGCTCGCCACATTTGTGGTGTTTCAAAACTCATCCAGGATTTATGACCATTTACAGGGGTTTTCAGTGGTGTGTGCAAGGAGTTACTCTCACAGCTTCTGTTCCCTGTGACTGCAATTGAACATGTGTAACTACATCCCTAAATACTGCATTAGAAAAAGGGTTCTCTGTAGGTTTGATATGTAAATAGGTACTGCTTTTTCAACAGCTGCTGACAATAGGTCCCTTGTCTTTAAAGAAATTACAGAAGAGGTGTAAAGGAAATAAAGACTGACACAGGTACCAGAACATAATGAGAGTCTCACTCAGCTGTGAATTTTATCTGTGACTCTCTGCCTTCAGCTGATGAGGAAATGCTGGAGGCCACTTAGCCCACACATCTTGAGGAGAAACCCATTTCTCTAGTAAACATCCAAAATAATCCCTTTTCAGCTGATAGACATCAGTGAGAGACCATCTGTTTTCAGAAAGTATCTTTTCCCTGAGCCCGTCTCAACTACTTCAAACCCAACCAACCAAGCCCTGGGAACAAAGTGAATTAGATGAGATTGGAGTAATCACAGACATTGAAACAATGAACTTGGGTTATAACAAAAACACAGTTCCTGATAGGGTGGTTAAAAACCACAGTTGTTTTGTTTTCAGAACCTGGAAGGGAACAGCTGGTTGAATTATCCCGAGGAGGCGCGTCCTGTTACAAACGCACATGTGCCATTTCTGCACACAAGTCCAGCTGCAAGGAAGGCAAACCTTGAGTTTAAAATGCTCCTTGAGAGCAGGCAGACACCAGCTAGAGCAGCAGAAGGAGAAAAAGGAAAGGAAACTCTAGCCAGCCAAGGAAGGAAGAGGAAAATCCACAGAGGTGCTCATCCAGTTCTCATAAAGAGAACTCACCCTTAAAATTGAGGTTCAAATTGCAAGTCCCTGACATTTCCTGAGAGTTGTCCTGGGGGCCTTTCACAGAGGGATGACAATGGAAAGACTGATGGCTCTCCCAGAATAAAACTCACACCAAGATTTACTGCAGTCTCCAGTCACTCTTTCAAAAAGTGCTTTGGGGACATTTTTGAATTTTAAGGGGCGATGTTCAAATGTCACCAAGTGACAAGCAGAATATGCATCTTTCCTTTAAAAAGATACAGGTGGTGGCAAAAGAGGATATTATCCCTTTTAATCTCACCTGCACCAGAAGTGGTGCTGCCTTAACTGAGCTAACAATCTCATCAAAAGGCAACTTTTCAAGGAACTTTCAGCTGCGCTATTTCTAACATCAAATTCAGCTCTCTCCAGGAAGATGTTCCCGGGCTCAGATTGCTGAACTCCTTCCACCTGGCAAGAGGAAGGGCTGTCAAGGAGCCAGTTCCAGCTCCCAGAGTCTCAGGACTGATTTGCCTCAGCCTGGATTAGATCACCCAGAAGGTTCCTTTAACTTCACCACCTGCCAGAGCTCCCTGACGTGCAGCTGCGCTGTCCCCTGGTCACATCCCCTCCAGATGCTGACACAAGCACGATACCCCTGTCAAGGATCCCTCAGTCCAGAGCAGTCCCACGGGGGCATGTGGGTGAGATTCTGAGCTCTGCATTTTCTTTTCTGCACCAGTGCAGATGTGGTGATCTCCTATTCTGAGCTTCATTTCCAAAGGCAGTGAGTGCTCCCTGCTCCCATTTCCCTCCACAGCATTTTGAATGCTCAGCACTGTGCCTAAGAAATCCCTTTAGCCGGAATTTTTTTTTTTCTTAAGCTTTCTAAAATGAATAGTATATTTGAAATTAAAAAAAAAAGAAAAAAAAAGAAGAAGTAATGAAATATAATCTCGGTGTGCTGAGCTCCACCTTTCCTGTGGCACCGAGGTGCACATTCTGTCGTCCTGGCTGGTCTTTAAATCTAGTGAGGTCAGGACTGATGCCTTGAAATAAAGCCTGCTTGCCAGACAACCATGTCTGAATCGCCAACACAGTTTTATTTTGTCTGGTGGAGTGGAAATTTGGCACTAAAACCTTTTCCCAAGTCCCAAACCACTGCAGGACTTTAAGTGGAGGAAATTTAAATTCCAAAGCTGAGAGAGCACAGCTCTGGTTCTGATTGACAAACTAGGAAATGTTCCCATTAACCACCTAAAATGCACTCTCAGGTTGGTCATAAAAAGCAGCTTAAAGCTACCATGGTACTCAGAGCCACTCACTACCATGGATTTGCTGGAATGAAGGGGAGCAGGAAGGGAGTGAGAACATTTATTTCTTTTGGTGTGAAAACACTGTCGATTTTTAATTTGGGAGACAAGATTCAGAAAGCCTTCTCAAGTTACAAGGTTAGCCAGACTGCTGAAAAGGTTAAACGGTGAAAGCGCTGGAGCTGATCAGCTCTGAGACTTTTCATCTCTAACAATCAAATCTCTACGGGTTGAGCTGGAAGAGTTTGCAAACTGCTCTTCACTGAATCCGAGAAACAAACGTGAAAATACACAATATTAATTAAACAAATCCAAAGGTTCAGTTCATTCACCTGTGACCAAAATCATTCAGGTGAAGAAAAAGGGGAAAAAAAATGCATAAGTTTTGGCAAGTACACTTCAATACACCATTTCTTTTTCCCACGGAAATGCCTTCATCAATTTTATTGACAGGACAAATGTTGCTACCCTATTCCTCCTCCCACATATTGAGTAAGCATCTTGCACTGTAAATGTTTCCTCTAAATGCAGTGGGGTTTCTTGCAGGCAATTTTCTGACAACTACAGGCACTTGGCTATTCAATCTTATTTCACTTGTCCATCTTAGAAAACCTTTTACAATCTCCTTGTAATGATAATCCTACACCTACATTTCCTAAAATAATCCCCGAACAAATAATTTCAAAAACTGTGGGATGAAGTTGTAGAAGCTGTGGTCCCCAGTGGATGAATATATAATCTGTCTTACTCATTAAACTATTCCTACCTCTCACTGATGCCTTTTGGAGGCGATGGGTTCTGACATGTCTTTTACACTTTTACACTAAAAATGATTTTTTAAGAGAGAAACTCAGCCAGAAAGTAACTCTGCTCCCACTCATTAAGCATCACTACAGTAACGAGAGAGCCTCGTTATGTGTCTTCCCAGCAGTTTGCCAGCCAACATAAGCGAGCAGGCTTGGAGCCACCTGAAAACTCTCACTGAAAGGCAGGACCTGAGAGCTGTTGTTTTGGCACAGAAATTGCCCAAATATCAGCTCATATTGGGCACATGGCAGCATGGCTTCCACTCAGGTCAGCATGTGGATAGGGCTCGTGCAAAATGAGAGATGGGGAAAAACCCCTGAGCCACAAGTCAGGGAATTCTAACAAAAATTGGGAGCTCTCCTCACCACTGGTGACTTCCTGCGGATTTTTGTAGTTTCTTCCTCCTTGTCGTTTTTGGGAGGCTTTGCCCCGTTACTCCAGAGGGGTGTTGGGATGGAAAAGGGGCGTCCAGCAGCACAGGTTGGGGAGCAGCCCTTACCTTGTTCGCAGAGAGCCCCGATGTAGCTGGGCAGGCACAGGCAGGTGAAGGTGTTGAGGCCGTCTATGCAGGTGGCTCCGTTCCGACACGGGTTGGACTGGCACTCATCGATATCTGCAGCACAGAATAAAAGTGGTTTTATTGCCCACCCAACCCCCAGGAGGGAAATGTTCTGCAGCCTTCACCACGCTGGTGACTGGGACCGGCTCGGAGCAGAAGAATGAAGCATTGCAAAAGATCCCAGTGGTCACTGCGTGGATGAGGAGGAGGAATGTCATGCAGCGTGCAGCATTCTCCTGGGGCAAAATCTGACTGTGTGGGTGACCCTGGCACAACAAAAATTCCCATTAACCACCAAGGACCTCGAACATCTTCACAAAACTCAAATATTGGAACTCTTATTAAACAGACTGCTAATTTCAGTCTGCAGAGCAGCAGGCCCTGACATCTTATTGGTTTGCATTTCTCATTTCTTTCTTGTCTAATCTTATCAAGAGAAGGACAAAACATCACAGCACTCGAGGTCTTGCACAGTAAACAAACAACATGTCTGTCCCTGCCTCCTCTAGCTGCTAAAATACCTTGTCTTCAGCTTTTGAATTGGAGCACAACTTCATTTTATATAATTATTTTCAGCACAGGTTGCTTTTGCACAGCTAGGATGTCTCTTCATAAAGATCACATGGTGTTTCCTAATGAGTGCTGTTCCCCTGGAACAATCACAGCTCAAACTTCAATGCAGATTTTGCAAACACCTCCATCCAAAAATGAACTGCTGGTAGTAGTTCGCTCATTAAAATATAAGAAAGAAGCTGGGCTTATCTACAAACCAACAAACAACTAGGAATAATTGCTGCATCCTGTGGAAGGCTTTTTTTTTTAAAAAATTCTATTTTAAATTATGTTCTCTTCAAATTTTTTGCTAGGTCTTACTTATTCTGGTCACTTTTTCATACTTTGGGTTGGCTTTCTGGAAGGAAAAGTTGGTTATTCTGAACTGTACAGGGGAGTCTCTTGAAATCTACGGTCACAGGAGGTGCACAGATGCCACAGGCAACTGGAAGAGGTCCCTCAGCTGGAATTGTTACTAAAATACTCATTTGTACCAAAGATGTGTATGATTATGATAGCATTTAAAATTCCCTGCAAAAAATTTCACGTTTGTGCTCAGTGCTCAGATTCCCAGTCACATTTGAGATTAGTTTATTTTACCAGCCTTTCAAACAACTTTCAAATAATGGGAAGCTCTTAGGGAACCATCCCAAATATTAATGCCTATTTTAGTTTTATTTGGTGTGCTTTGGAATTCAGCGCCGTGAATTCCAGCTTCCTGCAGCTCATTTCCAGTCCCCTGAACCTCTGTGTGTGTGCACAACTCTGGGCACTTTATGGGCAGGGAAGATGGGGAACTCTCCATTTAATTGTCCTGAAGTAAGGCCTCAGTGCAGAATTTTTCAAATGTCCACGCAGCCTTCAACTTCAAAGCACACCAGATCTCAAGTGCAAGGGATTTAAACTCCAGTTAAGCAGCACCCAGTGGCACCAGTTTACCTAATTCACACTGCTCCCCGTTGAAACCTGGCAGACAGGTGCAGATGTAGAAGGAACCACGCGGGTAGCAGGTGCCACCATTGAGGCAGGGGTTGCTCTTGCAGGGATCTTGGCCTGTTAAGCAAGTAGAAAAAAAAAAGAATTTGACTCCCTAGTTTCAAGGAAATTGTGTGGTTTTGATTTTTGGGAGGGAAAAAAAAAAATCTTTCTTTATTGCTGCATTGGTGGTGCAGGCTTTACTGTAGCTGCAGAAACTCTATGAACATACTCAGCTACTGAAAATAAGATGTATAAAACAGTAAAACTTGTCTTCAGGCATCACTACTTTCAACTTTAACAACATTATGGCATTTACTACAAACCAATGTAAATCACTCTCAGAATTACATTTTTTTCCACAGCAATTTTTACTATATTTGGCAGTCACGATAATCTGCTGAGGATTTAGTTGGCATGACATGACAATTAATTGTAGCTGAAAACAGTTAAACATATGCAAAATGAATGGAAAATGCTTTTTTCTTGAAGGGGGTTAGTTTATGCAGAATGAAAGGGTACACAGAACATACTGGCTGCTTCAGCTCCCTCATATTTAATCAGTCAATGCCCACAAAGCCTTATTTCCTTTCTCACATGTGCATTTCCCACTTGCCTTTCTTAAAAACACATTTAAAGAATACAAACAAAGACTCTGAATACGTTTGTAACCGGACTGAACATTAAGATAAAAACTTACCTGCTGTGAAATCCTCAGCTGTTACGGGAGTTAGCGTCTAAATACCATTTCCTTGAAGAGCTTTGTGCTTTCCAGTGATTTCTACTTCCACTGAGTTTAGATACCTGGGTATTTGCATTTGATTTCATGCCTAGGAGCACTCACTCACACAAACAAGTACACACTAAACCATTTCTAAGAGTTAGTTTCTCAGGGAGAGAGAGAGGGGGAAATCCTGAAGACATTCCTTCTGGGATGCAAAAATAAGGCCCTGGCTTTGAAAACTTACAAAATGGGTAAGAGAGTTCTGTAAGTCAGAGGCATGAGAAAAATGAAGATTTTTTGATCATGTTTTCCCAGAACAATCTGATTACAACTTATTTAAAAAAAAAAAAAAAAAAAAAAAAAAAAAAGAGGGGGAAGAACATCTATTTTACTTTTGCAAATTAGACATTCAAAGTCTTCTTATAGTACCAAGTTCTCTGTCTAGGCATGGGAGTGCAGCTGAAAGCCTCCAGAAGAAAATCCTGTGTGCATAAGTTTAGGATTGTAATTAAGTAATTGGGGATTTTGAGGATTTCACCTTGGAGGTTTCAGAAAGGATCTGGTTCCATCCAAAGAGTAGGGTGCTTGTTTTAGGACTGCTTCAGTGAAAGTCACAAATGCAGGGCTCTGTCGAGCACCTTAATGGTGTTTTTTGTGTGTTTGATGTCTGTTTGTTCTCCTACAGACTGGATATTTCCACAGTAAACATTTTCAAATTGACAGCTACCTGCATTATTTGAGGAAAAATAATAGAAAACCCTACAAAATCAGGCCAGTTCAGTTCTTTCCTCAGCTGTATCTAGACAAAATAGGAATTGAAATGACACTACTGGCATCACCCCTGTATTTGATGAAATGATGCCCAATAACCATCACGGAAAAAAAAAATACTGTGGCAAACGGCATCAAACAAAAAGTTTTGTAATTTTTAAGAGACAGACACTGTATCAACCACTTAAAGCTACAGACAGGCTGAAAACAACGTCTTGGTTCCCTCTTGTGTGAAAAGTTACCTTGTAGGTCAAGAGAAGTTAATTTTTATAGATAATTCTGATCCTAAAATGTGCGCTGTTGCTTTCCAAGTCAACTGCAAGATGTTAGAAACAGCCCTACCTATAAACCAATTGTGTAAGAACTATCACCACGCTCACAAGAAAAGCCATCAGATAAAAATACCTGTTGGAAATTGGCAAATGAAATCATTCCAGCCGAATTCCCTACCACAGCCAATGTTACCTTCCTGTCTTTCAGTACTGGCTGGTTACCTCCAGTCTGATCCACAGCTCCACGATGCAAACACCGATGGGAAGTCACTGGGCTTGGTTTTTTTTTTTGGCACCCCCCATCCTCCTCCACTTTGCAGGGGTCACAACCAGGCTGATCTATCAGCTGGAGGGTGACGAGGTCCGTCGTCATTTCACGCGGAGCTCTGGTTGTCACACCTCTCACCAGAGCTCGGGCAACACCTTCACAAGTACCACAACACACACAACACGACAGGGATCATAGTGGGGAAGTTACCTGGAATTTGCACTGCTGTGCCTTCAACTGAACCCACACTGGTGCCAATCACGAAATCTGATCCGTTTGTGACTTCCGGAAGGGAAAATGTCGAAGTCACGACTTCCACAGTGTTTGGCTCCTCAGAGCTCGGTGTTGACGGCTCGTTTTGGTAGGGGCTGTTTCCAGGGGCAATGCTGTTGGTTGCAATGTTAGAAGAGATGGTTGTGATCTCCCCCTGACCAAGCAAAGCTGACTGTGTTTCTGTGCCTCCCTCCAAAAGCTGGGAAGACGAGGTTAGCATTGTGACTGCTTCCTGGCCAGGTTTAAATCCTTCACTCTCAATGCTGTTGGGTGAGTCTGAAACAGTTGTGGACATGAGCCAGGGGTTTTGTCTCTCAGTACTCCTGTCTTCCTCTTGGCGGGGATTATTCACTCTCCCTGAGGAAGCTTCAGCTTTTGTTGTGCTGACTTTTGGAACATCTGTGCTCGCTCTTTCTCCAAAATTCAGAAAAGCAGTAGGCAAGACACGTATTGATGGAGAATCTCCAGAAACAGCAGCTTCTTCCTCACCAGCCAAGTCAGTTACAGGGGTTTCTGTCTCCTCTGGCCCGCCTGTTAGAAGCCTACCAAAGTGAGGAGCGGTTGTGCTGTCCGAAACAGGCTCGGGAGAAAGCTCCAGCAGAGAAGGCTCTGTTGTGTCAAGAAGATCAGTAGTGGGTGGTTTATATGTTGCTGTAACATCAGAACTAACCTCTTTGAAGATTCCTCCTGATGATTGATTGGACTGATGCGAATCCGATGATGATGACGATGATGATGATGATGACGATGATGTGCTCGTAATGATTACCTCAGGATACTCAGACACCTCGTTTACTAAATGAACAGTTACTGAGGATTGAGGAGTTTGAGGAACGGAATAAAAACTCACTGGATCCGTTTCCTCGTATTCTGCTGACGCTGATTTTGTGTTCGTGTACACCGTGGGGCGATTCCCTGCACTCTTGGTAGGTGGCACAGTTGTCAGCTGGGCTGTAGGCTGTGTGGTGACAACACCTAACTCAAGCTTGCCGGTTGTCAAAGCCTTTTCTGGCTCACCAGTTACAACTGGAGTAAGAGAAGGAACCACGGGCTGATTATCAGCCAGCTCCTCTTGGCCCATCCCAGAAAAGCCAGAGACTGTTTCACTTTGATCTGCTATGACTTGGTTGTTTGCTGAAGTACTTGGCTCGTAGGTGTCTCCTCTGGGGCTGGTTACAACAGGTTTAGACTCACGAGGCACCTGAGGGCTTGCCAGAGATGGCACCGTAGGAAGGAAAATGCCCAGTTCAGAGAGTTCGGTGGTGGTGAGGGTTTCTGTGGCAAAATTCATGTCATTCCCTGAGCCCAAATCCATGTCATCTGAGGTTGGTCTGTGCCCAGAAGTCACCAACTCTCGGCTTGGTGGACTGGAAGTAGTCAGAAGAAGACTCTCACCAGATCCAAGTGTCTTTTCTTTGGCTGGGGAAAATTTAGGAGTGGAATGATATTTCTCCCCTTCAGCTGTCACGCTATCATCATAGCCATATGTTGACTGTGTAACAGGATTTGGCATTGTCTGCACACTTATTATATCCTCAGGCATTGACTTTGAGTGATCCATGTCTATAATGGTTGTTTCTTCTGGAGGGGCTTGCAGCCGCTCTTCAATCAGGGTGATACCATCATAAACAGAAACGTTCCATCTAACACTTCTTTTGTCATCAATCATGGGAATAATTTTTTCATATAACCCGGTGTCACTTGTTAGTTCTTCTGACGAAGCTGTCTTTGGATGAACAGCAGATGGATTGGCCACAACCTCTGTTTCTTCTGTAAGAAGGGAGGCTACTCCTGTGACTGCAGTCTGTGATCCATCTCTCGGTGCCTCTGTGGTCATAACTTTGGAATAAACATGCCCAGGAACACTAGATGAAACATTTAGCTCTACTTTGGATACAGTGGGTATTGAGAAATGAGTAAACATATCAGGAGAAGATGAATCCGAAACACCAGCCCAGCCAGATCCTTCCCCAGAGCTCTCAGGTAAAGCTCCACCTGGCATTTTTATTGTTGATGTTACAGGAGACTCCTCTGTTTCAGGATTAGGCGTTCCATTCAGTATAACTGATATGGGAGTTGTGCCACCTTTAATCAGAAAATGTGAGTTTTCCTCTTGAGAAATAGCTTTGGAAGTGGCTGTTGTCTTATCTGTTTCATTTTCTCCTCTCCTGTAGTCAGTTTCCTTATCCTGAGGTTCTTCATTCGCAACAAAATAATGCGTGGTGTCTTCAATCTCTTTGGAGACGAAGCTCTTGGAGCTGTCTTCTGCTAAAGCTGGGGAACTGGGGAACGTGGAGGTGGGGAACTGGTCTCCAGTTTCTGGCAGCAGCTCGGCTACAGCACTTGTGACTTCTTCACTAACTTCAACATTTGCTGGAGTGCTTCCTCTTTCAAAGTCTTGTGTCTTGTCAGTGGAAAGGTCGGGTCCCACATTTGCAGGGTGAGAAGTTTGAGGACTTGAGGTAGTCTTGATTTCCTTAACAATGAATGGCACCACAGAAGGAAGAACAGCAAGGTCGTCTCCTGACCCCTGTCCCGAAAACAGTGGATCATCAATGAGCTCCTTATTCGACAGTTTTCCTTCCTCAGGTGTCAGGAATGTTCTGGGAATATCTTTTGTAGGGAAAATGTTTTGCAGCAGCTCCTCCTCTTGCTCTACAACTGTGACTGGAGAGCTTACGTACTTCCTTTCAACCCTTACAGGCTCAGTTACTCTGTCATCATTAAATGGCAAAAGTATGTTTTGAACAGGTTCAGTTTCTGATTCCTTTCCTTCCAAATATGGACTGAGAGTCGGAACATCTGAAAATCCCAGATGCTCGTGGCTAGCCTGTGTACTTTTAAAGAAGGGGTCTGCTGTTGTTTCTTCAGAAGATTCCGTAGCTCTTGGTGAAATTTCACTTGGCCTCTCTTCCCCAGAATGGATCTCTTCCATCAAAGGAATCTTCGTAGAAAAAGTTCTCATTGTCAGCTCGTCAACTGTCTTCCCTTCCGTTCTCACGTCCCATGCAGTTCCCATGGAGGTCACCTCATGTTCAGAGCTTGTGACCTGCTCATCAGGGTCAGAAGTGAAGGTGAGATCCAGAGGTGATGTGCTGACAGCTTGTCTGTCATCCTTCTCCCGTATTTCTGGCCCCCCTGTAGGGGCAACTGCTGTTTTTGCAAATGATCCAGAGGATGTGTCTGGTTCTCCAGATCCCTGGTCAGTAACTGAGAAATGACCCCCAAATATTTCTTCAGTAGGTCCATTAGACATAAGTTTCGTGGTGCTGCTGTCATCTTTGAATTCTTCTCCAGAGCCATGCTCAATCAGGAAAATCTTGCCCAGTGAGACAGTTGAAGAACCAACTTTTGCGTCTTTGCTTTCTGTAGATTCAGCTACTGCTTTTATGCTGCCAGTACCATGTGTCACCACATCCTCGTGAGGGCTGCCACTGACCACTGATCCTGGAGACGATGTGGCCTCACCTGTTTCTGAATCTCCAGTTTCAATTCCTGGTGCAATGTGAGATGTTATCTCTCTTACAGAACCAGATTTTATGTCAGAAGGAGCCGTGTAGGTTGGTTCTGTTTCCATGTTTGGTTCTCTCGGGTTTTTTGTACTGAACATATCCAGGGACATCTGACTTTCTACTCCAGAGCCCTCTGTGAAGCTCTCTGACCCAGTACTTGAAACTGTTACTGCAGATTCACCTGTTCTGGTATGTTTTTCATATTCTGTTGTCACATCCTTCGGTGAAGCATCATCTGTGCTGTAAATTTTTCCTTCATACCTTTCTGTTTGCGTTTCCGTGACAGGCCTTAACGGAACCGAAGTCAAAGTAGCAGACTCAATGATAAAATCTATGTCTCCAGAACCTGGATCAATAAATGGGGAGCCAATACTTACCACTTTGCTTGTGGGACCCCCTGAAAATATGTCTGCTGGCTCTTCTGCCGATCCTTCATTTACAAAAAGCTTCTTCTCTCTCAAGAGAGGAATGGTGGTGACCTTTTTGATTTCAGAACTTATGGTACCTGGTACTGTTTTTCCGAGTGGCTCTTGACTTACAATTCTGACCTCACTTGTAGTGCTCCCAAGCTCATTCAAATCCCAATTTTCCTCTGCAGCAGTAGCTGAATTTTGGTGACCTGAATAAACAGCGGTATGTTTTTCTCTTTCATCATCAATACTCTTTTTAGTTACAAGAGAGCTGGCAAACACTTTTTCTGTAATAAGCTCAGACACAGAGTTGGTGGCCCCAGTTACTTCAGGACTTTGATCAAAAGCAGAATAAGGAGTACTTATAGCTCTGGGCAAAGCAGAGGTGATTCCTGAATCAGTTACAGAAAATTCTGTCGGCAGTGCCGTGCTGGAGCCCAAGGAAATGTCTTGCATTGAAAGTGTTTCTGTTACTGCTATTTCCTCTGTCACGGCTGAAGTTACAGTGATGCTCTCTTTTACATCTCCAGAGCCTTCCAGAACCATAAAAGAAGCAGCACTCATCTCAGGCTTTGCTGTATGACCTGTTTCCAGAATATTTTCAGCAGGGAAATTTGCATTAAGTTTAAGAGTTGTTTTATAATGGTCTCCTGGAGCAGGGGTTGTCTCTTCTGGAACAAGGTCTGTTACACCTTTGTCCACTGTAGCAGGAATAAAAACTGCCTCCAGAGAAGCAGTTACAGCAGAACTTTCCACAGTAAACGCATCAGGAGAAGATGTTATACCAGAATTTTTTTCATCCTCTTCCTTTCTTGACCCTGTCACGACTTCTAAGACAGAAGTGGACAGATCAGATTCGGTGGAGCCATCTCCAGAGGATTCACTAGAAGTCAAGAGCAGGTTTTTGCTGCCTTTAGTAGAGCTCTCCTCAGTTCCCTGCCATGTCATGGTCTCACCATTGTTTTGCAGAGCCTGCTCGTGTGAAGAAGTGGTGGCTATTGATTTATCCGTGGTAACAACTTCAGACTCCCCACTGTAGACAGGTTCTAACATTGCAGCCCCTGATGTTGGCTGTGTAACCTCAAAAGCCCCCATTACTTCTCCAGCTTTGCTTGGTTGTATAGTACCAGAAGCTTCGGATTCATTTATTATAAACGTGTTTGTTTCATTGATTTGGGAAAAGGTCACGTTTTTGGAATGTGCAACGCTTTCAATTTGGTCACTCCTCGCTTCCTCAGCTTTTGTGCTTTTAGGTGCACTCGTAACTTGTTGCTTCCCGTTGATGAACTGCAAAGCTGGAGGAGTTGTAACATCAGTAGTATTTTCACAGTCTTCATCTTCTTCAAACTCTGGATAGTTTGGAAAGAAAGGATCCAATATTATATATTCAGATGAATCCTGCACAGAGTCTGAAGTACAGGGTTCAGTCTGAGCTGACTCGGCATCAATGTGGGTTTCATCTATTGCATGAGGAATCATGTGGCGATTGAACAGATCCAAAAATTCATTCACCGGGTGATCTGCAAGAAAAAGAGAGCTTTTCATAATCCCTAAGTGACAGTAGACACATGAAGTACAAGCAATCCACCGGAGAAAAAAAAAACCCAAAACCAAAAAAATCCGAAACTCAGTAATTTGTTATAAATTCAGTGCGTTCTTCTATCGACACAAAGGTAAACTCTGCCCTGGGGTGTGTGACTTTCCAGTTGGAGCCTCTCTGCATATTGAACACATTGATCATTCAGTACTGTTGATTTCCACGTGTCCTTGGTCCCAAACCCACGCCTGAGTTACCTTCTCCTACGCTTTTGAGCAAAGACGAGGAATGGACAAGACAAAAACCATTTTTCAGACCAACCTGCTGCAACTGCTTCTGCGGATTCAGGCACTACCTAACCTTTACCAATAACTGAACTCAGACAAAGCTAACCAAGGCAAAGTCTAAAATAAAATAAGACACGTAAAAACTCCCTCCGCATCTCCATTTTTCTTTAGTATATAGTAATTCAAATTACTAGGAACACCATAACATCTACATCACTAGACTCGGACCCTAGGTCAGTGAATAAAGTCTTACTTTGCAAAGTTGTTGCTATTTTGAATTTTAAAGCATTATGTAGCAAATAAGAAAAAATATCCCAGATCCGAAAGTCAACTCCCACTCAGACAGTAACATCACTGAAGTGCAGTAATTTTCTTCTGTTTACCACTCACTGAATTATTTACGCACTCCCACAGGTTGCAAACCTCTCAGAGTTTTTTTTCTAGGTGGCCAGGGAGATAAAGAGGAAGAAAGACGATCTAAGAAGGCAAGATTTTAGCTGCAGAAAGCCTCATGAATTCCTCCAAGATTTATGACCCCGGATTCCATAGACACTTTTTAACTTGCCCTTTCAGCACAAACATTACTTCAAACCTTCTGTTCCAGACAATAGAAGCTATCCTAATTAAAACAAAATTTAAAAAAAAAAAAAAAAAGGATACAAAAGACTCAGAAAAAAAAGCCGTATTTCAAGCTTGGCCAACTGACTTGAAACTGGAAACCTCGCTGAAATCCTATTCCGTGAGTGTTTCTTTCTTCTGGATCTATGTTTATGACCATTTTGCCCAGAGAGGATTACTTTCTTGCTGGTACAAACTCGTACAGCCAATGGAGCTTTGTCCACATCCAATTAATAGGATCTCATCCTGCCTCACAGCACTGCCAGCAACGATTGCTGCCTGAAAGATATCTGCAGTACGTGTGACAGAGCTCAATGTTTTAAGCAAATCCTCCTCACTAAAACTATCCACAAGATGGAAAACGTTGAGAACCTGAGGTTAAGCACTTCATCAATTCGAAGTAATTCCCCTACCTATGAAGACCATTTAACCTCTGTGACTACTGAGTCCTCAGAGACAGAGTCATCAGGTGATCATTCCGGAAAAGAATGTGTTCAATCAAATTAAACTGACACAGAGCACTGCGAAAAGGTTTGTGATTCTTTGTCCTGGGCTGGCTTGTGTGTGCAAATTGACTTCAATTTGGTTTTGAAAAGGTCATTGCAACTCCATTGAGAATTAATGTTCTAATATCTCACGCTGTGTTTACAGCTAAACTCATGAAGCATTACTGGATCTTAGCTTTGCTAAAGCTCCAGCTGAAGAATACAGAGAATAAATCACCTTCAGCGTTGTTTATTTCAACTACAATGTCAAATTTGTACAGCACTAAGCTCAGTGCTCCCAGTGCCGCAAAAAAAAAGGTTGTTTTTAACCTCATTTCTGCCTGGCTGTTGTACATTGCCCAGAGAAGCCTGGTGTTTACCCTGTGACAGCTCCATTAGATGACTACGGAAATGAGATTTCTTCTCTCTCCCTCACGTGTGCTTGTTGGGAGTTATTTCATGCAATGCTTGTAAAGAATGAACATTTTTCTCCAGTAAATTACAAATATCTAGAAAAGCTGCCCAATGCCACAGAAGAATAAAGTCTCTGCAACCACTTATTTGAGCTTTCCCAGATCTCCCTTTCAAATTCTGTGAAAAGCAGGAATTTGGTAATCTCTCCAAGACTGGCAGTACGAGTTTGAGGAGCACGTCTAGCAACAACCCTTTCAGAATCCACCAATTTCAGCCAAAGGCCAACCTGGACATACTGAGAAACCACGTTTTCATAAGAGAATTTCACAGCTTCCTTTCAAACCTGTGCACGCAAAAACCCACGGGGATTCGGTCAGTGGGAGAGGAATGCCAGGACGGAGCTGAGAGGGAGCTCTGAGAGTTTCTGATTCTCAGTAAATTCGCTGTAAAATAGCTGCACCCCCACACAGACCCAGAGAACCACGCACAGAAATGGGCATGGCCAGGAAAGATGCCTTGTGCTGTGTGAACAGCTGAAGGAAGGATGTGTACAAACACCCTGGTGGTACAGGCTGGTGAGCCATAAAGATTAATTAAGATCTCATATGCGGTAATTAAGACCGTGCGACAAAGCGTGCAGCTTTGCACAGAAACTGCACATTAAAAAAAAAAAAATAAATAAATTATAAAGCCTGGATGGGACTGGATGGGCTGTAATTTGTAGGAGGGCACCGTGACTAACAAGTCCTGACCAACCGTGAAGTATTTTAGCAGCAGCGCACACCTGGGAGTCCCTCAAATTAGTAGCTCTCGCTAAGTCATTTATGGTAGGCAATAAATTTAGTGAACAACATCTGTTCCAAATTCACCTAGAAGACAAATACAAATTCTTACACATGCAGAGATCTCTATCAGACCCTACTTTTACTTTGTTAGCTTCTTCAAGATCTCACATGCCACAACAATCCACATAAAAGAACCTTAGCAAAAGGTATGATATTCTGATAATAAACTTTCAGGAGGCTCTTTCATTAAATAATAAGTGTCTTTGGGGTTTTTTTGGTATGTTTTGTTTTTTTCCAAAGAAAAAAGAACAAGCTTTTCAGAAGACAGTGAAGAATGTAATTGAATGTTGGTTTGTTTCTTTTTTTTTAATTAGAAAGTCTTCTCCTTCCTACAGGTTTGATTATTCAGTGTTACCATTCAGGCTGCTCAGGGTTAAGAGCTATGAAAAATGGTCTTAAACTCCCAAGATGGCAAATAATCTACATAATAATGTGGGTCATACATCCTTGTCATCGAGGTATAAGACGCTGGGATGAAAACCTACCATAAAATATGAATATAGAGGAAAAAGTCTTTATCTGTTGAACTGGTCTGTTAGACCCTGAGGGCAGGAACACAAACACTTGAATTAGTTTTAAACTGTCCAGATGCCACTGACTCATGCTGCCCCTATTTATTTCACACCCATTCCAGCTGCAGGTAAACAGGCACAGACCAAAGACTACCAAAAAGAGATGAAACCAGGACTTTAAAGGGAAGGAGTTTGGCTATCGAATACGCTTATCAATAGCTCATGGAAAGCAAGCCAAAAGGAGCCCTTTCTCAAAGAGGTGCTTTGTTATTCTGTCTCCAGGAGAAGGAAAGTGAAAACAAGTAGCTAAAAAGGAGCAGAGCCAGAGCCTCTGTCAGCTCTGAGTGCCAACTCAAACAAGTCCTGGGAGAGATTTATCAGCAAAGCCTCTTTCGGAGGGAAGTGATGAGGTATGCACTGAAACGGAGATGGAGAGGATGGATGGGTGGGTGTATAGGCAGCACAGAGTGTTTCTTAATCCACTTAATACATCTAGATGTTCTAAACGACCCGCGAGGAGCAGGCATCTATCTCAGTAACAGCTCTTACGGGTAAGAAGTGGAAATCCCTCTGGCTACGGGGTGATTTTAGCCTGCTACTGCACACAACCACAGAGCCACTGACCGTGGTGCCATTAATTTTCCTTACAACCCTTCCAGCCCATCTCAGCTGGTTCCAAACCCACGTCAGTTTTTCGGTGGATCGAGCAGAAGAGTTGCCTCCCCGCTACTGGCGCAGGAGATAACACCCGCACACATCCAAAAATGTGTAACATGCAGCAATATTTCTCTTCTTGAGAAGACTTTTAATATTCTACAAAGAGCTTTTCCAAGACCATCTTTGAGGGGGCAGGCAGTAAAAAGCATTTCCTCCCTCAAAAACCATCAGATAAGCGTCTGAAGAAGAATTAATAGGGAATTAAATGGAAAACATATTGTGATGTTTTCCAAACTTTCGAAACACAAAATATTTCATTCAGAAGACTTATGATTTTGTGAAGTCTCTTTTAAAATGGGGCTCTTAACAGCTAATCTGGCATCCTGCAGGTAACAGAATTTCACGCTCCTGCAATTTGTCCACTTATTGCTTCAGAGCCACACGCCGAGTTATTTGTGAGCAGTAGTACAGTTCAGTCTTTTGTAGAAGGACTAGAAGGACAAAGCCACAAAATTCACAAAAAATGTTCTGTGGACTTTAAATCAGGCCCTATATTTTGACAAGAATACAGCTAAATAGGAAACCAAAAAAGACATTTTAAACAGAGGACTAAAACCATTTTGCACTCTTTGTTTTGAAAGTACTTCATGGCATACTGTAACACTGTCACAAAATCCTTAACATTCACCATCAAGAACCCATAACCACGAGACAAGTTTGCATGAAAAATCAAAAGAGTTTGCATTAGTCAAATTATTCCCTGCACTTGATAATCAGAATTTTTTGGATTTGGCTTCAATAGAGTTACATCAAGATTAAAATGTTATTAGTTATTGTTGGAGTGAACACAGAGGAGGCTCCAGGATGAGCAGAGGGATGGAGCAGCTCTGCTGGGAGGAAAGGCTGCGAGAGCTGGGATTGTTCAGCCTGGAGAGGAGAAGCTTTGGGGTGACCTCAGTGTGGCCTTGCAGGGCCTGAAGGAGCTGCAGGAAAGATGGAGAGAGACAATTGCCAAGGGCTGGAGGGACAGGACCCAGGGAATGGCTTCCACTGCCAGAGGGCAGGGATGGATGGGATCTTGGGCAGGAATTGTTCCCTGGGAGGGTGGGCAGGCCCTGGCACAGGGTGCCCAGAGCAGCTGGGGCTGCCCCTGGATCCCTGGCAGTGCCCAAGGCCAGGCTGGACATTGGGGCTTGGAGCAGCCTGGGACAGTGGGAGGTGTCCCTGCCATGGCAGGGGTGGCACTGGATGGGCTTTAAGGTCAGTCCCAACCCAAACCATTCCACGATTCTATGGTTCTATGAAAATGTTAATAAAACACATGTATAGATGTAAATGGTTTTAATGTGCTGTTTCAAAATCCCTGTACATTTTTGGGCTGCTCCTTGTGGGATTGCAAAGGTTACCCACCAGAGAGAGCCTGTGGACAGCTAAAATCCAGACTCCACCTGGAAAACGATGAGGAATCCTCAAAGCAGAAGAGAGTCAAAATGGTTCAAACCCTCTGAAAGACCAGTGAAGCCTCACACCCAGGCTTGGGAGAGGATCTAGGATGAGGAAAGGCTTAACCCTCTTTATGTCATGCACTGACTCCCCTGAACCTCAGCTCTGCCAGGAACCAGATCTGCAGTCTGCGTGGATTCAAGCAGCTCTAAGGCCATGGCTTGCTGAGACTCTTACAGCAAGAAACAAAAATCCAAAATCTCAACCAATTCCACAGGAATGTGTCAGTTTCATCGAATATATTTTGTTTTAAAAGCATACTGAGGAAATAAAAAAGGGATTTGACAAGCTGTCCCCAACACACACAAAAAAAATTCAAACTTTTTCTATTAAGTAGGGGGTCCATTCCCCTTAAAATATTACATTCAAATTGGAACAAAACCATTCAATTTTACAGAAATAAATCAATCTGATAACATCTTTTTGGGGTGTTTTGTTTCACAGAAGAGGGATTTTTTTTTTTCTTTTTTAATATGTTGTTCTTTTCATTTAATGTCAAAAGAAATAAGATTTTGAAACACAGACATTTCCTGCTGAAGCAAAATTCCAAGTGTCAGCCTTTGGTACATGCAATTCCTCTAACTTGTGCCATCTTGTAGTATCATTATCCCACCTAAGCACGGTCAAAGTGCAACAGTGCTCCAGGCATACCCCTTCTCCTCTTCAGGAAAAAGTGGGAATACTGCCAAGGAGCTGGTCTAATGCATTAAAGAAACATGGCTACTATTATACACACCTATGTCAAAAATTTTTTTTAAGAATAGTCCAGAAATAATTAAATTTTTGATGCTTTTAATCTTTCTACCTCACATTAACATGACTAGTATATATGATGAGGTCTAGTAAAATCCAGTCCTTGATTACTGTTCACTCTAAATAAACAAAAGGTTTTATTTAGTTCACTTTAAAATGTTTCCCAGCTGGATATATATTTCTAAAATTTTGTTAACTTTGGCTCCCTTTACAAATCCTTAAGGATGTAGGGCAGGTTTCAATAGTTTGGGGTTTGGACTGGGTTGGTGGTTTTTTTTGGGTTTTTTTTACCTTCTAAATTTTATCAAAATTTATGTTTTGTTATCCCTCTGAGAGTCAAAAGAGATGATTACATTACAGACACATATATATAAATTTACCTTGCATAAAAATCTCAACGACTCAAGTAAACTTCTGGAAGAAAGTAATTGCAAGGAGCGACTTTTTTGCACAGCTGGCTGGGTAGGAGTTGAAAGTAACTCAAGGTGGGTGGTCAGTCTTGCCTACTGAAATTCACTTATCCAGTCCGTCTGCTTTACCATATTTGGGTGTTTTCATGCAAAATCCATGAGTATCAATTTCTGGCACGTTCCTGCACTGCAGCCATGCCAGGCCCCCAGGCTGGAGCTGCTGGCCGCAGCCAGAGGCACCTGTGGAGAGCGGATGTCACTTAGGTGGACATCTGCTCTGCACAGGGCTCTGGGCTCGCTCACCCCTGCCAAACTCCGAAGCAACAGGCAGGATGATGCAGGAACCATGTCAGAAAGAAAGGAACTGTTTTATTATAAAAGCATATCGTGGAGCCCTCTGGCAATCCCCAGCGTTTCCTTTGTTCATCTTCCCCGGCCGACAATAAACTCGTTAAAAAGAAGCAGACTCGAGTGAAATGTCAAGTTGTTAAAAATGGCAGCTTTGCCGTGTCAAGGCTGAGCCCCAGCACGGGCAGGATGCAGCTCCCTGGATAATGCCTGGATGTTTGTCATGCAACACTCTGAGGGCAGTCATTCCCACTTCCTTTCTGCTCCAATATGTCACTACCAAAACACGACTCCAGCCCGTGGTGCCTCCTCCTGAGCCGTCCTGGACGTGAGCATCCTTCCAATGACAACATTTCACTTACTGCCTACGGAGAAGACAATTCTGAAGCTCTGCAGGGCTAAACAACCCAAACCCAAACAACTGCCACGCAGTAAATCATTTTCCTCCAGATGGAATCCAAAACAAAGCAAGGAGTCAGGCTGTATCTGACTTAGCTGGTGTGTCTGGGTGTGTGCTCAGGGAAGTCCAACTCTGCAGGAAGAGCTGGTTGGGAAAGAGCAATCGCTCACATAAATGTCTTCATCCTTTATTCCATGTGTGATATTCCACGACTGAGGTGGAAACACTGAGATATCAATGAGTTTTGGGCTTTCCTGTCCCACTTCACCACCATCCCTTCGTTACATTTACATCCTGCTGACTGGGAGAACCTCAAACGCTTCTGCCATGGCACAGATGGCACAAGAAAGAGCCAGTTCTGGCCCTACCCATATGGGGAGAGAGAGAGTCCCCTCCAAGAAGAATCAAAGATTGACTTACCACAAGATAAATTTGGGCAAAAGTCAGAATACTACACTTAGAATCTCAAAGCATGTGCCCACCCTTTGACTGCTCCTGTGGCTGCTCAGGGCTGTAAGGAATACTCTTTCCCCTCTCCCTTTTTCCACCAATACCAAAAATGCTTGGCTTTAGGAGAAAAAAAACTTACAGTATACTCCTTAATGTGGCAGTTCGGGGAAAAAAAATAGGTTGACATCATATTATTTTAGGAGTAATAAAGGTTGGTTTACATACTAGGCAGGTACTAAATTTTACCTTCTTGATTTGTCTCTAGAGAGGAATTTTATGCGGCAAAAATAAAGCCAGAAAATATTTTGCTGTTCAAGCTCTGAAAC
>VZTA01018056.1:0-20049 GCA_013398855.1 Mohoua ochrocephala | reverse complement strand
CGGGAGGGGGGACACGGGGGGACAGGGGACAGGGGAGCCGGTTCCCAAAGCCCCGAGCAAACCTTACTGCCTCCCGAAACAGGAACCCTGCTGCTGCTCCGCAAAGGGCGAGGTGGTTTGCAGCCTACATCCCTGCATTCCTGCATCCCTGCCCCGCCAAGTGTGAGGCGGTTTGCATCCGTGCATCCCTGCATCCCTGCTTCCCTGCATCCCTGCTTCTCTGCTTCCCTGCACCCTTGCATCCCTGCCCCGTGGAGGGTGAGGCGGCAGGCAGCTCGCATCCTTGCTTCCCTGCATCCCTGCCCCATGAAGGACAAGGTTGTTTGCAGCTTGCATCCCTGCCCCATGAAGGACAAGGTTGTTTGCAGCTTGCATCCCCACCCTTGGCGGGTCCTGCCCCTGCCACTCCAGCCTTCATATTTCCTAAGGACCTTCCAGAGCTGGAGGAGGCTCAGAGTGGTGCTTCAGGGATGTTCTGTGGAGGGAACAGCTGTGATGTCCACATGGATGAAGAGACACCAAGGGGAGATGATAGAAGGGTAAACTACTATCCCAAGTGTCAGGGAGAAGGTGAGGAGGGGTGATAGTTCCTGCTGCCTCCGAGAGAAAAGCCATTGGGGCAGCAAATGAAGACTGAAGGTGGAGAAGCGAAATGGGCGGTGTAGGTCACTCAAGGACTCCCTGCAGGACTCCCCACTGCAGGAAGAAAAATCCAATGGAAGTCTGTTAAGATACAAAAGCTCAGACATCCCTGTGCTGACAGCGGTCAGAGGTGAGAGGACCATGGTCCATCCCGTGGTTCCTGCTCCTGCACTGCACCCTGCACATCTGAGAGACATCCAGGCTGGCTACCGTGGGGTAGTGGTGGAGACAGACCTCTGGGCTGTCCTGCTTTACCTCTCTTCTCTTCTTGCTCAGTCTGGAGTAAGAAAAATGAAAAGCTAATATGATTTTCTGTTTTGTTGTTCTTTTTGTTCCTAAAAGACAGCAGTTGCTCCTACCCAGGAATACCTGTCCCATCTGGCTTCCGAGTTGCTCATTTTCATTGCATGAGCAAAGGACCAAGAAATAGACCATAAAAATAACTGCCTACAGCTGAACCTCTCTGGGAAGCCGGGATACACAAAGGAGGTGGATTTAGGGGAAACCGGTGACATAGGATCTAGGCTATAAACCACCTCCTTCTGCTGCAGGGACAGAGGCTGTGTTCGTGCAGAGGAATGATCGGTGCTGTAATTCAGATGCTCCTGCAATTGTAGAGTGTGTCAGCGCTGGGAAATCCCCGAAGCTCATCGCCAGATTAAGAATTAGCTGCAGATTGTAGTGAGATGGATTGGCGTCATGGCATGGTACCCTCCGGCAGTCCCTCGGAGCTGCTCCCGGTGCTGTCTGATGCCATCGGTCTCTGCTGCCTACGGGAAGGAAACACTGGGGACGGAACCAAAACAAGCAGATGAGGAGCTGGCCTTGTGCCCTCAGACTCTGTCCTGATCCTCAGGGTCTGAGCCCTGAGCTGATTACCAGCAGCTTGATCTCTCCTCTAATGCCACAGCCTGGTGCCCGTGCAGGGCTGCCCGGGGGGAGCAGGTACACCTGGCTGCCAGCTTTTATGGATGCAGTTGTTTCCAGCCTGGCTTTGCTGGCTCTGCATTGTGTTTCTCACCTTCCCCAGCAAAGAAGTGCACAGGGCAGGGAGAGAGAAAGCTTCATGCTGAGCCACCTTTCCCTGCCAGCCTGTGTGCCCAGGCAGCCTGGCAAGCCTTTGGCTGGCAGCCTGAAGGCCAGGAGTTACCAGCATTGCTCAGGAGTGAGAAAGGTCTCCTGGGGACAGCACTGGGGTGACAGAGGACACCATGGGAAAAGCCACTTTGCAGAAGGCAGCGCTTGGGAGGACAAGGGCTGGTGTCACAGCAAGGGAATGGCACACTCGAATGCAGGTTGTGTGTCCCCTCCAAATGAGAGCCCCCTCAGCTCTGCGATCCCCTTCTTCCTCCTGTCCCTCTCCCATGGCTGGGACACAGAAAAGATTTTTTGCATTTTTCCTTGCACTACTGCTGGCAGAATTTTTTTTTTTTTTTGTACAGGAAACTTTGCAAAAGTCCTTGGGGACACGTTGGAGGGGGTAGGGAGGGCTGCTTGACCCCAAAGCAGAAGGATCCCACAGGACAAGCAGAGTGTCCCACATGTGGGCTCTGGAGCCCCAAACTGCCATCTCTGTTTGCAGAAGACAACCCTCAGCCCTGGGCTGCCAGCCTTTCCTGACAAGCCAAGGCACACCGAGCGTAGCCAGGCTGGGATCTACATCACGACAGCTTCTCAACTGCCTGCATACAAGGGAAGAGTGGAGGATGCTGCTCTGCTCCTCTCTGTGCTCCCCTGGTATGCCTGAGCTGCCAGGAGATGCTCTGGGCTTTTCCTCTCCCTAGTCTTTATCCCCCCAGCTGACTGCCCAGTAGCTCCAGGTGAGAGCCCGTCACCTTGGCCTCTTGGCTGCAGGGCTGTGAGGTTCCCACACATCCTTTGCCAGCTGAGTGATTTCTCCTGGAAATTACACCTTTTTCTTGTCCCTTTTCTTGCCCCACAGTCTGGCCAGGTGGGTGTTAAACACCTCACGCATTTCATGCTCCCTGTGCCACAAGGTGCCCAGGGTGTCTGGTCCAGCACTGAGACACCCTGGGGACCTCATGGACTTGAGACCCTCTGGGCACTCAGGCAAGTGGTGCCACAGGCACTTGGAGAAGAAAGATTATACTTTATAGAAGGAGAATTAAAGTCTGGGGCTGAGAGCTAAAAACTAAACGGAGATACCGAAATAGCCCAGGAGCTATAGGACATGCTGTGGTTTCTCCTGGAAGAAAGGATGTCGTTGTGAGGCCAGGTGGAATTTTGAAGTCGCCTGATAAGCCTTTGTTGATGTTAACACATAGCAGAATGGTGAACAACCTACCGGATTGTTCAGAGAAATTACAGCAGGATGAGGACCATTCTGAAGATCCGGCACATCCACTAGTTAAAAAAACAAAGAAGGAAGGTCGCTGAAACTGTAGGTAATAATCTGACATGAAAGGAACCACACAGGACACAAAATAACATAACTTCAGACCTCGTTATGACAGATACAGATGAATTAATTGCTGGGCTGGAAGGCAGTGGTTGTCCTGATTGGTTGACCCAATTCTGCTTGTTCTGGGCAAAATAAAAGCTGTTCTGTCTCATTTAAGTGTGGTGATCCATAGGGTTAATTTTTCCAAAGCTGAAAGTAGAAGAGGAATTCAGATTGGGAGGAATAATTTAGGAAAAATGTGAGAAAATATTGTGAGCTCTTCAGAAAGAGTTTTTCATAGGTGGCAGGTCACGGTGCAAACGGAGAGGAAACGGGTTTGGCTACAAGCCCACTCTGATTCAGTGGCAAATTGGAAACCAAAGAGCTACAGATGACAACTGGAAGGGAAGGAGGACACTAAAAATCAGTCAATAAAGTGGAAACTCAAGATATTGATTACAAATGCTAAAAAAAAAACCAAGTAAAAAAATCCATACTGGGCAGGGGTGAGGACAAAAAGAGAGGTGCAGGTAGCTGGAGAAGAAAAGAAGTGACAGCATTGATAGAGTCTCCACCGAACATCATGGAGATGGTGAAACTGACAGTGTAAAAGCTTTTGTGCTCGGTAAGTAATTCCGGGAGGGGATATACTTGTATCAGATGAGATATCATACACACCACTGGAATCTTGGACAGATATTAGAGCACATACAGGAGTAAACTCACAAGCCCAGAAGAGTCCTTGGAGAGCTGGCAGAGGTGTCCTGCCCTACTAATCCTTATTTGCAAGAAGATCAGAGAAATGCTAATGTTTTGCCAGAATTTCTAAAAAAGGCAAATGAGATCACTGGATAAATCAGACCTGTTAACCTGGCATCATGCAAAAGAGTGGGAGAGAATCTGAGCATTAACCAACACGGACCTAACAGAACAGAAATAATGAAGTGCCCTTTTTGTGGCAACGATGTTTGGGTTTGGTGCGCGAAGGTCGCTGCGTGACCACAACGTTGTTATGGTGAACATTTTGACTGAGAACTCTGAGATACAATAGGATAAAGTATTTCCTACAGGAGTTAGCTGCAGGTGAGCCTCAGGAACAGATGACCTCTGTTGATACATGGGAATCTCCCCACAGAAAGGTGGATGCTCCCGAATCCTTCTCACGGCTGATAACGCCGGCGCATGGCGGAAGGACGGGTAGTGAGATAAGGACATCGCAGTCCTGCTCGGTGGTTCGTTACTTTGGTGAACTCAACCCATTCAAACAAAACATCTTAGCAAGTCAAATGCAAGGAGGAAGGAGCAAATCGTGGACTTCAGTTACTGAGTGGGAGGATGGAAATGGTCAGAGCAAACAACTCACCCAGAGCTCCTACTGTGATATGGGAGTACGAGGAGTAGCACAGGTTTTGGATGTTTAAATACAGAGTAATGACATGGCTGATGCAAGTCCTGTGTATGATTTTCAGTTCAATTCAGTTTTGTTTTGTTTTGTCTTGTTTTGTTTTTAATGGAGATGAAACACGGGAGAAGAGGCAGAAAAGAATCACTGCAAGGAAGCCCGAGCATGGGAGAGAACGAGAGCACACATGCCTAGTCTGGTTATCTAAATGAAGCAGAGATTAAGAAGTGTATGAGTGCTTTCCTAAGGCCACGGGAAAGCTAATTTCAGTTGTAGACAACACCAAACATTTACAGAGGAGAAACCAACAAGACAAACTCCTCAGCCCGCTGCCGACATGAGGGGCGCGTTCTAACAAAGTTAAACCTCCAGCCTTTTCTCATCGTGTTCCCAATCTCTCTGGCTTGGCAGAAGAAAGATCCACCACAGGTGTCGGAGACCTCACCCTGGGAAACAAAACCCTCAGACACGCCCTTCGATCCCCTACAGCAATCCAAATGTACATATTCATCTCAGCATACTCCAAGCAGGTATCCCACAGCACATACCTGGGATACCTAGCTCTGCTGGCCGACTTCGAGCTCCTATCAGTTCCGCATTAGTCGAAGCATTAGGGCCACTTAGCGTATCGTTACCGGTGCTTGATCTCACAAGTGTTTTAAGGAAGGTGGTGTTCCTACAGCCTGACTTTGTTAACGTCTTAGGAGAATAGGCAATGCTGAAATATCCTTATTGCTCCTTCTACACCCATTTTAATCTAGCACCTTTACACATCAAGAGATTTATCATTTTACTGCTCCATTAACAAAATTGTCCACCATCGTCTTCATCTGAGGTCCTATGACCCTTTTCTTTATGCTGACAAAATCCTTAACTAGGAGTTGAAGTTTTTTAAATTAAAACTCTCTCAGGAGCCTAATTACCTCCATTTCAATGCTAAATGCTTTCATATAGGCAACAAACCAAAGGCCAGATTCCAAAGCCAGGGTAAACCCACATGAGAAATGATCAGGCTTCCTCCACAAGAAGCATGATTAATCACCAGAACCAACCAGCTAATGAGAGACTCTATGGGTTTATCTTCAGATCAAGACTTGGTTCCCTCCCGGAAGAGGTGTTTGCTTTGGCATCCATTGTAGCAGTAAGTGGGCAAAAGACAATGGCCTGTGGTGTAAAGGAAGCCACATGGGAGGGGTGGCCATTTTTTCTGGTCTGATCCTCCCAGACGCACTGCACCTCCACCTGCTTCACCAAGACCTGGAGGTGAGCAAATTGGCTCCCTGAAATCAAGGCTGGGGAGACAGCTCATCCAGCCTGCCCTCCTCTCTGCCTTCAAGGGATCCCTTGATATGCACTGTGAAGCAGTGAAGGGCAGAGAGCCAAAGTGTGGCTAACCCCAGCCCAGAGTCACCAAAGGCCTGGGAGCCTCTCTGATACATAAATCTTTGGCACGTGTCTGGAACCGTCACCAAACCAAAAGACCAGACAGGGCCTTCCTTGGAGGTCACAACTTGGAGAACTTGTTCCCAATCAAAATCCTCACCCCCAGCCCGAGGCTGATCATGGCGCTCGAGGGAAGTCCCATTAGATTGGTGCTGTTCTGGTGCCTTATGGCAGCTATGCCAGCATTGTCCTCTCAGAAGCGACCCAAGAGGTTGTCTTGAGATATCTCGTTAACTGAGAGGTGCCTCTGGACACAGAGCACCTCCTTTTCCTTGTTACTTGGTGGAAGGTCACTAACCCAGTGGGATAGGTGAAAGGTGGGAGGATGAACTGTGCACTGAAGGTGGTTCTCCCTCTTGCTTGATGATATGGGCATCCCAGTAATGGATGGGTATTTTAGGGCTGGCAAAATCTCACCTTCTGTTGTCACCTTGATGCATCCATCCCTCACAAAGCTTTGGTCCAGCTGGCAGACTTCATCTTGTCCTTCTGGACATGGCCACATCTCAGGCATCTCCTCCCTTTCCCACCTCCATTTCTGGCTGCCCCAGCAGCACAGTACCCTGGGCATGAGGGCTTTTGCTCTGAGGAGACAGCAGTGAGCACACAGCTTTGCCACATTTATCTCCAGCAACCCATGCCAAGCATGTCCTGTGCTTCCCATACCAGCATCTCTGAGTAGGAGGCCACAGGGGCCTCCTTGAAATGGATGCAAGCCCTTGACTTCAAAAAGGATGGACTTTTGATATCTTTACAGAGGTGAGTTCAAGCTCTCCTTGTCTTTGGGTGCTCCATGGTGTGAGGCTGTGGTAGAGCCTGAAAGCCAAAGTTAGGACCATTATTTGTTCCTTTGACTCAAAACATTTGAGGGCAACCATAATGCCCCCAGGACCTCTTCAGGAGACAGTCCAAATGGTGCAACCAACTTCTTCAAGAGGGACAGGCTGCTCCCAATCTCCCTGAAACCCTCTCTGTTTCTGTGGTCATTCACTCCTTGCTGCATGTGCACAGAACAAGAGGCATTGTGAAGGTCTCCCAGATCCCACTTGGCTGCCAGGCAGGGGAACCTGGATGGGAGCGGGAGTGCGAGGTGGGGGTGGGTCAGTCTGTAGTGCTCGGGAGCAGAGCTGCCCCATGCGCTCGGAGCTGCAGCCCCACACACTTAATGAGCACCAAATGTGCATAAAGTGAACAGAGGAAAAGCCTTTGTCAGGCAACAGCGGCAACTACCACTGCGGAAACAGTCAGAAAAGCCTTTCCCCTTAAAGTTTACTACTTTTACTACTAGCCTGGCCTGGGAGCCTTTATTGCTCCAGACAAAGCTGGGACTTTGCTCTCGAGCCAGCCAATGAGAAGCATCAGAAAACCTGCATCCATGTATATATAAGCCTGGTGCACCTTTGTGTGCATTCCTCGGCGTGTGGGTGCCCGTGTGTGTGCGCATGCCAAGGGCTCTGAGCGTGGGTTTGGGTGGGGCGGGAGCTCACCTCGCCCTCCCGGGTGCTGCTGTGGTGAGCCAGGCGGGGGGCAGCCGGCGGCTCCAGGCTCCCTCCCACTGCTGGGAGGCTCAGGGGGGGAAGTTCAGCAGTTCTGCAAACAGAGGCCTCTCTCAGAAACGCCGACAGCCACTTCAGGGGCAGGTTCGCAGAGGAGCTCAGTGCCCCTTTGCAGAGCTGGAAGGAAGCAAGTGGCTTCTGCAGGGAGCCTGTCACCTGGAGGCCCCCTCCAGGCTCTTTGGAGGGTCTGCCCCCACTGTGCCACACACCTGCCTGTGCAACTCAGAAACACTGTTGGAGCTCTTTGGAGAGCCTCGGTGAACATGTGCTCGTGGATGCGGATCCTGCGGGTGCAGAGTGGCTCAGTGGGGCAGGGTTGGTGCTTGAGCTGCCCCCACAGAAACCATGCTCTTGGTTTCCACTGAGCTCCAGCCAAGATTGGGGTTTTCCAACAACAGGGAGGTGTGAAAGGTGCCGAGGCTGTCTGGAAGGGACACGATCTTTGCTGATGCAGGTGGCAAAGCCCCCCCAGCTCCAGAGGAGATGCCAGGAGCCATGGAAGCCAGAGTATCGTGACCATCCTCCTCCACATTCTGGCTATCAGACCTCTGCCAGCAGCAGGGCAGGTGCCCGGTGACTCCTGGCTGAAGGATCACTCCTGCAGCCTGAGACCTCAGCTAAGCCATGCATCCCATGCTCTTGGTGAGAGACCTAAAGCTGGAGCATCCTGTGGTCTGCACCACCTGATGGGCACTTTTGCATCATCTGACTCCTGTCCTCGGGGTGCTTCTCCCAGGACTGACATCAACCTGCTCGTGCCCATGGCAGGTGGAGGCCCTCGATCACATTTCATCTGCCGGTCCAGGATGGCAAGAGAAGGCCGAATCCGGGCCTCCTCTGCTGCTCCTGGCCCTCCCACGGCCTGCAGCGTCTGGGAGCTGTGGCAGGCATGCCTGCCACACCATGCGGCGTTTCTGCAGGCGAGGAGGCCTTTGAGAGGCCAGGATAATGGCTAATAGTGCTGTTTTCCTCTGCTCTGCTTTCCTTCAAGTGAATTACCAGGGTCTTGCTGGGAATTATCCTGCCATTACCCAGCGCTCTGGGGAGCTGCCAGTGATTTACTTAACAGCAAACAACACAAAGAGCCGGACACGGCGGGAGCTACACAACCGAACAAGCTGGGGAACGTGCAAGTGGAAGAAAAATGCTGGAACAGCAGCCAGGGTGCAGGGATCCGGCCAGGGCTGCCAGCCACAGATGGGCACGAGGACGTCCCCAGGATCTGCCCTCAGTGTTTGCACATGGAGCTGTTCCCTGCAAGGGTAGATTTGGTCAATGGAAATGTCAAAGGGTGGAGACCCCACGGTTCTGTGCCCAGCTGGCCAGGGGGAAGCCCAGGGCTGTGGCACAGAGGAAAATCCAGTTCTCCCTGCTCCTGGAGAGGTCTTGGACTCAGAGATGGTGGGAAGGCTGTGAGCAGGTTGGCAGCAGAGCCAGGACTGACCTCCTGCTCTACACCGAGACCCACCAGTGCCTGCATAAAGGCTGCAGAAGGGACAAAGAGTCCTGACGTCTCCCCTTGCCTCTTTGCATCTTCCAGATTTTGTCCTTGTCACCCTTTATTATCCCATGGGTGAGCGGGGCCCTCAGACACCCATGGCCTGCCTCGCCCCAGCCACACTGGTGCCTGTGACAGCCTTGGCTCCAGCAGATCACCACAATGCCAGGCTGCCCCAGGCTGCTCCCGCCTTCCTCCGGGAACTGCCCTCTGCACACAAAAGGGTGCGGACACCCCCGCAGACACGTGCCTCCCATATGTGTCCCCAGCATTTGTGCTGCTCCCTCCCCACAGGCTCTCATGCTTGCCATGTGTCCCCTCTCCTCGCACGGGCTGCCCCTGCACGGCCGCCACGTGGCCCCCCAAGCCCCCCAGCACTCACACGGACCCCCTTGTCCTCCTGCCCCGTGCACAGCTCTGCACACACACACACACACTCTCCTCGTGACACTTCACAGGCGCCGGGCAAAGGAGGGGCGAAGGAGGGGCTCCTCGAGTGCTAGAAAGTTGTTCCTACTCTACGCTGGGAGAAACCACATTACTCACGAGTCCCTTTTTAGCGCGGCTATGTGTTTCCCCCTTCCATCTCCAGTCCATTAGCTACTATGGAAACAACATGTCATTGCCCGGAGGTGGAGTTCAGCCACAGCCAAAACAGCCGCGGATAAATTCCAGCACCCAAATTCACATCCTGGGGCAAAGTCCGTGCAGTTCAGCCGGGGAATGGGAGCAGAGTCCTGGCTGTGCTAAAGGAGCAGATCTCAGTCAGGGCGTGCTTGCTGCAGGATGTGTGGGGTGCAGAAAACGCTGGTGGGGACCCCATTCTCCCAGCCAGAGTGGACATGGCATCGCTGGGGAAGGCCAGGATGATTTACTCTTCCAGAGCCTGACCGAGGGCATGCGAGTGGAGATAAACAGCAGATCCGCAGGGCCCTGGCTGCCTCATGTCTGCTGCATCCTGCAGCACCTACTGCCCAGCCTGCGACAGCTCTCAGCTGTGGATTTTGGGTGTCCAGCCTGAGCGCTTCGTGCATCTCACCCAGGCCCCTATTGTGGGGCAGAAGAAGCCGGGGTCCCATTGCACCAGGGCAGCCAAAGTGCTTGAGCTGAGCTGCTGCAGGTGAGCAGTGGAGAGGGGAGCACTGTGGGATGTCCTCCTCAAACTCTGTCCCCATACCCTGAGCCACCTGGATCTGGGGAGGGACTATCAGTGTCCCAAAGCCTGCCTGGCGCTGCGTGGGGAGATACATCCAAAGTGGGGCAGAAGCCTACGGGGACCCAAGGGAGTCACAGTTTAAGTGTGGCTGCTCCTTGTCATATCCCCTCGGGACCCTGGGGAGGAGGCGGGCAGGCAGGGATGGTGGCATGTCCTGCCTGGAGGCTTTCACAGCAAGGGTGAGTCCTGGCTCCAGTCTTCCCTGGCAGATGGGAAATACTGGAGATAGGAAGCAAAACCCTTAGAAGGAAGAACTTTCCTCTGCGGCAGCCAGCAGTCCATGACGGAGCTGTGACATCCAGCAATGGTGCTGCCCAGCTGCCTGCTGCTGTCCGTGGGCACCCTCCCAGCCTGGACTGCCCAGGAGCTGCCATGTCCCGCTCTGGTGGCTTTGCTACCCTGCAGTGCCAATGTCTGGGGACAGCAGTGCCACACAGGGTAGGCAGTAACTACCCCAGCACTTCCAACAGCTCGCACAGAGACAGGCACCAGAGCCAGCTCTGGCCTAGCTTGGACACCCCCTCCCTTCCCCAGCTTCTTCAGGAGATGGAGCAGGAAAACCTGTGAGTCCCCAGGGCAGCCTGGGAGTGATCCACTGGCTTTTGAGTTGGAGCAGTGACCTGCATAAGTGCCTGCCTGGATCAGGGCCAGTGAGAGCGAACTCTGGCCATGAGGCTCCCTCAGAGGAGGGAGGGAGAGACCAGAGGCAAGCAGAGATGCCTTTCCAAAGCAGGCAGAGGAATTGCCTGTCAGCAAGGCTTCTCTGCAAAGAGGTGAGCACCATCTCTGAAAAACAACAGAACAAACATTGTGAGGAAGAAAAAAATAATGCTGGTTTCTAGAGCAGGGATTTTCAACCTGTTCTGCTTTGCTGATCTCCAAAAATATCCCACCAGAGATGCGAGTTCCTTTGTAGCAAACCCACACCACCTGGCACGACGCTTCCTGGCCTCAGTTACTCTTCCTTAAAAGCAGCCACGGAGCCATGGGGATCCCCCAGCCACGAAAGCTGCAGCTCCTGAGAGCACTGGAAACACAAACCAGGCTTGTTTACCCTCCTGGGAGCCCCATGAAGTGGATTGCAGCCCCAAAACCCCAGGGCACGGTGTTGCAAGAGCAATACTTGCCCCACACCGACTAAGGAAGGAGCAGGAGGGCATCCAGTGCAGCTGGGAAAAGCTGAGGTGCTGGGGAGCACTGGGGACATTGCAGTTTCAAAGCCATGCTTCAGACAGGATGCTTGGTGTGGATTCTTTGGTGACTAATAAAAGGCCTGAGTTTGCAGTGGCAGGTCTCTTGGGGTGGGTGCAAGTGAGTGTCCCCCATCTGCTTGGCCACTTGTTTCCAAGACATTGCAAGAAGATACAGAATCTCCCCCTCACATCACCACCAAATTTGATTAAAATTGGTTCCATGGGTTTGCAACAATTCGAAAGGAATGAGCAGCAAAAATGGGAGAAAGGCTCCTTTTCTTTGGAAAGCAATGTGGACAGTAGCTCCAATAAATGGTAAGGGATGCGGGAAGGTGGAAAGGAAACAAGTAGGAAGAGAATGATCCTGCTGAAATATCTCTTCTCTCCAAAATCCCGCCTATCACAGGTGTCTCCACTGAAGTAGGATGCCTGAGCATCCTTAACAAGTGGGGGACAGTGCTGAGATACAGATTGGTCCCAGTGTCCCCAGTCACATCCTTGTCCAGAATCTCAGAAATGCCACCCAGGAAAATCTCTTCCAGGCAGGGATCTTCCCTGTGTTCCCGTCCTGGGGCTAGGGGTGTGAACACAGACCCCATCAGCTCTGCAGCTGAGCTGAGTGACACAGGGGACACACTGTGACCCCCCGGGGAGGGCATTTCCCCCCATATCCCCTTTGCTTTTAGCCACTGATGTAAGGAGCATCCTTACAACACACCTCCCACACCAGAGGAGCTCCCCTCAAGCCTGCACAGCCATGACACGAGTTGGCCAAATAACCTGGTTGAAAATAAAAAAAAAAACAACCAAAAAAAAACCCGAAAAAAGGCAGAGTCCATTCCCTAATTCCCTCTCGTTGCACAAGCAGTGAGGGAGGCCGCACACCGGCAGAGCTGGACGGCTCCTTTGGCAGCGGCACAGATTTCGATCGGCTTGAAGCAATCATGAAAATGCAGCCTGAACTTCCAGTGACTCACCCAGAGAAGGGAAACTTCCTGGCTTGTGTGTTTGAGCATTTCTGGAAAAACTGCTATATTTGGCATGGAAAATAGGAAGGATTCCTCCAGTTGCTTGAAACGGGAGCAGCAGAAATGAGTCAATGGGCAGTTGAAGAACGTCGAACAAGGGCGCTCTCTAAATTATTCATTGTGATCGTCCACATTGTGTATTTTCCCCACAACGGGCTCAACAGTGAGAGCCCAGGATGGCCCAGGATCCACCAGGAAGATCCTCGATTTATTGCTCCACCAGCCACCCCGGCACTGCGCATTGGCTGTGTGTCATTGACTATGGACATTGCAGGCTGCTTCCCATCTGTTTACCAACAAATACTGCTCCTAAAGGTATGGCATTGTGCTTATCGCTACACGTTGACCCAGCGTGAAAAATCTGCCAATTTATATTTTCATGACATCAGTAGCTAGAAATGCAGTTCTTGCCAGCTTCAAACACTCTCAAATGTTTCATCTAGTATGCTGGGGGAAAAAAATGAAGAAACTGCTCTTCTGCAAATTACTGAAGTTGGTGGAGGGGGGAGCTATTTTGAGGATTTGAAATGCATTCTTCTCTCCCTTTTTTTTTCAATAGTTGTCCAAATGGTTATTCAAACAGCTTGTTCATTAAAATCCTGAGTTGGTAAATGAAAATTGTCATTTTCATGTCATATTGTTATTACCTAAAGGAAAAAAAAAAGATATGAATAAATTACAAGAAAAAAAAATCAACAACTTTTCATGAAAAATCTGCTAAAAGGAGAGAGAGGGCAGCAAATATTTTCCTTTGGGTGCAATGCCAACCAGCTCCTGGTTAGCGTATATTAAATTAAATATTCACTTTGGTCATGCACTGCTTTTATTGGTGGATTAAATATCGACAAATACGTCTAATGCAGAGAGATGCTTCATGCTGCAGCCTGGCAAATCCCATTGCAGCTCTGGATCAGTGCTTCGGGTGGGAAAACCTCTTCCTCCTGCCACTGCAACCCTGCAAGGCTGATGCCCAGGGTCCAGAGCCATTGCATGGGGGGCCCTTTCACCTCGTGACCCGCTGACGTCCGTCGTGGCGGGGGCAGCGGTGGGTGACCAGCACCTCTGCCAGGATGCTGAGGGCAGGAACCAGAAGAGGGACTTTTAGGCAGTGACCCTCTCCCAGCCACTGAGGCTTTGGAGCTTAGGGACCTCCAGAACAGGGAGTGGGACCATTGGATTGAACTTCTTCCAGTTTCTCTGCTGAATTTATCCAGTTGCTTTTGGCCTGTAAATTTTTAAGCCATTTTCCATGCTCCCACAGCAAGGAGGCCACAGCTCGGCCGTGGCAGGAGAGCCCTCCCTTTCACTGGAGTGGAACTTGCTGCTTTCTTGTGGCCCCACGTTCTTGTACAGGGAAGAGCCAAGCACCCACCTTGATTTGGCAGACTTCTTTCCTCTTCCCCGCTCAGCCCTCTCTTTCCAAAGGTGCTGTTCAGTGGGAACCACCCCAAGCAGGAGGGTTTCAGCCTGGAAGCAGTGGCCTCCTTCCCCTGGCTCCTCCCTGCTGGGCTGGAAGGTGGCCAGTCCCTCCAGAGCTCCAGCAGCACAGGGGATGAGCTGGGAGATCAGTGGAGGAACACTCCTATCCCCAGCACCCCACATCTTCAGCCCACCAGAAGCCCCAGGCAGGAATGAGATATGCTGGCATCATATCAGAGAGAAGGGTCTTGTCTGGGGCTCTGCTTTGCCTCTCGAATGCTGCCCCTGGAGATTTGGTATCTGCTTGAGACTTCTGGTCCATCAATTATTTAATTCCCTCCAGCCATGTGGTCTCCAGCCCCGAGCGCTCATCTCCTCTGAGCGCACAGGCCTGCCTGTGGGGGGAGAGAGGTTGGGCAGGGGGATGTGGAGCTGGGGCTGGGCAGAGGACTCCCACTGGGAAGCAAAGCAGAGGCACAAGGGACAGGTCCCACCAGCCAAAGTCTTGAGCTGAAAACCTGGGCAAGCACCTTCTTTCCCAGCCACACACTGGCTGGAGGGGTGGGTTCTTCCTCCGATCTCTGGGGATGACCCTGAGGAAATCACCTGCCTGCTCCATGCCTCACTTTCCCCAGCTGTAAAACGGGGCCAAGGATTTCACAAGCGGTGTGAGCTCCAGTGGCACCCCAAACGTGCGTGCGAGACAGCGTTTTGCAATAAGCAAGAGCGTGACTCTCGCCCCTGCTCGCTGGGGCTACACCACCACGGATGTGCCTTCAGTGGATCATGTAAGGCTGGTGGTCCCCGTTTGCCACTGCTGCCCGTGCTGTCTCAAGCTAAAGCGGCACGGCACGGCACAGCACGGCACGGCGCGGCAGGCACTGCTGGGTAGGCAGGACAAGCCGTGACACGCGGGCAGGCAGGCGGCTGGAGCCGGGTAGGTGTGTCCCTGTTACCCAATAAATAACTCAAGCCCTAAAGCAGCCCATTGTAATTACAGGGGCCCCGCGCAGATTGAAAACGAAGAAGAAGGAGGGGAAAAAAGGAAATCAAGGTTCAGTTCTTCCCCAGGAGGTAGCGCTCCATGGGGAAAGCGATAGAGGGGAGCGGTGATTTATATCTCTCCAGAGGAATTCTCCTTTGCAGGGCCGCCCAAGGCGCCGCCAGGTTCAGCTGAGTTTCTCATCTGAATATGCATGAGCCAGTAATTAATTCTCTCTGATACTGATCCAGATTTGGGGTTGGTTTTGTGAGTGCGTGCGTGCGCGTTGTGTGTCCGTCTGCTCCCAGGTGTGCCAACACACCGAGGAGGGATGAGACGAAGGAGCGGTGGCTCTCCACAGCTGTCCCTGCAGGATGGTGGCCATTGACGCTCCGTGGCCAGCTTGGGGCAGACGGGTGGCCCTGGTTGGGTGGGGACTCCTGTGGGGTGGCTCTGGGTGGTGTCCTGCTGGGGACAGCAGGAGGAAGGGGGACAGAGAGCAGGGCACAATCGGGGTCATGTGCCTGGGGCTGGCCACACCATGGGGCAATCCCTGCCCAAACACACATCCAGCCTTGGGCATGTGCAGGAGGTGTTTTCCCTCCTCCAGCGGACATTGCAAAGATACTGTGTTTGCAAAGTGCTGGGAAGAGGCAGGGAGGGAAGAGAATCTGGACTCGCCTCCTCCCTCCCACCTTCCTCTCTCTCTCCTTTTAAATCTCTTCCATGCATCATTTGAGCAGTGGGACGGGAGCCCTGAGGAGTGAAACCCTGTCTCTGGCCCAAGGCCCAGGCCTGGGGCAGGATGTGGGTGTGTAAACTCCGTGCCATGGGCCCTTGCTCTGGGTCTGATCCACGGCTCGTAGTCACAACCAGCCTTCAAACCGGGGGAAAACCAGAAAACGTTAAGGAGAGAAACAACTGTTTTCCAGCTTCGCTGAGTCCACACCCTAGAACACAGGTCTCTTTCCCCTCCCTCGGGAGCAGGTTGCCCCAATGGCCTCCTCACCCTTCCCTCGAGAGAAAGGCAATAATCAGCTTTCCTGCCTTTAAACCTTGCCATGGGGCTTCGGCCGTCTCTCAGGGATGAGTTGAGGTTGTTCGAACGCACAGGCAGGGAAGGACAGGGATGTGAGTACTGGCGCCTGGGTCATGGCATCAGCAGTGCTGATGGCAGCCAGGAGGAGATGCTGGATCCACTCCTGTTGTTGTGGGCTCCCTGGAACAGCCAGCATCCCAAGCTGGAGGCTTCCCTGGTCCCCCCACCATGTCCCCACTCTGCCTGTAGCCAGGAGCTGGATTAGCAGCGGTGCTGGTGTATATTGCTCCCCTCCGCCTGGCCCTGGCTCCTGACAGCGCCCATCAACGTGAGGCAGAAAAGGGGCTGCCTTGGCACCACATCTCAGCCAGACAGGGCAGTGGCTTCCCAGAGCCACAGAGAAGCCAGCGAGCATCAAGGGACCATGGTGTCATTGCCTGCTGGGGTCAGAGGATCTGGAGAGGTCACACTCCCTTTCCCACATCCTCCAGTCACAGGGGGATAACTCCTCTAGAACGCTGTCCTCACTCTGGGGCTCCATGCAGAGGCCCAAGGACTGTGCCACGTCCTGCCTACCACATCCAGCTCTGGATGCTGACAGCGGAGTGCAGAGGAGACAGACTCCCTACATCCATCTGAGGGATCCCTGCAATGTCTCCAGGCTTGGGAAGCAGCGGGCTGGGAACGGCCGGTGAGTCAGAGCCCTGTGTTGTAACGTGGGGGGCAGAGCGCGTGTCGGAGCAGGGATGGCCGTGAGCTGCAGTGCGGGGCCCGCCTGGGCCTTTTGCAATCCTCTGGGGGAAGGCGAAGTCAGTGTCTCCATCCCTTAATTAAAGTGTGCCACAGGGCCCCGCTCCCGCCTGTTTACGTGGTTCGTGGGGATGGACGGAGAGCAGCAGCCCGGGACATGGGGAGGAGGGCGGCCTCATCGGCCCTTCCCCGGGCTGGGGCAGCCGGTGCTCTCGAACGCAGTCTCTGGCTCCTGCAGCCAGGTCTCAGCCTTGGCCCCACGGTCTCTCAAAGACACTTTTTGGACCCATCCAGTTCTCTACACACCTCCCCTCCCTCCTGTGAGCGCACACGAAGCTCCTTCCCACCTCCCCATCGCCCTCCATCCCCCCCAGCACTGCTCCTCCTGAGAAAACGTCCACCAAGCCCCGGCCCCCATGTACAACCCTTGCCCATCGAGGAACAGAAGGTGACACAGCCAGGATGTCATCTCTGCTGGCTTCACGTCCCGCATCACCAGCCTGACCTAGAAACACTACCACGTCTCGTGCGCCGGAGCCCGGGGATGCTGCAGGCTCATCCCTCTGTTTTTTCCAGAGCAGCTGAGTGACAGTCGCCCCTCCCTTGCCTCTCCGAAGAGCGTAATGAGAATTTCCTCCGAGGAGCAGCTTGCCGCGATGAAATAATCGCCCGAGCAGCATGATCTTCGCCGGGGATTAGAGGGGCTGCTACTTGCTGAGCTAGGGAAACGGCCGGTGAGGAGGGAAAACTCCTACCTCCTCCTCCGACACCTCGGCTCCTCGGCCAAAGCAATCGCCTGCCGCAGACGGAGCGAGGTCCCGGGCAGAGAGCTCAGCCCTGGAAACTTCTGTCCCCGATGCTCGGGCACTTTTACAAAGTCCCCTTCCACCCTCCTCCTCCTCCTCCTCTCTCTGCTCCCTGCGGAACCGCTCCCCAGCCCCGGCAGTCGGGAGGGGTGGAGAAGAGGTAGAGAAGCAGCTGCCTTTTACAGGCAACAGTTTTTGTTGTTGTTTCTTTTTGGACTGCTGAGGCATAAAGCGCCGAGCTGAGCCTGCTTCTCCCTGCCTTCCGCGCACAGGCTCTCGCCAGCCGGTTATTCCGCCGCACGGAGGGACGGCAGCAAGGGCTATACATGGATTTCCGACGCGGAGTGGTTTAAGGCAGTTTTGCTTCCACTGCAGGCTTGGTTGTTTTTTTTTTATCTCCAACCCTCCCACCACCACCCCCCCGCCCCCTGTCCTCTGTGAGATCCTGGTGTGACCATCCCTTGAGGATTCCTAGATTCCGAATTTTCTTCCTGAAATATCCCACATCTCATTTTCTTTTTTTAACTCTTCCTGAAACGTGGGAACCCCAAGCCCAAAGGAACATCCCTAGTTTGAGCAGAAGGCACGCATGAAAGACAAGTTATAGCAGAAGTGATTTTTTTAGGGGGGCTGGGCTTGGGTGGATTTTTTTTTCTTTCCTCTTTCGGACACATTTCGAGACTCGCCGGCCGCCAGCTCCCGGTTGGGCTGTGGCAGAGGGCGCTCCTGCCTCCAGCACTGCGAGCAACCTGCCCCAAACCCACTGAGTCCTGTCTCCGGGAATAGCAGCTGCCCTTGTCTCGAACACTCCAAGCGAGAGGCGTAGCCAGCAGCGACCAGAAATCCCGGTTTCCACAGCCCTCTCCTTCCCCTGAGTGCAGGGAGAAGCTCTCGCCCTGCTCCCGCCCAGTCCTGCCACCAGGTCAGAGCGGGACATCCAACGTGAGAAATCCATCGTTCCAAAAGGTCCCTCCTGACAAAACGCCGGCAGTGCCCGACAGTCGTGAGCGGGGCACCGCTGTGCCGACAGCGCCTGCGATCCAAAGCGAGAGTTGCTCGTGGGGTCGCAGCCCCTGGGGCCCGGGGACGGCCAGGGCAGGGAGTGGCTGGCCCTGGCACGAGGTCAGTCCAAGGGTCAGCGGCCGCCGCGAGGTCTCGGCCGCCGCGGTGCTTCCCGCTCCCGCCACAGCCCCGCGACCCTGACCCCCGTCCCCACGCCGCCATCCCCTCAGTGCTGCTCCCACGAGGGGCGGGACGCGCAGACCGAGGAGAAAAGCGCTCCACGGTGTGCCCAGGCACAGACCAGCCTGTTTGCGGTGCTACTGCGCTGAGTGGGAGGGACATTTTGTCCTGGAAGCGGGGCCCTGTCTCTGTGTCCAGCCGCCGGGCGCGCGTGGGGATGGGGCAAGGGATGCCGGCGCCATGACGCCTCGTGCCGCGACGCCTGGTACCAGGCGGTATGGGGGCTACCATGACTTCTCCGCAGCTCTCCTGAAGCCGTAGAGGGAACGACCCCGGGTCAGCGCGGCTCCTAGCAGCCGGGAGCAGCGCTCCCCCGCCCGCGGCAGCCCCCCCGGGGCCCCGGCCGACCGGCCCCAACTCCGCTCCACAGCTCCGCCCCGAGCGGCCTCCGGGTTTTCAAAACCACTTCGCCGCAGACAGACAGGCGGCTTAGCCAACAAGAAGCCGCAAAGCGTCAGCACAGCGTTCGCCTGGCGCTGCCGGCCAATCCACATCGCTCCATCCCTATATCCCGCCCTCCGAGGACAAGTTCTGCCTCGGTCCGGCGGCCATGTTGAGTGTGGCAGCCGCTCTGCTCCGTCTGGAGGGGCGTTTTTCGCGCCCCTTCACTCCTTGCTTCGCGCTTTCCGCACCGGGGGCCGTTCACGCTCGGCACTGTCTCACCCCTGGGGCCGCTGCGGGCGGCGGAGCGGCTCCCTGGGGATGGTAACACCGTGTGGTTGCCCCACGAAGGGCTCTCGGCGCCATCTTGAGTGTGGCGGAGCCCCCTCACTCGCCGCGTCGGTACCCCGTTACACCGAGGCGTGAGGGGGGACAGATGCGGCCCCGGTGCCCGCGGACGCGGTGCGAGGGGCATGGCCGTATATAACGGGAAGCGGCGGAATGGGGAGCACGGGGAAGCTCCTGGTGCGCCTCAAGCCCTGAACTCGCACGAGGTTGGGGAGGGGGGGAAGTAGAGGCAGCTTGGGTACGTTTTTTTACTGTAAAATAAGCACACGGGTGGGAATCCCGCATTTCTGCGCGGCAGGCTGGGCGGGCCGCCCCTCCCCGCTCCCCCCAGGGGCGGCCGCGGTTGTTGTTGTGGCCAAAGTTTCCGCGGGGCGCTGAAAACACAGTGAACGAGGGGGGCTAGCGGGGTACGGAAGGGACAGGGCTGCCCCGGGACCACCGGCGGCCCCGTGGGAACGGGGTGGGGGAGGGCAGCGCCGGTTCTCCCGCATTACTGTTATTATTCTTATTTTTAACTCTTATTATTTCCCCTCCGCCCCTCCACAGGCGCGGCGGGAGCTCCCCCCCTCACTCCCTCCCTCCCGCCCGCCGCCTCACACGGCGGGAGGGGCGGGGCGGAGGCGGCGGGGGCGGAGGTAGCGCGGGGGGGGCGTGGCTCCGCTCCCCTCTGCGCCCGCCGCGCTGAGGCCGGACCCAACTCATC
>VZTA01018055.1:50819-66064 GCA_013398855.1 Mohoua ochrocephala | reverse complement strand
AAACTTCGTCCCAGAAATAAAAATTTGGACAATGGGAAAAATTCTCTTTAAACATAAAGTTTAACATTATAAACCACAGAAAATATGACCCCCCTTTATTAAATGCATCTACATAATGATAAGTAATCCGCTCTGCAATATTTCAAAGGAAAGCTCTTTCTCAAGCTAAATATTACACATATATACTATAAATAACCTGAACACAATTTTAAAAAGAGTCACCTTCAAAGTTAGTTCTGAAGAAGCATTCCATGAAATTATGTTGTAAACATGGCACACCATGGCAAGTAGATTCACTTAATCATTTAAATATATCATATGCATGAAATGTCTCAGATAAGAATCTGAATTGTTAATTAAATTCATCATTATATGTTTCATGCATTGATACATTATTACCTCAAACTTTTTCATTGCATAAAATATTTCTTCTCTGTCTTTGACCATTTCTTGAAGAGATTACTATTTTGATTGAAGTCAAACTATTTTGAGATGGTTTTAATTTGAATAATGTTTACCTGGTGGAATTCATTAGCTTTTAGTTTGTTAAAGGCGCTTTGGTATTTGTATTAATATGACATCTTTCTAGAATTCAGAGTTACTTTTTACTCAAATCAGAGTTTTCTTGAGGTTTAGTCTATTTGCATTTTGGCTTTCAACAGTCTTGCTTTCAGCAACCTTTCCTGGTCAAAACCTATTGCCTTGTCATTCTGGAAATATAATTCAATTGTTCTTTTGAAAACACTTTATATTGTATGGTGCACTGCTTATATATTGTTTTGGATTAAGTAATTACCTAAATGATTTTTTTATGGAGCTGAGAAATACCATTTTTTCCTCACTTGTTTGTTCCAAAATTTCTTAACTCAGGGTAATATCTTGAAATCACAGATAAAACATAGTATTTGAAATGAAGAACACCATCAGGGCATTGTGTCTTGGGTTAGAAAATATCTTTCATTTCAAAATAGCTTAGGAGAATGAATTACTCATACTGTAATTGGCTCGGATATTGGATTTAATACTGGTATTGTCATGAAGGTATCATGACATTTTTAAAGGTTTCCTTGGAATCTGTATTCTATTTCTATTTTTTCTGATTATAACACTAATTTAGCAATCCCATAATTTAGTGCTATCTCTAAGGAAAAATTACAGCTGAGGAGAACTATTGCAAATGGGTCTTTGAGCAGCAATCTGGAGAATATAGAGATTTTGCATATAAATTGAGACATACAAAGGCTTGCTGTAGCTCTCTCATTATCATCAGGCCACGCTATTCATTGCAACTTGCTACCCGCTCTTCTGCCACAGACGTGAAGGCTTCCACAGGCAACAGCAAGAGATTTTGAGGGCACAAAATATACTTTTTTTTTAATAGTAGGGACTATTTCAATTACAAAATGCACATACTTCCATGTTCCAAGCATGTTAAATGGGATGTAAAATAGAATCAAAACAGAAGAGGTTCATTGCAGGAGCAGCAGAACCGAATATTTTCTGTACTCAATTGCTCTAATCTGTATGTATGTCTTCCTGTTTTTTTTTTTCTTTGATGTTAATTAGCATTAGTTATTGTTTTTAACTATCAGTAAATTCTACTACACAGAAAGTTGGTGAAGTACTCTCATGGGCAGGAAAGTGGCAGTCAGGGTCTAGTTTCTCTAAATGTAGGAGTGAAAAGAGTGTCAATGTCCTCTTTACTACAGGAAGCAGAGGAAGGATAATAAGTTGCTTTGGTATTCTGTGATGTTTTCATGATGAAATATAACTTTGGTAATGAAAAAATAAGGGAGCCATGGTATCCTAATGTGCTAACTTTCTTTTTCTTTTTTTTCTTTCATTTTCTGCAATGCCAGAGATTTGCAATAGTAGTGATCATGCAGATCTTTATATATTTCAGGATACGGATTGCAATATACTTCATAATATTCATATTATTCATAATGTTTAGCAGCAAAGCAAAGATCTCATCAATGCTGCCATAAATTTGAAATTATGTAGATGTATTGATTTCAAACTGGGGCAATTGCCCCAAGGCATAGGTTAAATTAATATCAACAGCATCAGTAACTTGCAGAGTATTTTGCATTTATATTAATTTCAAATTAAACCAGATTTAGCCTGATATATTTTATAGACTAAAAGAAGCTAGTAGCTCAATATAATATTCAGTTATTTCTCTGCAGTTAGCATATAATTTGCCCTCATCCCATTCATTTACCTCTTTCTGTTTTTTAGTTTGTTGCTTTTTATATGTCTGCCAGAACAGTCATCTCTTGAATGACTTGAGAAATCAGAGTCTAAGGTTAGAAGTGACATGTCACGAACATCCTAAAACTTGGGGTTTTTAAACCTCAGATCAACAGAGTTAGATGTATTTTAAGACGCCATCTGGTAGCTTTATACATAACAACAAAAATTTTGAAATTAAAGCATTTATTTATTAAAGAGTGATGGTTATCTTAACACAATTAATTTACTAGTAGTGGTGATTTGCATGAAATGAAAATTATTAAGCAGCATTCAATTGATTTGTGATACTATACCAGCAATTGTTTCTTCTCTCATGTTTAATGTATAACATGTAAAACTTTACAGACAAAGCAAAGTTTTCTAATGACCTAGAAGCATATTAATTAACTTAAACCATGAATCAGAAAGCCAAACTACCATACAGCTAAAAATCTTCTTTTTTTTTTATTTTAAATGACTGTTTCTCAGCTGGACATGTACCTGCTCCCTTTTTCCGGCGTAAGGATGCACCTTTCTTAGCTGCTTAAGAACTGTTCCCAAATCATTAAATTAATTCACAAAAGCCTTTCATCTTAAGATAAATGATACTTTATTTCAGCTCCAAGAATATGTGCCTTGAAATGATTTTTTTCCAATGCTACCAAGCCACGATAAAAATGACTATCCGTTTTTCTTGCCATAATTTTGAATAAGTTAACTAATTATCTTTGGATTGGTTTTGAGAATAAATCCAATGGTGATGTAGTAGTAAAAAAGTTGCCAAATCCTGTGTTGCTTTATCTAGATTTTAAACACCCATCTTCCAAGGTAAAAATCTAAAAAGCTGTATTCCATGTCTTAGTTCCATGTCTTACACAATGAAAAAGTGAAGTACCAAGGAAAGATAGTTCCTAGGTATGGATATTGACCATGGGAATATACAGAATGTGGTAGCTGGTAAAATCATGCACAGCAAGTGCTTTTTATATGTTTGTCAAGTGAGAGGTTGAGGCTACATATATGCTAGTAAAGAAATAGGTCAGCAACCATTCTCTACCTCTGAGAGCCAGTGGAAAGCCATGGTGAAAATCCTTACGTTCTGGTACTTTCCCAAACCCTGACAGCCTCATCCATACACGCAATCCCCTACATCATGCCTGTGAATTGTATAAGGGCACTAATTTATACAAACGGAAATAACGCTGGGGAATAAATATTTTTACAATTAAATAGCAGAGATGATCACCTACTAGGGTGGGTCTAGACCAATCCTATAGACATTTGGTTTACTGGTGTATGTACAACTGCAGTGATTCAGTCAGTGCTGCATAAATGTCTTTCTATCTGCTCTAATCAGGTTCCTTGTTAATTAAAACCGTGGAACTATTCTTACAAAGCTCAAGCTGGGATCACTGTTTTATCTTTAACTTTGATGCAGTTGCAAGTGGCAGATGTGATGTGGATGGAGGAAATGCATTCTCTGAGCAAGAGCTCTATGTAGGAGGCTCTGGGAATCACTGTTAATAGCAGGATTAAGCAGAAGGCAGGACTCTATAGCAAAAATTTGAAATTAAATTTCCAGAATAATGGAAATTTTTTGGGGCAAGCGCTACATGTGTGGGGAAGACATACTTGTGTTTATTTGTGTTGACACCATTTGGATGGGAAGCAAAATCTGTGTGGCAGCAAGACTGCTGCTAGGGCTGAAGAAAGATGCTGGGGTAGGACTTTGCCTTCCTAATGTAAACAAGTACAGAGACCAGATAAATTTCATTCTTGAAGCACACGTCTTTTTCCTCCAGCTCAAAAAGAAGCATACAGTGTCTAGGTCACATGTACACCATGGATGCCTAAAGGTAGGTGACATGGGATCTGTCTGTTTCATTGGAATCTAATCAGACCATTTAAATTTCTACACAACTTTACAGACAACTAAAATAGAAAAAAATATGGGGTTGGGCATTCTCTTCCTCACATTAGGTAAACATAACATTTTCTGACTTGGTACTTGTTTGGTTTTTTTTAATTTGAATTAAAACATTGCTCTTTCCCAACTATTTGTTCAACAGATAGATAAATTCCAGATGCTTTGCCGAATTTTAATTATCTAAATTACATCAGCATTTATATCCAGATCTTCTATTTAATAAAAAAATTATGAAAAGACATTACCAAAAGAAAAGTTGTACCAATCAAAACTATAAGACTAAAATTTCTTTTAATCTTATATCCTTTTACATACAAATTCATAATTTTAAAAGCCTGAGTATCCAGAATGCTTCCAAAACGAGTTTTATTGGACCAAGAAATAAAAACAACATGGCTGTTAAACAGTAAGTTTTCCCATGACCAAAAAAACCTAGTTTAAAATAAACAAAATTGTTATTTTTTTCCTCCAGGTACCATACTACACATCCTTTCAAGTCTCACAAAGTATCAGAGAGAGTAGAAACGCTAAAGAATGCAACAGGTTTGGAAAAAATTCACAATGCAGTGGACATTAACACATGCGTACTGTTTGTAGAAGAAGCTTAAACCGTTTACAATTATTATGAACAATGTTGGTAACCCAAATTTATCTTCCCTAGTTTCATCTTCCCTAAGTGTTCAAGAAATTTTAGGTGAAATCCCCCATGATAATTTTTATTTCTTTCACTGTGAAAATTTTGTTTCAGTCATACTTCAGTTATACTTGACTGTGCCAGCATGACCTGAGCTACAGAGATGACAAACAAGTCACTTGAGGAACATGGCTAGCCCTTAGGAGCCCTTTAGAAAGGTTGGCAAATATAATCCTTTTAGCATAGTCAAAGGTGACTATGCAAAAATAGTGCTCTTTAATTCAAGTTTATTCCCAGGTCATGATTAATAAAGCTGATAGTAGTCCTGCTCAACAAACTTTCCAGCACAACAGATGAAGAACCTACTGCTCCAGAGTCCTATGCATCAGTCATCATTGTTTTGTGATAGGAAGTGCCTAAATGTTGCCTTTGCGTGAAAGCAAAATAAAGTAAAGCAAACAAAATACAGCACCAGGATGCAAAAAAGACTTTCCAAGAAAACAGATGGTTATAATAAATGCAGACATCTATAGTGTAGTTACTTATGAACTGTTCATCTGCATTCCGTTTATAATTAGTTGTAAGCAGCATCTTGAAAGACTAGTTAATCGGCTTAATGAATGACATCAGTGTTATACCGAGTTGGGTGGTAGGCTTTATTTCCTGCTATTTCATGCTTTATTTCCTGTCACTTACAGAAAAAGAACAGTAATTAACTCACCTTCAGACATCAACATTGTTAACAACTGTGCTTAAGTAAGATTTACCCAACCTGTAAGCAATTCTGTAACAACAGTCCTTAACATCATTTTCCTAAACTAGAATATAAAAAGTAGGTCTTGTCCATGTTATCTTGTCCTTTATTCCCACAAGTAAAACTTTTAGTTACACGTTAAGTTTTTCTGCATATACTGCAGGTTTTTAATTGCTCAAAGGTGAAGTCAAAGAAACTGCTCTAGCTACCCACACAGTAGAATAGATTAGATATCCTCCACTCAGAATGGTTCCACCGGTGAGAATAGCCACTACAGAGAGTATACTGTAACTACTGCTACTGCTAACTACCACAGACAGTGCAGATAGGATTTTCTGTTTAATCTACGATAAATTAAAAGCGGCGGTACTGTGTCCTGCATAAATAGATATACAGCCTATCTTCATCAGATACACCTATTGGAAGTTGTTTTTATTACTTTGCCGTGTAAAAAATTCATTTTGAACTCTGTAATTTTTGGCAGAGAGGTCAGGGCTGGATGTCTAGAAAGAAGAATATATTTAATGGATTTATAAATACTCCAAGACACATGGAGAAACATGACACGAATAGGGACTTCAGAGGCCAAAATAAATACAGGTCTTTGACATAACTGCCTTTTAATAAAGCTGGAAAAAACCTTTTAATTTCAGTGAACAAGCAATGAATTTTTAACATATACAAAAAAAAGAAATTACTGATTCACTATGAAAAAAAACCCTGAAAATAATGGAAAAAAAATAAAACTAATAATGACAACATTTGTGGAAGCATACAAAATGCAATATTTGCATGCAGTATTCTCCTTTTCTGTTACCTTTACAGAACAAAAAAATTGAAGCTGAATTCAGGAATAAGCAAGAAATGTGATCTAGACTGTTTTTCATTCCCTTTGCTGTAAAGAGCTGAATTGCATGCAAAATACCTGTTTCTACTTTATATATACATTTATTATTTTTAACATACATTTAATTAACTCTATTGGTGTGGTTTCTGTGCAGCAGAAATTATATACAGTGCAAGTGTCAGGATAATTAGGCTATAATCATACCTTTAATTCACCCATACAATTCACATTAATGTAATAGGGAGCTGTACAAATAAACCAAGCGCAAGTAGTCCTGTGGCACTTTGGAGCACTGTGAAACTGCAAGTTTTCATTAGGGGATATTTTCTTGCTTTCGATATTCCGTGAAAGCACTGAAATTTTGAATTATAGAAGGAAAGATTTTTTCCATGATGCTGACTGCTGAATATTCTGATATACTTTTGCTGTCCAAGGAAAAGGTATAATTTGGTCATCTCACCTTGCAGTCAGTCATTCCAAATTAAATGCTAGATTTTATCTTTGCCTTCAGGTGCACTTTGCAGGAAAATATGCCAGAACCAGAGTCAGAATTTTATTGGTGTCCAGACATAAAAAAAAAAAATAATCCTGCAGTTCAGAAGCAGAGCAAACCGAAAACAGAATATAAGCAGCATGTCGGTTTATTTACCCTTCATTTTGCCTACTTTTGTTTCAGCTTTATCTGGCATATTTTTCCACTGAAATATCAAATACCACTTCCCCATCTTGTTTAAGGCTCATTGTACTAATGCTGTCCTATCAAAGTGTCCATCTTTGTCATTGACTATAAGCAGAATTCCTTCCTAGTCCCTTCAAAAAGAGACTATCCCAGCTATGCATATCCAAAATACACCACTTATCCTGAAAAGGAGATTGCTTTGTACACAGACTGTACTTACATTTCTACCTTGCTACAGTATTAGAAAGCTTTAGTTGTTGCATCTCATCTACTACTCCAAGTCCTTCATGCGGTGGAAAGCTGACTCTGCCAGTGGTAATGATAGGAAGGGCAGATGCAGCTCAAAGCCTGCTTTTCACAGAAATAGAAGTTGGGCAAGAACAAACTGGTAAGAGGTGTGACTGTTGTCATTAACTTTACGTGTCAGTATTTGCTTTTTCATTTTTGTACATGTGTCAAATACAAGCTGGAGATAAAACAGTAATTAAAAAAAGAAGTTGGTAAAATTAAGATTTTAAAGACTACTCCTAACCCACTCTCTTGTCTCTTTCACAAGACCACTTCTTTTGGTGTTTTTCAGTTTGAGCTAATGCTCCCAGATATCACAGATAGTCTGCCATCCATACAACTAGGTTATAGAATTAAAAATACAAGGTTCTGCCCTGGAGCTGAAGGCCTGGGACTCTTGGCACTTGAAAACTGAAAGGGTGTGAATGGTTTCTCCTTCACAATTTAAAAAGTATTTTATAAATTTTGCTGCTCTTATTATGCAGCAGGCAGTAGAAATGCTGACAAGAAGCATTTTTAATTCAAAGCTTTTGTTCAACAGTTCACAGCAGAGAAGTGACCTAGAATTCTCTAGATTTTCTGAGACAGACATGCTGCAGTTATGGACCCTGTAGAGATTATTTAAAAAATATAACTGTCTCTAAAATGAAATCCTATAGTGTCCTGGATCTCTCCTGATCTTATACAGACTTTGGATAGGGGTGCGGGTGACAGTATAGATATTGAGTCCTTTTTTTTTTCCTCAATCTTACCAATTTTTTAGCCTCCATAGTGAGCTTTTCACACAGGCTTTAGTGACTATTTAATTTTCTCATTTTTAACATTTCATTTGCCAGTATAGCCAAATGCTACTTGTTCACTTTTGCTTTTCCTATTTATTTACTAAATTCCGAGAGAGGAAAATTCAACTAAAATAGATAAACATATTAAAGAGAACATATGAAGGGTTAATTGATTTTGCAAGAATTTAATGCAGTAAATGTAGAATGCAGTAAGGATTTCATTTGAAAAAAGGTGCTTTATGAAAGTTTACTTTCATTAGCTGATAAAAAACAGTTTCAAAATTGAAAGCTTAATTGAATACCTGCAAAGACAATGAAAGAGCAATTTCTATCACCACAGTGAAATTCTCTATATAAAAATGATTATTTTATTTAAACTAAAACATATACAAATATGAGTCAATTAATTAAATAGAATACTATGCTCTTGATTAAAAATATTTAAATACTGCATTTATAGCAGAATTAAAATGCAATATTGTTTAGGTTCTTGAAATAATTTAATATGATATAGTATCATTTAGGAGTTTTTTCTCCGGTTTGCTGGCTCAAGACATCGCACCAAGGTTATGGTCATATTAAAGTAGGGGAGGAAGTTACAGTGCACTGGGTAGAAGTGCAGGCAGTTGTTATCTTGCCTGTATCAGTTTAGCAGTCTCAGGATAAAGTTAAATCCTGAATAGTGATGAGCACTGATTTAATCCATGTCACACTGCTGTTGAATCAGTCTCCACTAACATTCTATGAGCCCTCGGACTGGTCTGCAGAAGGATACACGGAGGTTGGTTTAGTTCAACCTTACTTGCAAATTGCAAATAATATCTTATGATGGCTAATTAGACTGTGCCTTTTCTTTTTTTCTTTTACTTTTCAATAAAATTATATAAAGCTCCTTTATGTAAAGAAGAAAAAAACCCATCAGGAGCCATTTGTATTGCCAAAGAGTTCTTTAGCAAGGTACTGGTAGAGCTCTGGGGATGCCAAAAGCCTTCAAGTTTGTTACCGTTTTGCTGCTCCTTAATAGACCAGGAACTTTACTGGAAATCACCGCTAGGCCTCTCCCTGCTCAGTAAGGCTGTATGGGAAATAAGAACCAGCGTACTACCCAGATCTTTTTTTTTTTTTTAAATAAGGCCTGGGACTCCACACAAATTCTGAATCTTGCCTTGGTCTTGCCATGAGAAACCAGGGTATTTAAAGTAGTACTTGGCTTCTTTGAATGAAGGAAAAATACATTAAGATAAATATATAGTAGCATGAAACTTGTATTTCAGTAATGTGAACCATAGAGGAAAGAACCATAATCAATAGATCATAATACTATGCAACAGAATTAAGTTATGAATGCAAATATTTAATTATATTACTTTATCTTCATCTCTCTCTTACTACGATTTATCATGCTGTACATACTCTCTCATTATCCTTTGTTAATATGATCCCCAATAGGACCACATTTTTAAATATTGCTGTTTTAAGGAATCATATTAAAGTTGGGAAAGAAGATTTTTTTACAATGTAATTGTTTTTTTTTACTGCACTACAAAAAAGGATTTAATGCAACAAAGAGTATTTTCTTATGAAGATTATCTAAATGTTTGAAATATACAAAATATTTAATTCTTCTGTTTTAATACTGTTCAGATCATAGGAATTAATGCTTTTCTGTCACAGACTTTTAACTACATATTTTTAAAATTATTAGAGTTCATCACAACAAACTCAGAAAAGACTCAAAAACCATTTTTGTTCAAAAGATAATATTATTAATACCAAATTTTTGAATGAGAAAGAAAATTTCCTCCTTTTAAATAAAGCTGAAAGAAGATATGAAAACTAGTATCTAACTGGGTTAGGCAAGTTTGCTGAGAGAGGAAGCGAGCTTCTTTGAATAATCCCCTGGAATGGAAGAGGATGAAATCCGTGATTAAATAAATACCTAATTGTCCATACAAGTGGAACAGCTGCAACAATCTAGACTGAGAGACACCCACTACAGATTATCTGTTAATTAACAGGTTCACAGAGTCTAGACCTTGAATAAGTGCCCATTTTGAATTTAGCTAAATTTGCAAGCAGGGTGGCAATTTAAATTTAGATCTTTTCTTTAAGAAGGAGTTTTCTAATCAATACAAGGAATTCCCAACCCGCTGACAGGTATCTTTTTCAGATTGCAAAGCTATTCATCTACTGCATCTGGTTTTTCTATATGAGAAATTATTTTGACATTTCCATATGTTGCTGTAAGATTGAGCCTCATTACGAAGATGAATTACTCATCTAAGATTTAAATTTCCCTTTTCTATTTTAAAATTTCAACAAATCAACTGAAGATTTTTTTTGCCTACAATCTATAGACTTCTTCCGTTTGTATTATCTTTTCAGCACGCTTTCAGGTTCACGATAATCCAATTACCTTTCTTGAACTGCTCCGTTTTTCCATGAAGTCTCAGTTCAATGACAATTCATTGACTCTCTAGCTGAGGCTCTTTGATAAGGGCAGATATTGTTTCCTTTTGTCGTATTTCAATCTTTCTGAGACAACCTCTTTACTTTTTTGGTTCAGGTTTTGAAGCCATGCTCTTGGAAATTAGGTCTGTCTAATCTTACAGTAGAATTTCTAATGATAGTACTATGAGTTACAGAGATTTTTTCACTTGAAATATGTCAATGACAGCATAACTCCTTGTAAATGACAGAATGCTTGACCATTACTGAAGGAAACAAACAAACAAACCAAAAAGAAAGAAGAGAAAAGAAAAAAAGTTAATATTAAAAAATCTTTAATTTTCGGACTCTTTTCCAATATATACTACTACTGCCTTTTTTCCCTTTTAGTTTTTAAATCACTTCTGTTTACAAAACAAGTCAGAGACAAATAAGTTCTGCTAATAAGCTCTCAATGGTTTGTTGAAGTAGATGCACACTTCCAGAAAAGTTAAAAGACTGAGCCATCTATTTAAGAGCTAATGTGCCTCAGGGTAGAGATAATAGTGTTTAAACAGGACAAGGCACAAGTCCTTATTGATAGTAAGAACCACTTAACCACATTTAATTTTTTTCAGAGCTGGTAGATGGCCAGAAAAATTAGCCAAAAATATGCAAATAATTTGCTGCATTGAGTTGTGCAGCTTTAATAATGGAATTTAATTAATTTACTTTGTAATGCTGGGCCAGGAGGAATAAACATTCAAAATATATCCTGTATTGGCAATGTAATTTAGACATTTAATCTAAGTTTATAAACTTATAGTAGAAATATTCTCTCCCAGCCCTTTGTCTTGTGTACAGTATGGTCTTTAGGAAAAATTCAACTTGCAAAGCTTTCAGGGGTAGGACATGTCTGTTAAACAATTTTCAAATGTGACATGTAATTTGATGACACTTTTAAAATATCCAAAATATAATTCACTTAAATTCGTTTCACCAGATAACAAAGCAGTACAATTACATTTTGAAAAGAAAGGAAATTCACTATCAATATCAATGATTAATTTTGTTTGTGCTCAGTATCACACATTCACTGCCCTGGTCCTGCTGTCCACACTACTCCTGACACAAGCCAGGATGTCACTGGACTTCTTGGCCACCTGGGCACATACTGGCTCACGTTCAGCTGGCTGTTGACCAACACCCTCAAGTCCTTTTCTACCCAGAAGCTTTCTGGACATTCTGCCCCAAACCTGTAGTGGTGCTGGGGGTTGTTGTGAGCCAAGAGCAGGACCCCAGTGTGGAACCTCATACAACTGGTGTCAGCCCATCAATCCAACCTGCCCAGATCGCTCTGTGGAGCCTTCCTACTATTAAGAGCCTCATGGTGTCTACTTCCTATTTTGGTTCTCAAAATTAAGAGACGCAGTCTTCCAGTAGAGATTAACAGAGCATGTCTGCTTATTTACAGATTTCAACAAATGTAGTGAAACTGCAGGATCTGCACACTTGCACCTATCCCAGTTCAAATAAAAGGACATTTATACACAAAGCAAAAATATCTTCAATAACCTGAGACAGATAAAATGCCAAGGCACTGAAGGCAGCAATAGAACTCAATCAGCCTCCACTAGGACCTGCACTTCTGCCCGTGGGCCCAGGAGTCCCACTTCATCCCAGTCTGGATCCATCAGTGCCCTCCAGCCAGCCTTCAGATGTCTGCTGCACAGATGTCTTGGCCCTGTGACGTAGTGGGCTTAGCTCTGCAAGGGCTTTCAGCACTATGTCGGTACTTTATCTCCAGCCTGGCCCTCAACCTGTTACCAGCCCCTGATTCTGCTACTCATATTGAGCTCCTGTGGGACTGTGCCCCATTGAAGAGAGCACAACCTAGGTGAAGGTGACCCTCAGTTTCAGGTGTTTTGTCTTCCAGCCTTTGTTTTTCGCTAACAACAAAATTACATTTAATTGGATTTACTTCAAGCCGACTTCAAAATCTGTCTGTATTTGCAGGGAAATAATCCTTCAGAAATGCACATTTAATTTTCATATTAAACTAGGAAGTTAAAATTATTACTCTTGGTTGCTTTCTATGAGTTGCTTAGTACAGAGTCATAAAATAATTCAGATTGGAGAAACCCCAGGAGAGCTCTAGTCCAACCTCCTGCTCAAAGCGTGGTCAACTAGAAGAATCGATCTCAAAGGGGAGATTCCACAATCACTGTAGACAATTTTAGAGAGTATGTCTTTCCACTCACTTCAATGAAGACCCTTCTCTCTAGGCTCCATACAAGTATTTGAAGAATGCTCTGACATGTCCCTGTCCCAGAAGGAGCCAACTCTTCTCCAAGCTGAAGAAGCATATCTCCCTTCACCTCTCCTTGGAGTGGAAGTGCTCCGTGGTGTCCCTTCCCTGAACTTGCTGGAATTTATCAGCATCTTTTTTGCACTGAGGATCCAACACTAAATGCCATATTCCAGATTTAAGAGCTGTGGAAAAATTTGCTTCCCTCAGTTTACTGACTACACTTGCATTGATGCAGCCCATATGCTATTAATTTCCATTGCTTCCTGGGTGCACTGTTGAATCATGTAACATGTAGTTGAAACTCATCTTTATCCTGTTACAAGAAAAGAATACTCTCTTAGTATTTTCCCAAAACAACCCAGTAACAGATAAGATGATTTTAGGACCAAATGAATGACATGAACAGGAGCTCCTGATATATTAATTTTCTTTTAAAAGAGACTACAGCATATCTGTGAGAGTCTAAAGAAAGAAAAAATATTCAAAGGAGTCTGACTCAAATCACAGACAAGCTATTGGTTTATTTTTCCCTAAAGGTGACCTTCTCTGTGATGTGAAAACCAACACTAGATGTATCTTACAATATTTACTGGAAAGACAAGGGTCTGTAGTTCAAGCCTTGAAATAAAGCCTTTGATTTGTTTCAAAACTGTAACGGTATTGCCCTTTAACAAATCTACTGCTTTAACATGTGGATATATAAGGATATGTAAGTTTATTTCGTATACCAAACAAACAGACTGAATTGTTGCCACAGAATAGAAAACAGGTGACCTTCAATTGATGCCCTGCCTGTTACAACTAATTAGTTCCTTTATTTTGTTCCAAATCTTCTTCTGTGTTGAAAGAGAAGTAAAATCAGTTGATAATCATCCTTAGAATTCTGTGCAATTTCTGTGGTAAATGCACTGTTTATGTTTTCCTATGCTACATTTACACAGATTAAAAGTAGAAGATGATGTACATGTTAATCTTAAATTTTTATTCTTCAAATGGTGTGAGCACAATTAGCAATACTCATTACCAAAAAAAGAAGTAAACTGGAAAGTCACTTTGGCTTTGCACCGCTACACAATGTATTGAATTTTTCAATTCTTCCTGCTCATAGAAGATCTATGAACAAAATTAATTTATATAATTATTAATTAATTTAGTTATTCTCAAAGACAAAAAAGAGTCAACAGATCAGATGAATTTTAATGAAGTTCTAATTTCGATCAGGAATGAAGACACACATATCTAGGCCAGATCTGTAGACCATATCATTAAACATAGAGCAAACCAAAGTAAATTCTGTGAATAAGTTTCCTAGCTTCAGACTTTCAAAGAAGTGGATGAATTCAGAAAGAGACTGAAAGCTACTCTTGTCTTTATTGCATACAGACAAAAATCATAGGAAAAATACACCAGCAAATAACAGGTGAAATGATCAGACAAAGTGGTTGAGGGTAGCAGTATGGATGAGTTTTTGACTCTTTAGTGCTCTGATGAGGAGAGGATGAATTTAATTGAAATACTGCTGTGGCTTTTCAGCACTCCCGTGAGTTGCAAGTCCCAGGTGCCCTAGGAGTCAATGCAACGCTCATCTGTTACCCAAAGGCAGAAACAGCAATAATGCCACAAGTACTCGTGTTTTTCACCATGTCACATGCACTTATATGAAAATAGTTTAAAACTGGTTAAGATTTCTGGGGAATAGAATGAAAAATGTTAATACCTAAATATGTACGATCATGCCAATAAAGAGAAAAAATTGTGTGTTGTCACGTGGCCAGGTGTGACTCGCCTATACACCTACAAGTCCCAGTCATTTATGCTTACTTTATAGCTAGTAGTGAGGACAAAAAATGGCATAGTACTCTGGAATTGTTTACCTCTGCCCTCTGCTGTACAGGATGTCTGCAATAACAATACAGGATATTGACATTAGCACTGTAATGTGTGTTAGAAGCCTTGTGTAGTGAATCCTGACCACCTAATCCCTCACGTGTGGTAGGAGTCATAAACTGATATAGCAGTCTTTAAAAATGCCACCTACAAGGTAGTGTACTGGGATTAAAGGAGGGCTATAGAAACAATGCCATTAAAACGAAAGTTAAAAAAAAGCAACTCCTAAGAAAGGAAACCAATCCCAGAAAACAGGGCCGTATCCTTTTCTCCTTGTTTTGTATTTTTGCCGTAAGTAGTACTGACAGTGAAGACTGATGCATATCATGATCTTCATGAACAGTCCAGAACATTCTGTCTATCAAATAAATAAACTTGATTTAAGTTCTAAAATATAGAGAGAAAAGAAAAGAAAAGAAAAGAAAAGAAAAGAAAAGAAAAGAAAAGAAAAGAAAAGAAAAGAAAAGAAAAGAA
>VZTA01018055.1:0-50812 GCA_013398855.1 Mohoua ochrocephala | reverse complement strand
AAAAGAAAGAAAAGAAAAGAAAAGAAAAGAAAGAAAAGAAAAGAAAAGAAAAGAAAAGAAAAGAAAAGAAAAGAAAAGAAAAGAAAAGAAAAGAACAACATCCCTTAGAAGAGATCAGTGAAACTATACTCTGAAATATATCACATGAAAAAGCCAAACTTAAAACCAAAGGCGTTCCAGGTGAGAGGTTGGAAAAAAAATTCTAAATCTCAAGAGAAATTGAAACAGGTCAGAAGGAAAATCAATGTTAAGATTTCAAATTCTTAAGTTTCTCTTTTGTAACTATTTTCAATCTGTAATACAAATTTAATCTTTGGGATTTTATTATTTTTAATTTATCATTTCAAGTCTGTATAGCAATCAAACTGGAATCAAGTGAATATAGCAGATACGCTGTGTAATCCTGTCATGAAAAACCCAAACCCAAACATGACAAGTTGCTTCTTGGAGCCTTTGCAACTCAAAACAATCTCAGGAATCCAAGATACCGTGATGCATTTTCTTCTAAGCACCAAGTGTCAGTTTTGTGTCAGTAATTCTGTCAGCAGGTTTTAAGCATTGAAATGCAGATAAGCAGTGAGTCAATTTACAACTCTAAGACTGTTATAACCTCCTATTGTCACTCTGCATTACACATGTTGCATCAAGATACAGTTTGATAAATGTTTTAAATTAAAGTAAATGTACTCTTGTCAATGTTTTCTCACACCATCAGTTGTGTGTATCTCATTTATGACTTTGGTTGCTTGGGTTGCTATTGGTTTTTTTGAGCCATACAGCAGGCTGGGCCAGAGAAAAGGATGAGGGAATAATACAGATGCAAGAAAATTTGTTTTCATCCATATTATTTCCCTGAGCTTGCTCCCTACATTGCCTGGTGAGTGCTGAGCAGAGAGGGAGAAAGGAACATGACAATAGGAACCAGATGAAGTCTGTAGGATCTCAAAAATAATAGTGACAAATTAAAATAATATTCTCTTCACATCTTTTTCAATTCCTTTTCCTCTTCTCTAGTTCTGGCTTAATCTCAGCCAGTTGATGTTAACCCCCCCGAAAACTTCTCTAGTACCGTGCTTGCTTGTCTTGGTCCATTGGTCAAAAATGTGTTGCCCACCAACATTAATGTGTTATAAGAATCTTCCTATCACTTTGCAGTTATAACTAAATCTGTTTCATCAATGCTTAGGTTCTGTCTCCTTTTCCATTTTTATCTTTCAGGAATTTCTTCTTTTGATTTCTTTTGTCCAATTAATTCCTTGGTTTTGAGCAACTTTTCCTGGTTTTATTAAATGTTATTTTATGCTGCACTTAAGAGGTATCCTATGAATAGCAAATAAATAAATGTATTTAAATTATAAAGAAGAAGTGACTCAAACTGTGGGTTTAGATTAGATTTTATGATAAAAAGCATGGTGCTAATAATGCCAAGGTCACAGTCTTGATCCTGGTATGGACCATTCACTTAGGAGTTGGACTCAATAGTCCTTGTGGGTTCTTACAACCCAGAGTAGTCTGTGATTCTGTGGAAAATTCTTTGCTGTGAGGGTGGTGAGTCACTGGAACATGTTGACCAGAGAGATTGTGAATGCTACATCCCTGGAAGTGTTTAAGGTCAGGTTGGATGGAGCTTTGAGAAACCGGGTTTAGTGGAAGGTGTTCCTGCCTACGGCTGGAGTTTGGAACAAGACGAGGAATCTGTATTTCATTGCATCTCAACAATATGTGAAGCTGGAATGTATTTTAAATGTGACAGTAGCAGAATTAAGGGTGGGAGAAGAAAGTTTTTCCAAATGAGGATGCTTCCTGCCCAGAATAACACATGCTTATTGCTTGCAGTATGAGCTCTCGTGACAAGTACAGAATTGAGCAATGCTACAATGTAATTAAAGACGACACAGCACATTGTTATTTAACAACAATACTTGCCTATAAACATCTTATTCTTGTCATCTATCTACTTACTATTAACGAGCAATCTGGAGTGACAGTTTGCTGAGAGGAATAAGTATTTAGCCCAGACTTTCACTTCTACATCATCAGTTCAGACCTGGACTTCATGTTGAGAAGCCATTGTTTAGGAGCATTTTCTTACCCAGTGATTTCAAATTGTTTCCCATATCTTCATCACAAAATCAGCCCTACAAGTGGCACTAAGTGCATCAGTGTTGATTATATCTTTAGAGAGACTGGGAATTGAATGCTGCGAGTGGCAATGGTATCTGGTCCTAAAAGAGCCAAGAACACTTTTTGCTTAGAAGCACACTGACAGAAGAATAAGGGAAGAACAACATAAATACTAAATTCAGTTTTAAAAAAATCTTTTTTGATACTAATATTTTAGTTTCTTCTTTAATCATGCAATAAATATATAATCATGTCTCCTAGTCTAATTTTTTTTATATGAAAGCAATAGCATTGTTTTCTTACGTCAGGTTTCTTCATTTTCTCAATACACACTTCAGATACTATTTTATAGGAGGGAAGCTGCAGAATGTAAAATTAAAAACAAAAGAAAAGAAGGTATATGAATTCTGCACCAAAACTTAAGCTGATATTTTAATGGGTTTTCTTTTAATTATTTCATTGATATTATTTTCAGAAAATTCTTTTTAAATTTTCTACATGTGATGAACTAATTTTTTTAAGTATGTAATTGTCTAGGATTTTACATAAAAAAACTATCAGGAATTAATCAAGAATTAATCAATTCACCTAAAATCAAGATTTCATTATGATTTTTTTCTTAGAATAAATATCTGTTTAAAAAAATAGGTTAGCTTTGAAATTTTAAAGAGAAGTTTTAAAATTTTGTCAATATTTTGTGACCTTTCCAACTACATCTGTAGTATTTATCTTAGATAAGCATCTAAGCTAAACAATTTTTAGCTGTAACTTGCCACTGATGAGATGTTAGTGGCCCACAGTCAACTACCTGGCAAAGGAATGACTTTTTCTTTACGGTGTTCAAGGATTCAAAGGAGAATGGCTCTTCCAGGCAGAAGATTAATATTAACTTTTATTTATTTATTTCATATATAAATATAATTTAATTATAAATTGATTTCAATTATTTTAATTTTTTTTTCAAATTGTAAGGCATTTGACTGACCATCTAGCTCGCAGTGTTATTGTCCATCAGCTCTCAAAGCTGTCTACATTTACACTGAGTTTTGCTTGTATAGCCTCATAGGCTATTGACTAATTCTCTAAGAACTGATCAAAAAAGTAAATATCTTTTAATATACGCTTCTAATAAATTTCATTTTATTTTAATGGGCAGAGATTTCCAGTGCTGAGTAAGCAATTTCTCTTCTCTTCATATTAAAATAACATTGTTGTCATAATCACAACTAAATGATTATACTGGTATTGTTTAGGATGATGTTAGTGTCTGACCTAACTGGATGCTTAAAGTTCACCTATTTCCAAGCATTTTACATGTCACATAATTTGTATTCAGCTTAGCAGGAGCTACTGTGCGCTCAACAATATGACTATCTTTTATAGATCTATGTGTCCAAATATGAACTATAAATTTAACTCGTGTGAAAAACTTGCAAACTTTGAAAATCTGTTAAGATGGCAAAATGAGTCTCTTCTTAGGTTACAGTTCTGTATTATTCTGTATTATGTTCCTTCATAAATAAATGTCTCCATCTGCAGAGTTCCTGTCTTTTGAAGAGTTTTAAAGATTGCATGCTGGCATACTGAACCTGTTCTTGCAGATCTGTATATTTTGATAGTATTGATACAGAAGTTCTGTCAAAGCTAACGCAAATCAAAGCCAAAATGCTATCAAATACCAAATGCAGATTGAAGGATTAAGCCATGTAGTTCTAGAGATGTGTTACTTATCAGCAGTTTCATTTTTGCGAAATGGATATTTCAAAGTCTGCTATCGTGAATTTCTATTTCAAAATTTCATTGAGCTGCAACTTAAAACTTGAAGGAAGCACCTGCTTATAAGCATGGACCTGCATTTAATTAGGTACTTTAATGAGCAGCATATTCTAGTTCCTACAGAATACTGTTTTAGCTATATTGGATTACAGTTATCACTGCTTGTGTAGACATGGGATCAAAATGTGAATCTTAAATTAGATTACCTTAAGATTTGCTTTTGTCAGAGTATTGTACTTATCTTAACAATATGACAGTCCAGTAGCTGAAGAATCTAAGAAAACCTTAGAATCTCTTGGGAAATTTCTTTCAAGACTTGCAGTGTATATTCAATTATTTTTTAAATTAAAAATGACATTGAAAATATAAAAAAAAATACCCTAAAGTAAGGCTGACATATAATTAAGATTTCAAATTAATCACTGTCTTAGTTAATCTTTAGTATGAGGCATGTATCAAAATGATAAATTGCAGTACCATAAGTTGACAAATATGGCTTATTTAACAACATTATTCTGAAAGAAATAAATTAAACAGAACATTGAAACAGTAAGTGGATTTTTACCAGACTAAGGGGGAGACATCTTTTTTTTCCCAATAATTAAGTTTTTCTCAAGGCAGAAGAAATGATAGGCTATTCATTGGTTTTTAACTTTCAAAGAATGACTTTATTGGCAAATGTTAAAGCAAATAAATATATTTCCATTCCTTTTGTCTGGAACAAAATTATGCATGTTCTGTGGCTCTCTAATCAATCAACTTGTTTATTTATTTTTTAAGATTTATCAAAGAAAATGTAGCATTCAACAACCACTAAAGACTAACTGCTAATTATGGTACAATAAAACACTAGGTCTGTAATCAAGCACATGTGCATGAGCTTTTTTCCTAAAAATTATATGTTTTTTTCAAATGAAAGAACAGGGAAGAGAAAGACAAGTCTATTTAGATGAATTTATCACAAATTCTCCCAAAAATAGGATGACAAATATTTGGCAGCAGAAACAATCTTTAACTGTACTTCTGCGTACTGATAATCAAGCGGCACAGCCATCCATAATGAGCTTTCGAGAGGTTTTAGTGGTCAGATACTCCCTCCTGCATGGCACAGGCCCCTGCCTGCAAGCCAGACCTCTAGTCTTGGACTGTGTACTTCTTGTCTGGAGCTCAGGTGCATAATTTTACAGAGCAGTTGCTGGTTTTCAGCCTCACAAGTGCTACTTCATGCTATTCACCCATCTGAGGGGTAGTAACACGGCCAAGGGAAACCTTAAGCAGGTCTAAGGTTGGTATGGGATTCTGAGGGGAAGAATGAGGGGCATGTGATCCCTTGTGGTGTTGGTATCCCTTTCAATCCTTCTGATTAGGGGAAAAGCTCAGGCTGCAAGTGCATCTAGGGGACCAATGCCCAGTTGCACGGTTGTCTCCAAGGGTTTGGGCTTTGTAACCATAGTACCTCATCTGAAGACGAAGTAGGACTGCTGGGAAGAAATGAAACTACCTGATCAAGGCAAATAAGAATATAACCGTAAGCGGACTCAGAAGGAGGGCCTTTAAAAATACTCTTTTCAAGGGACAGGGACCTAACTACAGGGTATAAGAAAATTGAGCCCAGGTTTAGAATGAAGGCTGAGAAGTAAGTACTAAAATTGGGACACTAGACTTCAAGACATCACATTTGGATTTATTTGGGGAATTGTTAGGCAGAATCTCCTGGGAAGCAATTATGGGGAGGAAGTGCAGTCAGAGAGACGGCTAATTTTTTTTTTTAAATGACATCCCAACTATTTTAAGAGGAAGTGAACTTTGGCAAATGACTCATGAGGCTAACAAGGGAGCTTCTTAATGAACTAAAATGCAAAGAAGTACAGACAAAAAAACCAAAAGTTAAAAGGATGGACAGCAAGAAAGATGTGTAGAAATGGTGCTTAGGAACAAAATGAAGAAGGTCAAAGTGCAAGAAGACTAACACTAGGGAGGGGTTTCATGGGTTATACAAAGGGATTCTAAAAGTGTGCTAGTGGCAAAAAAGACGGGGACAATTGCAGATTCACCAGTAGGTGGCAAAGACAATAATATTCAATATAGAAAAGGCCAAAAAACTCCATGCCCTGTGTGCATCGTTCTTCGTAAGGAGTAACCTGTTCATGTATCAGTCCAGTTGGGAAGGAGAGAGGTAATCGGTTCTGGGTTTATATTGAAAAGTTGGATATATTCCCATTAACAGATTCACCCAAGGGTGCCAGAAGACCTGTCCCATCCTGACTGAAAAGCTGCTCTCTGTAATCCATGGAAAATTATAGCAATCAGTGGTAGTCCTTCATGACTAGACAGATTAGTGATACATTTGACCTGATGAAAGCAAGAGGGATCACTACAGGCACTATAAACTAGTAATCTTTCCCTCAATTCCTGGGAGTAGCCTAAAGAGCACATTTTTGTAATCCATTTTCCATCACCTGAAAGATGAAGCTAATTGGGAATAGTTAGCACAGGCTTACCAAGGGCAAACTATGCTTGATGAACCCAAATGACACTTAAGCATCTGAAGGGATGTTATAAGTGGCCACTGCTTCCAGCAGCAAGTGGCCACTGCTTCCAGCAGCTCTGAAACTTGGACGTTTCCTTGCCTGGCCACAGGAGTCCAAACCTGGGGCAGGTTGAGGCCTGGGGATGTATGACTCAAGCCAATGGACTTCCTTGCTTCTTTCCCATTTGTGGATTTAACCAGTCTCACAGCTGAGCAAGTTTCCCAGCGAAACACACAGACACACACGAGACACCAACAGGGTGGGCTACAGACTGCCACATGCAAGACTGCTTTGACAGCATCCCCCTGAACATGAGCACCAGTGACCAAACCCTCTCTTCGTCTGGCAAACACAGGAGGTCACTCATGCAGGTGCACACACAGAATTACCTGAGTTCACGAGCACACGTACATTCATAGGTGCCACAAGCACCAGCATGATCCTTCTGTCTGCCTGGCACCCCTGCCCAGATCCCAGGCCCTCTTATTTGCCCTGGGAGTTGCCTCATCACTGGCTGGTACAGCTTGATGCTTACTAGCAAACATGCAGTACTGGCATACTTGTCCGGCACGGACTCCTCACCCACCTGATACCTCACTCTAGATCCAGAACCTCCTTCCTGCTGGTTTGTCCAGATGGAAGTGTGCTGGTGAGTGACCCATGCACACCCGGTATGGAGAAGCTGAAGACAGTTGTCATCACATTGCCTCAGCACCTGTCACACAGCTTCCTCCAAGCGCTGGCATTGAGCCCCTCACTTGTTTCACTCATGTTGGTTCCTCCTGATAGGTATTTTTTTGGACACACACCATTCCCACCCCAGTGAGTGGCAGCTGAGACCCCCACTCACTTCAGTAGCTGGCATGGAGACCCCAGTCTCTCCAGTAGTTGATACCAGGCCAGGGTTATCTACACTCCCAGCCTGGCTCCAGCTAAAGGAGCTGGCACTCAGCCCTTCAAACCCTCACACAGGCATGACAGAGAGTGAGATTGCTCTGAAAGTTAAAAAAGGATTTAATGAGACGATAGGACAGGTTATGGTGATCAGGTGCAGGCCTCAGCCAGACAAGTGTACTGATCAGAGCCCTTTTTCACACAGCATTCACAAAATGATGAAAATGCAGAAGAATGACACAAAATAATTCATTATATGGAAAATTACTTTATGTTAAGGCTTCAAAAGCCCATATTAAAGAGAAAGAGTACTCTGAAGTGTATGATTTTACTGCAGTACTTAAGAACCTCCATAAGAACTCACAGATGCTAATAATAAGGGCTCTATAATTTAGCAGATAAAAGCAGAACAAAAGCCAGTGGCTGGAAGTTCAAAAATCAGAATTAAACGACTTACTTCTAAGTGAGGCAGAATGATCAGTGGGATCAAAGGAAGTTTTCTTAAAGCTTGATGTCTTCAAGAGCTAAATTTGTTTCCAGAAGTTATTCTTTAGCCAAATCTGTGTTTGTGGTATCAAGAAAATGGTGTGAAGTGCTATAAAAATTGACCAGATTAAGTCCACAGAGCTATTTTCCTCTCTACTTCCTTTGGACTTACACAGGAATGGTTGTACCAGTACAACATACAGGTAAACTAGGTAGAAGCACCATGGCAACCTGGTATTGATTTCATAAAGAGTGATTGTCTTCTGAGCTACAGCTTTACACGTTCATCTGGCATTAGGAATGGCAGGAAAGTCTGTAGTTAGATGCACGTCTATGAACAGGAATTAGTGGGATGTTTTCCATTCAAGCTAGTATTCCAAGACAAACAGGATTTGTTAGATAATTTTCTGTGACTTCCTAGACAATGTGGCAGATATTCACACATTCAGACAAAAGACAGAAACTCTAGCACCTTTTTTTTCTTCTTGTTATCCAACATGTTGAATAGAAGTAAAAAGAGACAATGTAGATTGACTTATGTCTAGCATGTTGCTTTGTTAGATTTAGCATGTTTCATCTAAATGTATCTGTTTATGCAATTTAATCATTTCCTTTCCTTTCCTTTCCTTTCCTTTCCTTTCCTTTCCTTTCCTTTCCTTTCCTTTCCTTTCCTTTCCTTTCCTTTCCTTTCCCTTTCTTTAATTTAATTCAATTTTATTAAGGGGTTGCCAAAACAATATAATGACAGAGAGCAGCCATACCCACAGCAATTATGGCAAAATGTGAACAGAAACAACAAAGAGCCTACAGTATCCATCAGGTAGCAAACCTGGTGACAAACTTACAGGTTTAAGTTGTGGCTTTTACAATTCCAGCCTGGCAAACAATTTTTCAGAGGATTTCTTGTAGAGAGAACTCCATCATTAAACAATAATTCATTAGTACTCCTTCAAATTTCATATTAAGCTAGCAGTGCTATTATTAGCTTTATAGAGCTAGGACTTACCTGAATCCAAGATATAGATTATGTGTAGCCACATTTCTGAATCCGATATGCAGGACAGCTAAAATTAGTATATCCTATTTGTTCACATTCTCTAGCTTTATACCAACTGCCAAAATTATTTTTAGCTCCCACATCTTGGCATATTTAAGTCCTACTAGTATTTCTTATCTACATGCTTCAATAATCCTGTACATCAACTATCAGTTTTTCTTAATATTGCTGAAAGAAATGCATGATAAGTCCACAAAAGTCACTAGATGGAAATCCTATTCTGTTAATAAACACCATCTGCTCCCTTCTTTCCTTCCCCACCTCCCATTATCCACAAAGCTGTGATCCTTCTTGAAATTTTTAACATTGCTCTTAAATCCCTCTCAAAAACATTTCAGCAGAAATGCTGAACTCCATAGCAGCACTCCAGTACAAACATGAAGACCATTTCATTACTTATACAGTGTCTAACAATTCAATTTTATAACTCATCTTTAAAATTATGTGCAGCAGTACAAACCAGATAAAGCTATATTTCATACCACTATTATAAATATTTTCAGTTCACCTCCTGAGCATTCAGAGTTTTCACTATAAGGGTAATCTATGTATTAAATTTTTCTATTTTTTGCCATGGCCAATAGGATAACACAAAAATGTCTATCATATTTAACTTGAATAAAGATCGCCATGAATTCTAGCAGTACATTTCTTAATGACGTCAATGATTTTAGCAATGTCAGCTACCTGTTTAATAGCTCTAAAATAAAACAGTGAGAACAGAAGGAAGCACTGTTCAAAGCAGGACTAGTTCCACTGAATCCCCTTTGCTGTATAGGCAAGCTGCTACGCTGCTTTCTTTCTCAGCAGCTGTATTTCCCCTCCCCTGCTCTCAATGAATAAAGCTGCTTATGTATCTTAGGACAACAGGAAATGGAAAAGTGCATCTAGCTCTTCTATTCCAAAACCAAATTATCTCATCAGAAATAAAATAAAAGGGCACAGCTACACTGTGACTTAGCCTAAATTATCAAATAGGACATTAAGTATAGCATTCCTCCTCCAGATATTAATACCTATACATGTTGTAGAGAGCCTGAAAGCTACTAAATAACCTCCCCAGAAACCTCTCCAGAAAAAAGAAAAACAGGCACAGAATCAGCAGACTCAGAACTTCCCCATTTCTCTCTCCAATCAGCAATGCTGGGTCACTAGACAGTGATAAAATTAGCTCCAGGGTTTTTTTAAAATCCCTCCTTAATTTTTAGTGTACCTCACCATTTTCTGTTGTCACTGTAAGTGAAATCTATTACTTTTGAGCAATCTGCTCCAGTTTTCTCTCATGAAACCTTTTTTTTTCAGGGATATTGTGCTATATAGAGAGGTATGTTTATCAGATGTGTTCTTTTCCGAATAATAAAGAAGATGAACATGAAGAAGTTTGTGCATAATGGTACCAAAGATAACTCAAATATGCCACTTGATACAGAGGAAAGAAAGAGGGGGTGAGAAGAAGAGAAATGAGGAGAGGAGAGAAGAATGGAGGGACACAGATTACAGACTGAGGCTTATGATATTGATGTTTAGCAGGCCAGAATTGATATTTTTGTGGTCTATAGTGCACTTGGTTTGACTGAATGCAATTGCAGTAGTTTACATATGGCGGCTCAGCATACTCTTTCTATTAATGAAATAATTTTATATGTTTTCATAAATATTTTTATTCTCAGGACACCAAAAAATGAATATGTTCCTATATGTTATGATCAAGAAAGTCCACCATAGATTCATATTTCCCACAAATTCTGTCCGGTACTCTGGAGTTTTTTTGTCAACTTTCAGCTCAACTGCAAATTTGTCAAGAGGATGAGAAGTCAGATAGATGTTTGGAGGCTCTGTTTATTTTATTTTATTTTTTAAATAGTGAATAGTAATGGATTCCATGTAACCATCTACCTATGTAATCTATTTGAAAGCATTTCAAAAGAAAGTGTTTTAAATTATCTCTGATTATGAAAGGTATGTTCCTTCTTTTTTCAAATTACACCTGGATCTAATCCCTTCAGAGGTATGTCGCTATTTCTCACCCTCTCCTCTCATGCCACTTCTATCATTTTGCTTTATTGCAATGACAGGTTGCTAATCATTTCTACCTTAAATCTCAAATTATATATACATAATGAAGCATTAAATTATGAGGCCCGATATTTAGGGTTACTAAGTATGCAGACGTTTCATCAAGAAGCTAAGAAGGAGCTACTGGGCAATCAAAATTTTTGAAAACTGGATACTAGGTAGAACCAGATCTTAAAATGCTGATTGCAGGGTTATACACATTCACAAAGAGTACAAGAACAGAAATGGAAATTGCCCTGATGTGATTATCATTTAAATACATCTATTCTCCCACATCAAGGAAAGAGGCATTAAATGAATGTAATGTAATGCAATGAGTTTTCATTTCTTTGCTCTCTGGGTATAAAGACGGATAGCTTCACATGAAGTCAGAAAAAACAGGTATTGAAAGAAAAATTCTCTGACTGAATGAAGTTACCTTGATTCAGGTCTTAAAACAGTAGGTCTGCCTGTGGTAAGGCAGACTCCATTGAACTAAAACTCTGGTGCCCAGCCTAAATTTTTTGAATATGCTTAATTTCACAAAATAAAACATCAGTTTCAAAAAAGATGAGTATCAAGTTCAAGGTAACCAGTTTATGTTTTGTTCTGAAATGCTGATTTCTGTGGTTGAAGGTAAAATTTCCCCAGACTTTACAGTGACCTAGAAGCTCGAGTTCTATTAATCGGCATGTTATTTTCACCTAGAAAGGAACTATGGGAGTAGTCAGTCATATGTGCAAGCTGAAATCTATCATTGATCTTCCCTATTAGATTTAATTATTCTCTATCATAACTGAGATGCATAGTGTGTTGTCTGTTAGCATTAGCATCGCAAAATCTTTCAGTAAACTGTTTATAAGATGGACAGATGATGCCATATGTAATGAATTCAACATGCATGAGAAGCATATATTTTATTTTGCATAGTTAAAAATCCATAGGAATTGCAATGTACATTTTAATATAACATTTTTTAACATTGCTTGCATTACCAAATGCTTGAAAAATTAACAGACTGCAGAGTAGCTATAATCTAGACAAAACTGGTTACATATAGCCTGAATTAATCTTTTCTAACTTACCTCTTTTTTTATGTGCAACCCAGAAAATAAAAGATAGTATGTAATCATTTCAGCTATTTTCTGTAATAAGTCAAGGAACAAGAAGGGCCTAAAAATTATTTTATGTTTTTCATTTCCTATCTTGATACATAGGAGGGAATTTCTATATGAAGTAGCATTCTAATGCATCATACCTGAAGGTAAACTGTATCAACGGCTGAAGACACTTTACTACAGAGTGATTCTGGGCTGTATTTCTGCAGCGGCCCTCCATTGCATTACCAATTTTTGGATGTTTTCCTAGCTATCAAAGTGTTATTCAGCCAGTTACTTCCTCAGAGATTACCTTCTGTTGCAGATGGGACCAAGTAGAGCACAACAATGGCCTCAGAACTTCTCCAGGCTGTTTACTATAGCTTCTGCTTTGCTGACAGAGACACTTAATGGTAACAGAATAATCAAGTGTCTCAGTGCCAAGTGTCTTTAAAAAAGAAGGGGGGAAAAATCCAAAAATGAAAAAAACAAAACGCAAAACACAATAGCAAAGAAAAAGAGAAAAAGCAAAAGTTTCTGTTTATATCCTATAAACTCTTGCTAGAGTGCATAGTCCTGGTACCAAGAAGTGTGTTTAAAAAATGAATGCATGATATAAACCAGCTCTTCAAACACTACTAAATTGAACTTGATCATAAACAAGATCCTTCTTGGAACATACATATACAACACATAAATATACATACACAATACTACGAACTTCTGGACTTCCAGAATACATGTTCCAGCTCATTAACTTCAGTGTCTGTGTGAAAATTATACAAAATTGTGAAAACTGCAATAGAGAAATAGCTTTATGTCATTTCAGAGGACTGAGTCAGCAGTTCTGCTGTGCAAACATATAAGAAGGAATCCATTCACAAAACTTGCAGGTTCCACTATCTAGCAAAATTCAAGGCTAACTAGTAATGTCTTGACATTAATTTGAATAAGCATGTGTCAGAAGGACCAGAACAACAACAATTAAGTTTTTCAGAATTTAAAGAACTTGCCATATTAGAGGTCATAAAATATTTTGTCGGGATTGGACTATAGGTGGTAAGGTTTTAAATATTTTGGTTTGAGATATGATTACATGAAAAGCAAAAATTGTAACTTGGATAAGGTTATATATGTGTGGTTTCGTATATTTCTGTGGGATGTTTAGGTTTCGTATGTATAGAGATCAGAGGAAAAAAACCAGAATATTTTGTTAAGAATGTCTTACCTTCATAGTAAACTTTAAACCCATGAGCACTAACTGCAAAGTCACTTGTCAAGCGCAGTGAAAATACAGATTTTGTACTTGTCACAGGTGGAGGAAGATGAAATCCTGTTAACCTAAGAAACAAAAAAGCACAACTAGTGGTTAATTGTTTGGAAAACAAAACTGTGTGTGACAAGTTGCTGTTCCCAACAATATTTGATCATGGAAAGGACAACTATCTTAAAAATATGTGGTTTGCATTTCTTGAAAAAAATATTTTTATATAGTAATTGAAGAATTATTATAAAATTTTACTGTCTTTGACGGACATTGAAATATCAGTTTGATAAAACTATATTAGATGACAGATAATAGTAAGATGTAGAAACTGGACTTAAAACCAGTTCAGATTATCAGTAGCTGAAAAAAATAAAACAACCAAAGAAATCACAATCCACCAGACAATTTACACTCTTTAGGGTTATGTTCCAAACTGTATTGCACTATATATCTTACACAGGTTTCTGCTAAATTTTTAGTAGCTGAATTATTCCACAGTAACATGATGAAAGAAAGGGGACCATGATTCACTTTAATGAGGGAATTTAGTATTATTTAAACTGCGCACTTTAGCCTCAGAGAAGAAATTTCTGATTCAAATCAAAGAACAGCATCACTGTGAAATAACAGATCCATCAGAAAAAGTCTCTCGAAAGGAATTGCAGGGTTGTTTGTGTTTTTGTTGTTTGTATGTTTGGTTTTGTTTGTTCTAAAAAAACCACTAGGTTTGAGACACAAATGAAAGAAATTTTTTTGTGTACTCAGCACTGCTGATAAGCTCTGCTGATACTCATTTCTACATATTCATTTGATGTACATATGACAACACTTATCGTCCTCAGTTCTAGGAGAATAACCTCATCAGGGTTCATATCAGACCAACAAAGCCCATCAAAAATTTACCTGTCAAAAATGTTTGAATAAATATTTACCTGTCAAAAATGTTTAAAGAAAGATTTGAAGAATTTAGCTATGTACAAGCACCAGTGAAATCTAGACATACCTTTGGAACCCAGTTAGACATGTGGGGTGAATTTTATAGCAGATTAGGATGATATATTTTATTAATGATTGAGATTAGAATTATTTTCGTGCGTTTGTAGATAAACCCTTATTTTACATTTTACTTTGAATTTAGAACTACAAAAAAATTTAGGTCAAAAGGGACCTATAAAGGCCACGTAGTCCAACCTACTGTTCAAAGTGGTCTTAAAGTCAGAGTTAATCTAATTTGCTCAAAATTTACATTTTCCCTTTTCATTGTTAGAATAAATTTTTTGTTTCGTTAGGGTTTTTTTGTGTTTGGTTTAGTTTTTTGTATTTTTTTTTTAAATGCAGTTATATATACAGCTACATAGGCTGGTCTTGAGCGCACTTTAAGAAATATGTGAACTCTGATAATTTTACTGGAAGAGATGACGTGTATTTTTAGTTTTGCTTGATGTAAGAACAAACACCAATGGTGTTTACTGATGTTTTAATACATTTACTGCTGCTTATTCTGAAATTCAGTCTCAGCCTTCTTCTGAAATTACAAATTAACTGATAAGTTATGTCCTGCCCTTATCAGCATTTCTAGTCTCATCAGAGGGAAGGATATGAGTGATGAGAAGCCCAGAATTCAAAAGGTCAGGAAATGATTTGCTAAAAAAATACTGTAATTGCAAAATTAGCATTTATTTAATGTTTTACTTATTTTTAGCTTTAAGATACATTTAGATGAGTTCTATATAGTGTACCACTAATTTACCATGAATTTGTATTTTTGTGGGGACCATAAAAAGTTTTATATTTTTCCGTGATCACTATGTACGTGGTGTCCTTGACAGATACTCTAAATTAATGGGTATTAAATAGATTTTTTTCTTAAAGCAATCTTTGGAAAACAAAATAAAATTTAAAAACAAACAAACAAACAAACAAAAAATAAAAAAGAAAAACCTCCTGAATACAATAGCCAATTTATGCCATTGGTTACAGTCATGACAGATATGAAAGACAAATTATAATAGTACTCACATCACATAACCAGAAAATTTAAAAACATGAACAAAAGAAGCAAAGGCCACTAAAGATGTATATATTCACATATTTATATGTAGCAAGTCCTCAGTGGGTGTATTTAGAAAGCTGTCCCTTGTTTTGTCGTTGGCATCTTTATGAATAATATCATTAAAACAAGACTAAAGCATTTATGTTAATATGAAAAACCAAGAATTATGTAGGGAATATTTATGATTTAGGAAATGTATTTTTTATTTGATAGGGGGGTATGTTTTTTTCTATTAATAAAAAATGTTAATAAAATGCTTAGGTCTCCCAAAGAGGCATATGCATAATCTTTTAATAAGTTAATATCAAAGAATTTTTTTCAATAGCTTGGTCATCGACCAATAAATATATTAATTCATTGGTAAATAACAACACTTGAAATTAACTGGCCTAATGTAAAGTCAAACCAATAATTTGAATAAAATTCTAACTTGCATCTCACAGTGGGTTTAGCTGGTATCTATTTAGCTACTCAATGATATAAAAGAATTCTGGGTATACGCATATATCCAGCAGAAAAGAAATACACAGTTATCCCAAAGTATTCAATTTTGTGAGTGGTACGTAGGCACAGCTTAGATGGGTAGCGGATTTTTAAAATGAACACATATGTACTAGCATAGTAAACATTACAGCTCCTGATGCAAAACAGATCATTATAAGAGCTGCTGGATACCATTTAGCTTTCAGCGGTGGGCCTTTTATAGCCATCATTATGTTGCATTTAGTCAAAAAGGATAAGCTTGTTTCTTTAATTTGGTTTCTACACTTAAACTGGCATGAAGAAATTCAGAGGTAATATTTTTGGTTTAGTGGATGCAAAATTAAACAAAAATTTTAATAAGTAAAAATTCAACATGCAAATATCACTCAGTAAAATACTACAGATTTTTATAAAGAACTGTAATGTAATTCATTCTGACTATTGAAATAACCTAATACTTGAGTATTATTTATTGGGTACAAAAGGACATTGACCTCAGAGCTTAAGTCTTATTTGTATGTTAAACCCTACAAACTGTCATGTTATCTAGCATAGTTTTCATTGTCATTTAGAACGAAGCATAGCAAGCACATCATAACTGCAGGAGAGAGATGGCACGTAGGCAGCAAAATACCTGCAGGATAATGTATGTGCATACATCCTATTGTCACTTATTCAGATCAGTCACAACTAAATGTCTAACTGAGTACTCTGGTAAAAGTAAAACTTCAGGTGGAACGATTATGCAAAATATGCAGTCATCTCGTTAAGTAGATATCATATGCATATTAAATATGTTTTAAATTTAAATTTTCTCTAGTAGCTGAGGGTTTTTTTATCACAGCAATTTTCCATCTTACATTCCATTTGCATATCTCATTCCATTTGTATCAAGTTTTTTCAAATTTAAAATACCTAATGGAGTTATTCAGGTGACTCTCTACTGCTGGTTTAGATACTGTGAGATATTTGAAACATCAGCACAGAGTTGGTAGATATGACATTGTACCACCACGAGATCCAGGTGCTTCTGGAGAGATGGAGGCCAGGCAGGATTCCTTAAGGATTCCAGACATGCCTTTTGTTCTAGGCTCTTCAATCATTCCTTTATAGTCTACCACTTTGGCAGAAAAAATTTATACTACGACAGATGTGCTTTCTTTTTTGGTTTTTTTTTTTTTGGTGAGATTTTCTGTTCCTTTTCTTCTTTCCCTTTTTGATTTTGGAATTATCTCATTTAGTACTCTCTGACCTCATTAAGGGAATCCCATAAGTAACTGATACTGGCTTGGGTAGCCTTGGGAAAGCAGGGGAACTAAAAGACAATGTCTACAGAGGTCTGAGAAGAAAATACACTTCTTTCTGTTTCAAGTCTTAAAAACCCAAACTTTGAATTGTGACATTCTACTTGAGTATTTGATTCAGATGATGCAGTTCAGCTACAGAGTGTTTTCAAACATAGAACAGTGAAACAAATTTGTAAGGGAATACACTGCATATGAATGAATATATCTGCTTTGTTCTTGCTCATGTGTCTAACAAGCTTGCCAGGCACCTAACACCCACAGGAAATGGACACATTATGTATGTAGTCGAAGACTACAGATGTTTCTGGGAGTGTAGGAAAAGGTTAAGAGATATTTTTATTTATTCAACTTTTCTATAGCTGAGAGACCAGATGCTCAGCCTGAAAAACTTTTTGTATATAGAAATTCTAAAAGTCCAGTAGTAAATATGGTGAAATTAAATACATCATTTGGAAACACAACTTGTATTCAGAATTTATATATTATTTGCATGCAAAATTGCAATGCTGTGTAAAGTAGTTTCAGTAATGTGAATCTGGCAATGTTTTTGCAATCATGTCAGAGTATAAGAATAGAGAACAGAAACACCCATTGCCTTGGAGCCAGAGAAAAGGACATATGAGAGACGTGATTAAATTACTCCAGGTAGTCCCAAGACTGAGAAGAAGAAAATCATCACCATCATACTCTTTGACAAAGAATTAATCTTGCTGGTAGTTTGCCATAGCTAAGCCGTGGTGCCATCTTTATCCTCCCAAGGAAACCAAAGTGGTTGAGTGTCCACATGGACATCAAAAGCACCACAGAACGCCACCAGAGAAAAGAGGTAGATTCTAGGAAGAATCTCTACAATTTTAACCGTATTTTTTTAAAGTAATTTGTTGCTTTGAGTATACATTTTAGTAATGTTGTACGCAGACTAGTAATAATAACTGTTGTATTCACTGCTATATTTTAATTTGTTAAGATTTCTTGGTAAAATAAAACAGATTTTATTTGAGTCTTCGGATGTCTCTAAGTACTCAGGATGCAAATGCAGAAAATATCTTGACATACAAAAAAGTGACTAAAGGGTGTCTTTTTCCAGGTGAGAGACTAGTTTTGAAATACAGTGAACACACTGTGTTTTATGTGTCTTCTGACTCCATCCTTATTTATTTTTTCAGTAATGGAAAAAGACAAACGGAGTCTGAATTAAAACATTGTGTTATGTAAGCAGGAATTTCTAAATATTCTGTCACTATTAATTCAAATATAATAAATAATTTCTAAGCAGTAGTGATAATGGTTGAATCTATATGAAAAATTTGTAGTAATATTGTTTGGGATTATAAGTGATTGAAAATGACATAATTATTTTCTTCCAAACAGGTAATTTACAGAGTGTGTCACTGTGTCTCTTTCTCCTGTAGGTTACTATATTCCATCATATGCTATAGAGTCAAAAAAAGAAGGCACATACATTAAACATTCAATATGTCTGTTTTCATTTTTTAAGTATATTTCAAAAGGCTACTACTCCATGAGTAATTATAATCTCTCTATTTCATTCTCTCCCACTGTGTTTTTTCAATCACATATGACATCATTTTAAAATGACAAATCATCTTAGATTTGTGGTTGCCAAGATTTTAGAGTTCTGACTGGAAATTTCTGCAGTTTGATCAATCATTTGTTTTCTGCTTTTACTGTGTCCTCATGACAAAACTTAAATCGTATGTCATGTGAACTTTAAGCAGCATGCTGAACTTTAAACTCATCAGTCCTTAAGGAAGACCAGCTCTCAGCTTCAGGATCTAAAGAGAGCATTCATTTCATAACTGCAAAGTTAAAATTATGGAAAGCAATCTTGATTAGGCATACAAAAGTGCTCCTAGATAAATTGTTTACTTGAGACTGTGATGTGATAAATGACTGAATTTCCTCTTTGCTTGTGGGTCTAGATATTTGCCATTTGTCAAAACGTTGATTATGCTTTTAAATATGTAATTTTTAAAAATGTATTTTAACAGCTGTTAAGTGCAATGTATTTTGCATTGTTTTGTTTTCTTTTCAGATTCACAAGATTCTAGCTTTTTTACAGTGTGTTAGAGATTTCCAAAGAAAACACAGTTCCTCTAGAATATTTCAGCTTGGATTAGATAGTATCTGAAGAAATTCACCAAAAAAGTTTTTTTAAGTGAATAGCAGTCTCACTTGATCTCAGTAAATTTTTGATTATCTTATAGAAATTTTACAGCAGGAAGAGTTTTAGTCTAATCTGAAAGGTGCAAGGAATGTTCGCCCCTAATTTATGTAAAATGATGCAGAAACATAAAACATGTTAACATGTCAACTTATTGTAACTTTGACTGTAAAATTAAAAAGACTGTCAAAACCCATACACTCTCACTTTTAGTTTGATCTTCCAAGAACTGTTTATTCTTAATGTCAAAAGGAGAAGATGGATTCTGAAAAAGAATATGCATAATAAGCAAAATGCCAGGTATAAAAGAAAAGTAGGTAAAATGAACTTTTGTATACCTTCATTGAGAATCTTCCCCACAAATAAAGCCAAACTTTATGAAGACAACAGAAATTTTATTCCATATTTTGCCGTTTGCATGAAACTGAAATATCTGATATTTTCGAAGAACAGATAAAATATTTCTAATTATGTTTTTTCTTTTACATGAATGTAACTTTTTTTTTCTTCCACTAAGAGATTTTGGTCTTAATGATACATAATTAAGTTTACAATCTTTAGAGAATATATTTCTTAAAATCCATAGCACATATACAAATGAAGCTGCATCACCAGTGGATTTTTCCCATTAAGCTAACTATAATCCTTCTACCAGTCATTTTATTTGCTGGCATGTCCAGTAACTTGTTATCTGTTGTTTATGCAGAGAGTACCAGTCAATACTTAACAAATAAATACATCTTGAACTTAGTAAGGTACTGCTGGGGCTTGGTCTTGTTGGACCACATGCTGAAGAATTCATTATTAGCTGCTGGAGCCCTGTGTGTGTGGTTTTGTATTCATATACACTTCTATTAATTTTCTAAGTAGCAGATGATTAGATTTAACATCTGACTAGCCCGATGCTACACCGATTCAATTTCAAATTTACGGAGATCTTTTGCCTGCCAGATACTTGTTTAACATTTTCCCACTAGCTCTAATTATTATTTAAAAAAAAAGAAAGCCCTCAACAGAAGGGTTTGCTTATTTGCATTTTCTAAGATAAAAGCATGATCTTCTCACCCAATTTACTGCTGCATTTCCTGTGACCAGCATCTACTCAACTAAAATAACAACCTTCTTCAGTATTTTTTTCTAGGCGCAATTTTGTTTTCATTTAATACTCATCAAATATTTGGTTCTGAGGACCCTATCCCCTTACTTCTGCATATCATGGCATTTTCTTTTTTTGAATACTGAGATATTAAGGAGAAGATGTGATTACTTAATAAATTATGGATTTTAAATGTTGAGTGGATCCAATTTGACATCCCATATTTTGGTTGTTAATTTTTTTGGTTGCCCTCTTTCAGGGGAATGCAAAATGTAGCATCTGTTTCTCTTTCAGTCTGTTCTGTGATTTTTTTTATTGTGTCGTTTCCATAATAATTTATCAGATATGTAAGCATCTGTGTTGATTTTGACTGGAGTAGGGTTAATTCTCTTCACACTGATAACATGGGCTACGTTTTGTATTTGTGCTGAAAACAGCATTGATAACACAGAGATGTTTTTGTCCTTGCTGGGCAGTGCCTTTGCTATTTCCTGTACTGTCATGCTGGCTAGCGGGCTGGGGGTGAACTGGAAGTTGGGAGGGACACAGCTGGGATAGCTGACTCCAAATGACCCAAGGGATGTCCCATACCATATGGCGTTGTGCTCATTATATGAAGCTGGTGAAGAAGAAGGAAGCAGAGATGTTTGGAATGATGGCGTTTGTCTTCCCAAGTCACCATTACTCGTCATGGGGCCCTGGTCTCCTGAAGGTGGCTGAACACCTGCCTGTGGGAAGTGGTGAATTAATTCCTTGTTTTGTTTTGCTTGCATGTGTGGCTTTGGCTTTCCCTATTAAACTTTGTCTCAGTCTATGAGTTGTATCACTTTTACCCTTCCATTTCTCTTCCTCTTCCCACTGGTAAGGGAGTGACAGAGTGGTTGTGTGGTGCTTAGTTGCTAGTTGGGGTTAAGCCACGATAATCTCTTTGATCTCTAAACAGCAAACTGAGCATCTACCAGTAGAAAGTTTCAAAAGCTCTGAAAACTATTTAAGTAGCAATAGCAGTCAGCCATAAATGGTAGTCAACAGAAAAGCTAGGAAAGGCAAGGTAATATGCTTTTAAAAATTAAGTTATGGATTTCACTGCCAAAATCCTTGATGAAACAAAATATCTGCTAAGTCATTAAATACATTACTTAAATATCAACAATGCTTTTAAGTATATGAAAGGTTAAGAAATGCCACAAAAGAAAGATTTTTTTTCACTCCTGTTATGNTTAACTACAAATATCTTTGCTTCTGAATGAAACTTCTAAAGTGGTCCAGAACATATTTACCTATGCCTCTCCTCCTTCTTGCCAACTGAATAGCCCATATTCCATACGCAAAGGCATACAGATCATTCAGTTTGAAGTACATCTCATGCTATTGGATTTCNTCACTGCCAAAATCCTTGATGAAACAAAATATCTGCTAAGTCATTAAATACATTACTTAAATATCAACAATGCTTTTAAGTATATGAAAGGTTAAGAAATGCCACAAAAGAAAGATTTTTTTTCACTCCTGTTATGGTTTTCCCTTGCAGGTTACCAAAATTACATTAATCATCCCAAATAAATAAAGAGAAAAGTTTTCATATTGAAAACATGAAAAATACATGTGAAAGTTACTGTAAAAAGATTGCTCGGATATAAAAAATATTTGTTTCACATCACTAGATAACAGGATATCAAAAAAAGCAGGGGCGGGTCTGAGGTCAAAACAGGTTGTTCAGGGTTTATAAGTCCCGAAGGTCTACAAAGAAGGAGGTGTCTTGGCCTTCTGGGCAGTCATATCCAGTCCATAACTGTTCATGAGACACACTATATCAAATTCAAACAATTCTGTGTGATAATAGGCTCTGTCACATGAACTCAGTAACAGACCTAAGTGATCACAAATACCACAGGAGAGAGGACCTTGCAATTCTAACATCCTTAGTCTGATAACACACACCGAACTCAGAAAGTGCTGTTCTTCCAGTGAAGGGATAGGTACAAAGAACTGGATACCAGGATTCAGGCTTGTTTTAAAAGCCCTAATCTCTGTAGAGAGACAGTTCTTTTCCACAGTCCTTATGATAAATAAAGTCCTAGAAGCATAGAAAGCTTTGGATTGTAAGGCACCTTTAACAGTCATGTAGTCCAAGTTCTTTGCGACAAGCAGGGACGTATTCAACTAGATGATGCTGCTCAGAGCTCCATCCAACCTTAGCTTGAATAATTCCAGGAATGGGGCATCTACCACCTCTCTGAGCAATCTGGCCCACTGTTTCACCACCCTCACTGTAAAAAATGTCTTCATTATATGTAGTCTGAATCTAACCTCTTTTAGTTTAAAACTACTAACCTTTATCCTATCACTACAGGCTCTACCGAAAGTGTGTTCCCCTCTTTCTTAAAAGCCCTCTTAAGACCGCAATAAGGTGTCCCTGAAACCTCTGACTGAGGGGAGGGGAAAAAATCAAATCTTTGTTAGTACCATCACTATTTATTTATTGTATAAATCTTACAAGAGTATTTCTACATCAAGTGGATCTACGAAGTGCACCAAGCACTGCATTATTTGCTACTTGAGGGAGTTGATTGTCCCATATTATTCTGCACTGGTGTGGCCTCAACTTGAGTACCATGTGCAGTTTTGGGGGCCACAATATGAGAAGGACATAAAGCTATTAGAGAGCATCTAAAGGAGGGAAGCAAAGGTGTTGAAGGGCCTTGAGGGGAAGCCGTATGGGGAGTGGCTGAGGTCACTTGGTCTGCTCAGCCTGGAGAAGAGGAGGCTGAGGGGATCTCATTGCAGTCTACAGCTTCCTCATGAGGGGAGGAGGAGGGACAGGCACTGATCTGCTCTCTGTGGTGACCACTGACAGGACTCAAGGGAACACCATGATTGTATGATTCTACAAGCGCATAAAAGCACCCTACATTCCTTAGTTTACAGTATATGATTGGGGTGGGTTTTCTGAGTTACTTTTAACATTTTTATTCCTTTTCTAGATAGAAGAATGAAAAGAAGTTTTACATCTTCTTAAAAAAAAATAGTATTTTAAAATTAGTACACCACAACATTTCTTAGAGCAAAATAACGCTGTTTACATCTTACATATGAGTTTAAGTTTCTGAAGATTTGAGAATTCTGTATCTAATCCGATGGATAACATCAACAATATTTCCATCATTATATCTTTCTGATCACTCTACTAACTTCCAGATTAAAACTAATCTCCCATTAACTCTCCCATGCCTTGGCCACCCACCTATGCAACCATGCCTTTTTGAGCTTTGAGCAGAAGAGACCATATCCTAATAGCAAGTTCCAAGAATGGCAAGGGCAAGTCAGCAAACATTAGTAGCTCATCCAAGTGAGGATCAAATAAACTCTAAAAGAATTCTGATGATTTGGATCACACGATCACTCATGATGGTGATCATCACTCACTTTTTATGTACTCACACTTATTAATTAAACTGAAAAGTGTCAAACTAAAACTGGTAAGATGAAGTTCAGTTACCTTGTTGAACTAGTTCTTTAATTAATCCAAGGGTTTAAAAGTATTCAGAAAGGGATTGGACATGTAGCTAATAAGTAAATTCAGAGTTCAGCAATATATCATTGATAGAATTGCTAAAGCTTTAGGAGGGATATAAAAATCTCATGATTCAAGAAATCAATCAACTTGCAGGCAGTGAATTAAACTGAGGGTCTGTAACGTGTAAATTTCATGTGTGCATTGGGTTCAGGTGTAAAGGTAAGACCTCCTCGTCTTTCTCTTGACACAGGAGACTTTAATCTTATTTTCTCTTGCTGTTCTGCTGTTGAGGGGGTGTGATGGAGTGGCTGATGGGCATCTGGCAGCCAGCCAAAGTCAACCCAACACAGCCTCTAATGCTCTTTCTTACACACCAATTCAGAAGAAACATCTTTTAAATCTCAGGAGTGTGTTGGAAAAAGATAACCCTTATCTACTGAGTAATAGACAATTAAGTTCAATTCTCTTTAGGGTTTATGTTTTCAGATGTGCTTGTGTGCATTCAGGTGTATATGTCGAGAAGTTAATAAAGGTGTTGAACTGCAGCTGAGAGTATTGCAAGACTGAACTGCAACATCCTGGTAAAATTCAGGTTATCTTTGGTCTTTCAATTTTCCTTCTAAAGAAGCACTGACTTACCCATTGACTCAGGAAGAAAGTAAGGAATTTAAAGGCTTCCTTAAATGTATTCTAATTAAAATATGAATAGGAGTAACTCCTACAATTTTTATAAGTCTATTCAATTGGTTTAAAATAAGCAATCAGAATTTAATAGTCTATAAAACAAAGCAAACTTGATTGAGCAGAAGTGGTCGACTAGATTCAAGTTTTACTCTCACTGAAAATAGTGATAAAAATATCTTATACTTTATTCAACAAGTCATTAACAAATTGGCATATGATTTATGATCTAATTTATTTTTATCAAATGATAATTTTTCCTTGTCAAAATGCAAAACTGTTCATGCAATCCATTATTTTAAAAAAATGATCGTAGGTCAAGGCTGAACATTGTTAATTGAACAGCTGCTTTGAACTAAACAATAAAGTACTCATCAGGTTCTGGTATGATCATTACATTCTGTACAAAACATGTTTCTAAAACCTGCTGTCATCCATTATCAGTGTAAAACTTTCATTATACAACTCTCCACTTTTTTCTAGCACCAGAAGTGAAACAGATTTTATAAATAATTATCTTCTCTAAAGCAGTCAATTTGTTTTAAGACATAAAAATATCAAGAACTTCAAACGATAAGTAAGAAGAACAAGATACTGTACTACATACAAATAGTCTTTAAAAATCTGTAGGATGTGGATTTGCCTGCTTCTTGGAGAGAAAAACTGGTAAGAACAAAACATACCACAACAACATTTAGAGAATTTGAAAGCATCCTAGGTCCTTAAGGTAACTAGAATTAAAAAAAAAAAAAAAAAGAAGAAAACAGTACACATTTTTATCCTTGAGCAGCTGGAACATTGTGAGAATATAGTCTATTGTCCTCATCTTAAAGCTGGGTGAAGATCTACAATACATTTTAGCAGATCTTGGAGCTTTCAAAGCACCAAAGGAGAGGAACCTGTTCCTTCCAATTTTCCCAGAGTTCTAACACTGGCTTCACACTGGTTCTAGTCATTTGCACCCTTCTCTCTGAATTTATTTAACCACCCCGATGAAGAGCTAATGCTTTAAAAATAAACCCGAGTCAATTCAGTTAGCAAAGGAAAGCATATCCTCAAAATGATATGCCTGATGAGAGCCAGAGCCAACGGAAAAAAGAGAAGGATCACACAGCCAAAGTCAGAGGAACACGGGAGACGAATTTGCTTCTGTGAGTGACAACAAGCTTTTAGATGAGTTGGACTATCTTTTGTAACTTTGCCTTAATGTGTGAAAATAGCACAATATGTAAAAGAGAGATGCCATATTTTGCTTATCACCAGTGTAGGTGCCAGGAACTTCCAGAACAGCTTCAACTTATACTAAATATTCTGCATCATTTTGGACTTCATCCATGAGCAAAAGGCTTGTGACATTATCACCACACACTTTATTTCTGTTCTGGTATAGAGATAAATTTTTAGTAGCAGGGCATATGAAAGAGAACAAACTATATCCGTATATTTCAGAATCTATGCTTTTAATATGAAAAGCTCAGTCTTTTAATACTGAGTGATGGCAACCAATAGAATAAAAACAACCGGTTCATCAGCTAAATTAGCTGCAATAGCTAAAACAAACAAGCAAACCAAAAACCCCGTGGACTTTATTTCATTCATATTCTTCCAGAAAACTTTCACTCTGAGTCAGAAACAACTTACTTTTCTCACAGTCCCCTCTTCACTTTAAAGGAGAACATGTGAGCAGAGTATGCAAGAAAGAGCAAGAGAGGGAAGAGAGGATGCTAGAGTAAAGGTGTCTCTCCTCCAACACTGGGTATGTCTATCTTTACACGTAGAGGTCTGGAGCATACGGCGTTTCAAGGCAGAGCCTGAATCCACTGCAGTGAAGAAATAAGTATGAATAAAGACTTCCTTTTTGACCACTGCAGTGAGAAATTAAGCTCTAAATTTCTGATATCCATTCTGAAATGCCCTTAGGGATGAGGTGGCTACAAAAGCAATGAAACAGATGATCAAATTAAGCACAAAGTGGAAGATAAGAAAACTAGGATATAATGGAAAATATTTTACATCTGCAGATCTAAAATTCTGGAAGAGACAGATCTATGAAAAAAAGTTGTGGCCTATGAGATGCTTTTTATCCCATCAAACCATAAATGTCACCCTATAATGATCTTTACAAACATAGTGAAATAAAGGGTTCTAAATTAATGTATCTATTACATAAGTATGATTTATATACTATATAAACATAAATAATAAAACCATGTCATTTTCAGTCACATGGCAGATAAATTATTAATTCCATGTTGATTACTACATATGTAATGCCATAGCAAAACTTCTAGCGGGAAAATGAAAATCATTTTTTAAGAAAATGATACTCGGATTTAAAATAGAAGATAAGGTCCCACTTTCAAGGGAGAAAAATCTGAATTAAAATTTTGAACTTGGAAAGTATAGATAATACAACAGAAGTGTGTCAGGTGCCTTATTCTAACCTCCACTTTTCATAATCTTCTAATAAGTGATCTAACAAAGAAGAAACACTTTCAAAATGAAGAAAGAAACACCACAATAATTTCAGAAAAGAGATTTTAAAAGATTCTGTTACTTTTGCTGAAGTCAGGTAAGAAAATGTAACTAGTGTTTGTCTTTCTGTTTAGGATTGGATAATAGCTATGGGCACATAAAATGCATATCTGTAAATAGTTATTGGACTGACAGGTCTGCAACTAGCATTTTCCTTTTAATAAATGTTTTTAAATAAAAATAAATTTATAATAGAAATAGGAGTCCACTTAGCTGATCTATTTTGCAATCCTGAAAGGATAGGTTAGTCTGTGTTATCTTGATTCCGTATCAGAGCCTTGTTGACTGACATTAACAGAATCAGACAGTGGCGTAAACAAGACTTTTAAAGGAAACAATCGTTACTGCAAACAGGATATCTCACAAAAAAGATGAGTTGGCTACCCACATTTCATACCAACATAAGGAGTAGAGTTGTTACTTTTTAGTACTGGAACTGATAAAGACAATAAAAAATAGCCTATGTAGAAAGTTTAAAACATTTCCATTTTCCTTGCATTTTATGGATATATGCATTATAAAAATGTTAAATGCAAGTTCTTCAAACCATTGAGTCACATAATACAAAGTGTGAAATCAGTTCAAAATTATTCTTCAGACACAATCCATTTAACAGAGCATAAAGTGAATAGGGTTTTTTAGAACATTCAAAATTGTTCTGGCCTTGAACCTTTCTTGAAATTTAACTTCTAAATACCAATCTAAAAAAACCTCTTTGTTTAAAAAACCACATTTTTTGCTAGAAAAACCCAACCAAACATAAAGCACAATAAATAAATAAATTTGTTTGTGTGCTGAAGGTTATATATATATCTATTTTTTAAGTAACTCGTGGTTTTGATTTGACTTCTTCATGGCTTATTATCGATTAAAAGATTTCTTACAGCTGCACCTCATAAACCAGTGTTAAGAGCCACTTCCATATGCATCTGGATCACATTAGCATAATAATGAAACCTGATGTTTACAGCATGTTGGTCAATAACATAGCGCAGTTCTAAACAACAAAATGTTTAGACAAAAAAACAATGTCCAATAATAGACTGGGAAAAAAAAAAAAACAGACTTAATTTCCCTAGACAACCATAAAGAAAACCTTAGATACAGAAAGATTAAACCTACTTCACCCAAAACACAGGGCGAGAGAAAAGGTTTCTAAAACCTCCACATAAAATTGAACAATTGTTTCAAATGTAATTCCGACTTGGAGTAAAAGCTGAAAACCTACCAGCATATTGCTAATTACAGGGGCAAATACTATGATAGAAATACAAACTTGTCTAGCATTTTTGTAGTTGAGGGAGTTTTGTAATTTTGTAATTTTAGTAATTTAGTTGATATCCTGAAGAAAAAGTGATGTTAAAAAAATTATTCACAAATAGAATGGCAAATATGGAATGGTTAAGTCAAAAAAGAAAATTGTGAGACAATGATTAATTAGAGTGGTCTTAGAAAGGTAGGATAGAAATGGATAAAACAATTTTACTGAGTGTGCAATGGAATGAAATAAGAGAAATTGTAGAAAATAGTTTGATAGTGAAAGTAATATTATGAAAAGAGGAAGCTACAAATACATTAGGTACTTATATTTATGCAAAACTGTAGTCAAATTTAATTTCAGAAAAGCAAGATATGTCCGATGTAATTTTTTGCCTTCCCTATAACCACAATTGTAGAATTTATAATACACATCCTGATAATGAGACTTGTCCATAGTACTTATATGTGGAAACATAGAACTTTTTCATAATACTTACTACAGTCTTTCATTTGGGAAAAAAAGTTTAACTGATTTACCTAGTGGGTAATATTATTTTCATATTTCTTTGTATTTTGGACAGTCAAGAGGTTTAACCGATTTTTCTATTTTTTTGTTTTTGTGTATGTGAGGGCATGGATGATTTTGTGATGTTTTTACGTTTTAAGTATTTTTTTCAATTCTATATATAAATATATTTTCACTTCCCATATTCATTTGAAATCACAGAGGAAATAAAAATAATTAATCAAAATTATTACTGCCATGATTCTTTTTCACAGGGTCTGGTATAACATGTTTACAATGAAACTAGGCAAAGAATATTTTTACAATTTTCAATATTCAAAAGGCTATGAAATAAATTACCTCGATTAGCATGCCACTGTGCTTTCTTCGTCCAGGCTATATTTACAAAGTTGGATTATCAAGTACTATAGTTTGTAATGAAGGCAGTGACCTAAGAAATTACTTAGCTTCAAACTAGGAAAAAAACCCAAACATTACTTTGACTTAATTCCAGATTTTGCCATGGCAGAAAACTCGTGTCAGTGGTTTCTATTAGAAAATGATGTCCTTTAGTATTTACTATTTCCTTCAAACTGTATAAATCTTTTTGGAATTATGGACAACTATTTTCTAAATGACAACTGGAATACTGCAGTATATGAAAATTTACAGTACAGAAACACCCTAAAAATACAGCAGTTGTCACCACTCATGATGGGGACATTTTGAGGTGTGTCAGTTCCCTTTGGGAGTATATAGGTCTGCTATGCCCTTTACAACATCCATCTCCTCTCATTACTCTCATATCTCACTTATTCACTATCTCTCCAAAATATTCCTCAATTTTCTACGTGTCACTTACTAGCTAGAGCATCATACGAGGCCCTTTTCATTTCACTTTTTCCAGCACCTAGCATTCCACCCAAAAATACGAGCTCAATTCTTTCTACATAGATGCTGGTTACTCTAGAGAAGCTCACTCACCAACAACTTGAATCACCTTGTAAAAAAGTGTTGGAGAAATGTCCACCTGCAGACTTTAGCAATAGAAGTCTTTATTGGTTTCTTTCAGACCACAGTTAAGAAGGAACAGCATTTGTCCAAGAAAAGGTTCCTCTTTTATAGTACTAGAAAATGTCAGTTAAACTTAGTTTGCCTATATAATTTTAGTATGGCGATACATGGAAAGTGTCAGCAAGAAAAGCAAATCTATTTTACCTTAGAGGAACTTCTAATATTGTTTAAAACTAGATAAAATACACATTCATTTCTCTGCACAGCTTGTTTCACATTATAAGGCAGCAACATTTAATGAGCAAAATTACCCCAGTCCTTTGTACATAGGTTACATATGTATAGAAGCTAAATTTTTTTATACACCTTGAAAACTAGATGTGTAGGATATATGTTCTACAATGCAAAATGGAAGCACATTGGACCATATAAGAAAAGTTATAATTTCATGGCTGAATTTGTAAATCCTAATGAAAAAGACAGTTCTGCATAATTATCTGTGTTGCCACATTTAGATCCTAAAGACTTGTACTGAATACAGAAGAATTGACATCAGATTTAGAAAATTTTTTGATGCTACTAACCCTTAGAAAGGATCTCTGGGGGATTTTTGGCTTTTTGGCATTGTTTTTGTTTTCATTTTTGTGGTTTTTTGGTTTGGGGTTTTTTTGGTAGGCAAAGTCTCTCATCCATATCAACATATTCAGGGATTTCCAGTATATTATTGACAGTAATTTGTTCTTAAGGCATCAAAACAATTGGAATGATAAAATATTCATTTCCAACTGCGCAATGTAACATAATCTATAGCAGTCACTTTTCAGCAATAAGGTGTCACAATCACAATGTAAGATAAATATTAGAGAGTCAGAGAGAAAAGTTCTCCAGGTCAAGCCGTATGCCTGACCTTCTTTCTAATTAGCATATATGTAAATACACATACACACCTATATTTGCACAAAACCTCACAGGTTTCTTTTGGCTTTCTGCAGACACACCAGTCAAACTAGAAGGATCATGCCTTTCTTCAAAGATAATAGAAGTAGTCTATTCATACAGGAACCAAATGCTCAGGATTTAGTTTAGTGACAGTATATGGTTGTTCCAGATATATTCTGATTCAATTACCACCTTTGTAAGATATTTTTATTGATTCTGTCAAATGCAACAACACAAGGTGAATTTAACAGCTGGTTTAAGGGTTACCTTTCTGTCATGTAAACAGGTCTAACAGTTAGACAATAGAATGATATAACTTTCTGGAAAAAGACTATTATTGTGATCATTCTTTTCCTTTTTATAACTGAAACATAGATGGAAAACTATTGGCCACAGACAGTGCTGGCATGCTGTGTTAGAGTGTATAGATGGCCTCCAAAACAAAAATCAACTTTTCTTCCTCGGTTCCTTCAAATGCCATTAAGCAATTTAACAACACAAAGAAAAGTGAATAAGTAAAATTTTTGTTTCTCAGAGATGACCACACTCCTCTCACTATAAAACTGTCATGTGCACTCTTCATATACAGGTAGTTACCAGTTAAAACTAGTTACCTTTTTTTCCAAGGAAGATAGATAATAAATCTCAGAGGCTGTAAAAGAGTTTTTTTCTTGCATTATATGACAAATAAACGAGCTAGTCCAATATCCATCAGCCACTTCAAATAAGCCAAACTGGCCATCCAGTTCAGGGAAAGATGTCCTATGGAAGGCTGATAATGAGAAAGTCTCTTCCTAAGGTCTGTTGCTAGAAGGTTACCTGCACCTTCAAATATAGCCGAAATTTTAGTTGGTTCTTGGGTTTCATTTAGTTTGGCTTGGTTTGGTTTGGTTTGGTTTTGGGTTTGGTTTCTAAATCCTTACCATTTACCTTTAGATTTCCTCTCTAGCTAACTGCTCTTTTCAAATCCGTAAAAACCTTGGCTTCTTTGCAGTAATGTGAGCATAAATTCAAGAGACAAGTGGCACCTTGTCTGGGCAAGCATATTCTTTTGTCAGTTTTAATTATAAACCATTCTCTCTCAATCAGTGTCTAGACTTTTAACACCATATCAAAATATTCCTTTCCTATAGAACAATTGATATGTTCTTTCAGCTTTGCATTTATAAGCACAGTGTCAAGAATTTTATTGCTTCAATGTAATTTTTGTCATAAAGCAAACTTTTCAGATTTAAAAAAAAATAAATCTCTGTTTAAATGTCTTGTCTACTCAGAATCTATCTAGAGCTCAATATCTGTTTACCAAAACATTTCATTCAGTTACATTTCTTTCAATTACCTGTTTCTCTTATCTACAAGTTTTGCTGTATTTATTGTTGTGTCCCTATTGATTTTCAGTTCAAGATTCTACATACCTTCTGTTTACAGTGTTGCAGTATATATTATTTTGTTCATGCAGTGAAAATTTTCCCACTAAGAATCATTCAGTTCTGTTACCTATCTCATAGTTTTCCACTTAGGTTGCTTGTGACATCTTTATTTAATTGCCATTTTTCCCTCCTTCATCTGCATTGGTACGAGCTCAACATCTGTTTACCAAAACATTTCATTCAGTTACATTTCTTTCAATTACCTGTTTCTCTTATCTACAAGTTTTGCTGTATTTATTGTTGTGTCCCTATTGATTTTCAGTTCAAGATTCTACATACCTTCTGTTTACAGCGTTGCAGTATATATTATTTTGTTCATGCAGTGAAAATTTTCCCACTAAGAATCATTCAGTTCTGTTACCTATCTCATAGTTTTCCACTTAGGTTGCTTGTGACATCTTTATTTAATTGCCATTTTTCCCTCCTTCATCTGCATTGGTACTTGTTCCTGTTGTTTTCTGTATCCTTATCTCCTTGTTGGTCTTTGTCTAGGACTTAGACCTTTTATATTTTCACTTTCTTTATGAAGGGAGAGTGTCATCCTGTTTGGTTTTGTTCACTAGTCCCTAAATAATGGAGAAGTCTAGAGAACCGTGGAGCAGCTGAAATAAAAATCAATGTGGTAAGAGACTTGAAGTTGTTTCAAAAGTGGAGAATTCCTAATTTGATCCTAATCAGCTCACAGTACCTGCTCTGGTTGAAAATTTGGACAGAAAGTGAACAGTGATGAGAGAAGAAAAATGTGTATTCTTAGGGCATAATAAACAGCCCGAGCTGAAAAAAATCAAAGCTACGGTTGATAATGGGAACTTTTTGAGGTACAGTAAATGAGGTACATTGTCTCCCTATCAACTAGTCCTGGTCTACATCAATATCCAAAAAGACATAAACAGGAGAGTGAAAAAGAAACCTTTGTAAGTTTCAGTTGTCAGGGTTAGTTGTGAATGAAGACTGCAAATATTCCACCCTGACATGTCTTAAAGCCTTGATAACCAAACAGTCAAAGAGAGCTTGTCTCTGTCAGATTTAATCTAGAACCTCACAGAGCCAATCTTTTTTCTTTATTTTATTAGTAGAGTCTTCTAACTTGAGCAACTGTTGTATTAGTAGATGAAAGGTACAGAATTAACTTGGAGTTAGATACTTTGCTGTTTGAAATGGCAATAATCTAAGTGAACTGATAAAATACTCTGAAAGGGTCTTTATATGGTTTAAGAAGGAATTGTCCATATGAGAAACAACGTACAAAGAAAAAAAGGATACACATGCATGAAGTTAAATGGCGTTTAATACAATAAAACTTGGTTTCAAGAAGGAGAATCAACACACCATTGTGGCATTTTGCCCAGACAAGACATTGACACTGGTTCTGGGCACCCTGCACTACATCTTGTAGTACTGTAGATCACCTAAAGGGAGAGGAAGTGGGAAAAGACAGAAAAGTTTTACAGCCAGGAAATTCTGTAAGTGGAAACGCTGACATAGCGGAAACGGAGGAAGAAGGAAGCAAAAGCAAGGCAAAAATGTGGGGCTTTTTTTGACTTCCGGTTTTGACGAGAATCAATATGAGAAAGATTGGAGAACTTGCTCCAATAATAACATATAGTGAATATATAAAAATAGATAATAGCATAGTAGTTTCCCAAAAAACATATGGTATGGAGTTTGGCTGGGAGATAGTAATGGATCCAACATACATATAACCACTCTTAAAAAAATATGGATAAATTTCTGAGGGCCAGGAGAAGGAAAGGGTCTGAGTCAGAAAAAAAGGCTTACTGTAGCTACCAGGGTGGTATTAGTTGACATGACAATGTTGACAGAATAGCCTAATAGCTGCCTGCTTGACACAGACTGATATCTATTAAAAGGAGAAACACATATGCATCAGAATAAGAAATGCAAAAGCAAGCAGAACTATTAAATGAGGGCGCTGGAAGTTTCTGCTAGTGCAAACACTTATTCTTTTGCTAGCCTTTCTTCATAAAAATTCTGTAAGATAAATTTGACAATTTAGCACATGGAAGATGTAAATTATAATTCTTTCACTTTAAAAATAGAAAGTTTTAGAGGCAAAATCTAGTCTTCCAGAAATATATTTTTCCCCTTTTAAAATTGGGAATTATTAGCATTTTACTTAGTGCTATTTGTTTTTTAAGAACATAAAATTAGTAAAGTATCCTTGATTTTGCTTTGGATTTTGTTGTTAGTTTTGTTTTGATTTGGTTTTATTTATCCAATGTCCTGAATGGTTTTCAATAAAATTTTAGATCTAGAGAAAAGGATGGATAATTCTATGATTTCAAAGCTCTAAACTAATAATTAAAAAAAGTAAATTATTCAGAGAAAATAAACCTTAAATTTGTGACTGGCTTTGAACTAAAGCACAATGGGTTTGAGGTAAAACATGTTTGCTTTTGTTGTCAGTAATACCTGGCATATTTATTATGGAGAGACAGGTATCTGAGAATGTTGTCAGGCCAGGAGCAGGCACTGGTGGGGTGCTCAGCTCACCCATATGGGTGCTCCCTCACCAGGTGGGGAAAGCACTCATTCTGCTGCTTCTGTGGTCCTGTAGACCACTGAGACAGGTCCAACTCCTATGCATGGTCAGACAAGCCAGTTTGGCTTCTTGTTCTGGCATGTTTGATGGTTTTCCATGCCCTCCTTAGCTACCAGAGCCTTGCCCCAGAGCCAAGTAAACAGACAATTCACCTACCTGTAATTGTAACAGTATTTAATATGAATGAATATTAAGGATTAATTGTAATTTTACATATTTTTACCGTTATTTTTCTCTCTGCTTTTACCAAAGTCGGACCAAAGAAATTAATTTTAGTTTTATAGTCAGTATAAGTCTGTTGATTAAGCACCAAATTCAGACCTTTGGAAGTACTTGAGTGAGGAGCCAATACCAAATTATATTTAACATCAGGAGCATGCTGAAATTTTAAAGACCTACTTATTAATCTACTGAAAATGCTTTTTTCTCTGTAAGGGGAGTAAATTTTAATAATGTGGTCATAATCAGAGAGTCAGATGTTTTAGGAGAGCAATTCACCAACAGAGAAAAGGTAGCGGATGTCTCCAGTAATTTCAGTTAATTTCTCCTATTCAGCTCTGCAGCCCTGATCAGGTAACCTGTACATTTAATTCTTGGTGGCCTCAGCAGGGAGTGTAGATGAAAGGATGATTTATCTTGCTTAAATACCAGAGATTAAAAACGATGAGTATTAACTCCCCTCTTAAACACTGTGTTTAAAGCTTCCTTCCATTCAGAGTTCCTAAGAGAAAATTAACCACGAGTCGCTAGAGAAAAAATTTTAATACAATTAAATCTTTGGACACACTGACATTATCAACATTTAAAAATATCTCTGCAGATACATGCTGATCTTGTAGCCTCTCAATACAAGGAAAATATATATTTATTCAGTGATCAAAAAATTCCATTTTATGGCAGTTTCTCACAACTCCATTTATAATTATTGTTAAATAAACATATTCATACCTTTTTTCACTTATGCAAACAAATGAATAGCTGTCACAAAAGGATTATACCATATTTCTAACAGTGGAGCTTTCCAAACTTCCATACTATGTCGGTGCTTATGAAGACACACACGATGGAATTTTCTGATGATTTTTACCAGAATACTATGGTAAGCCAATCATTTTCTAAATAATTTTATTTTTAACATTGTAAAATATATAGTTTTGGCTAATAAAAAATTGCTTTCTGAGCATAAACACATGAAAGACTATTTTAGTTGACACCAAGAGACAGAAATATACTGGATTAAATGCTTCAATTTAGCCCAGCACAACTGCAGAAGGGATGCATTTTATTTCTCTGTTTAAAATAGATCTGAATTTATTTCATTGATTTCAATGCAATGTTAATTTTGTGATGAACATTTAACTGGCAATTAAATTTACTGGTTAAATTAATTAACTGGTTAAGTACTAGTAAATTTGGAAACATATTTCCTTGGAGCTGTGAACAGAGTGTGAGTGTGTATATATATATATATATATATATAGTTACGTTATTATTCAAATATTTAAAGCTACTTTGAATACTTCACTGCAAGTTGGGGTAGCGAACTAGAGAAAAAAAATGGTTTAGGCAACTGCTGAGTACGACACCTTTTTTCAAATTAGTATTCAATTCTAAGCATCTAACTCCTTAATTTAAAATAAAAGAAAAATAGCAACATACTTTTTGATGTTTACTGACAGTATATTATGTCTTATGCTCAGAAATTTCTTTCAAAAAGAAAGAAGAAAACAAGATACTATCCAAGTTGCAAAGTACAATAATTGCAAGGAAATGTCAGGGTTCATATTGCCATTCTGTCATCCACCTACATATACACCACATCACTGCCACGAAGCACGTGGTTTAGAATCAATTATGGTTTCCAAGTGACTTTTCAAGGACTGACATGAAAAGTACACAATGAAGAACTCATATAGTTAGGTCCATACCTTTTGCTTTATAGGCAAGTATTAAATAATTTTCTCCTGGATTCTTCTGTGCAGTCAGGACTCGGAGGAAATCAATAACCCTTCCTGGTCCTGACAAGCCTCAGCTGTTGGGACTGCCACCCACCCCTGTCCATGGTACCTGGGCCTCTGTTTCAACCCAGCCTGAGGCATCCAGACCCTGCTGCAGCTGTGTCTCTGTCCCTGCTTCCTGCATGAGCCTCTCAACCCTACTCTGTGGGGAGCTCAGCTCGCCCTGTTTCCTTTTGTTCACAGCTGCACTGCCTGGAGACACCCTGGACCCGGTTCATCACCGGCTGCGTAGGGTGCTGTGTTGGACCCTGTCAGAGTCCCAGCTCTGCTCTCCAAGCTCAGCCTCTGCAGGGCTGTGCCTGAGAGCACAGCCTGAGTGGGGTCTCCTTGGCTCCCAGCTTGTGCCCTACATGGAGCAGCTCTTTTCCTGCCACTCCCTAAGATAAGGCTGGTTCAGTGAATTATTTACAAGTTGCACTAAAGACTATTTTCATAACATGCAAAAGGTATCATCAGATGGCTCCAACTGGCTTTGCAAAGCAGTTGATTTATGTGATGTTTTATCGGTTCAAGCATACCTTCTGCTAACTTCATTAAAGCATGAGACTTCTTATCACCAGTGCAAACAAAACCCTTTTTTCTCAAGCTGGGCACTCAGAAAACTGAAAACATATTAGCAGCTTAGCTGAAATGATTCATCTAGTACCACACAAAAATAATGAGAAAGACAGAAATTTGGAAAAAATTGAACAAGAGTTTTTATCTGGAAATGCAATGCTTTTATTCTGAATCAGAGTTGGAAGTATTAGCTACTTACCAAAATAAGGTCTAGATAGTGTTTTTAAAAGCAATCATTTATTTTGAGGGGAGCTAGTCGTATAAATGTGAAAGAAACGGTACACAAAAATCATAAAGGAGCATTAGGAGGGCAACAAGAAAGCTCTAAAAATAGACAGCGTCTTTAACATGACCCAGCAATACTCCCAAGTATGAAATTTTGCCAAAAGCTTGGTTCAAATACAGGAAGTAACGCTGACTTTCTGAAAACAAACTTTCTTTGTAGGTGATTACAAATATGACTTATGAAAAACCGTGATTTTTCTGCTTAAATGTCACAGTGTTAAGCTATTTTGTATTTATAGTTTCAGGAAAAGATTATCATGTGAAATATACTAAATCAAGTATACACAGTTAACACAAAGATGCAAGTGAAATAGTGACTACACTTTCCATAATGGTCATGACTGACATGTTTCTTTTCCAATTGTTATTGTTTAGCTGCCATTTAAGTGCCAGGTAAATCAGTTAAAAGCTGTTGAGCATTTGCTGAGGACATTCAATGACTGTAATTTCAATAAGATTTAATTCTCAGGAGACCAATTAGATGAAGTACAAAACTGGATCAGAAGGGAGTCAAAGGTGATGAGTTCACAAATAGTCAAACTGCAAAATCATTTAATTAATATAAAAGTTATTCCCAATATCAAAGTAAAAAAACAAAGTAGTGACTTTGTCTATCCAAGACAATTTTTTTATCTGTCCAGTTATGTATTTTGTCAAATACACACGTGTAGTCCCCTGAAAATATTTTTGTCTGTTACAAAATTAAAGGGAGGGTGACAAGTGTAATCTGATTGCACTTCCATTAGTTTCACTAAGTAAAACGACAAAATCCATTGTCATGCTAGAAGAACAATTTCCGCAAGCAACTGTACCTCAGTAAAACTTCACTTATTTGTGAAAAGAAAACTCCAGGAAACATCACCTCACTAATTACTACAGCAATCTGAGAAAATAAATGTCACCATGAAAGATTTAGTAAAGCTTGCATAATTTCACTATCATGCTCTCTTAATGCAAAAGCCAACTCTCCACTCACACAAATGTGTACTATTCTTCCGCACCCACACTCTGGAAAAATCTTGTAAGTCTTGCAAAAGTAGTCTATTTCAAGACCTATACTGAGGCTTAATCATCTTTTCCTTTTTAAGTGCTGACTGATTCTATTCTCTTCCACACAACTTCTTACACTGCTCTTCACCAGAATCTTAATGGCATCCTAAATACACAATACTGAAACTTTTAAGTATGACAGGTTTCCTTGACTTTCTACTAAAAAAACATATTCTAAAGTTCCAACGTTGAAGAATCAGTTCAATTTAAAAAGAATCTTGCACGCATATATCTATAAATGCATATATAGCTATCTATATATCTACGTATCCAGATACTTATACATATGTGAAGGTACCTGTGCACACAAATACATATAAACCTTTTCAGCAGCTTAAACAAGACACAAAAGAAAAAAAAAATCTGCCTTTTCAAGATATTATTTTCATCTTCCCTTCACCCTCTTAACTATCTTCACCTGTTTTCCCTGATGCTTACTTAAACTGTAACTCAGTAAGGCCCATCGGTTCCTAAATGGAATAATAGTTTTATTCTTTTGCATTTGTGCAGAACATTGTTCACATACTCCTTGAGATAGCAACTTAGAGTAGATTCACCAACAGAAGTTTTGACTGACAGTGAGGGTCGTTCAGGCTCCTACTTTTGAGAAAATCTCTGTTTTATCTTTTGAGGAGTGAATGGAAAGGACAAAAACTTGTTGTGGAAGACAACTCTCAAATCTTTTATCTGTGAGTTCTCTCTTTACTGCAGTTGATATCAGAATTGCATCCAAACACTCGTGGAACAGGAAACAGAAATGAAAACACCGAAGTACAAAGAAAAACAATTTCATTAGAGATGCATTTCTCCATATGTGCTGACTGTTAACCATTTAAGAGAATTTATATCCTGCACAAATTTGAGATGTAGGATTTTACTCTTCTAGTTTCCCTGTAGTACCAAGTCACATTTTCCTTTTAGTGAACAGATGCCAGATTATTATGCAATAGTTTAAAAAACTCATTACCAGTTTATCAACGCTTACCATGCAATATTATGAAAACACATCCCTTTCTTTGAGCAGCATTATGCAAAGTAAAATGAAACTGGATGTTCTCTGATTAGGACCAGGTATTACATTCTTTATCACAGAATAAAATCATGGAATGGTTTGGTTTGCAAGATCACCTAGTTCTAACCCCACTGTCATGGGAAGGGACATCTTTCAGGTTACTCAAAGACAGGGCTTTTCTGGGTAATTTGTTCCGGTATCTTACTGCACTCTTTATACAGAATTTCTTCCTCATATCCAACCTTAATCACAGAACCATAGAATTTCAAGAGGTTGGAATGGACCTTTGAGATCATCTTCATGAGTCCCAACTCCCCCAGGGACATCTCCCAGTAGACCAGGTTGCTCAAGGCCTTATCAAACTGGTTTTGAACACTGCCAGGGTTGGAGCATCCACAGCCTGTTCCAGTGCCTAGCCATCCTCATAGTAAAAAATTTCTTCCTAATATCTAACCTGAATTTCCCCTCTTTCAGTTGCATCCATTCCCACTTGACCTATCACTGCAGTTCCTGATGAAGAGTCCCTCTCCAACTTCCCTGTAGACCCCCTTCAGATACTAAGAGGTTGCAAGTCTTCACAAAACCTTCCCTTCTCCAAGCTGAAGAGCCCCAGCTTTCTCAGCCTGTCTCTGCAGGGGAGGTGCCCCGGTCCTCATCTACATTACTGGTTCATGTCCAATTTTTCATCTACCAATATCCCCAAGTCTTTCTCTGCAAGACTGTTCTAAATCCATTGATCTCCTAGTCATTATTGATACTGAGATGAGAACTGACCAGGATGTTACACTTGGCCTCACTGAATTTCATGAGGTTCTCACTGGCCCACTCCTCCAGCCTGTCAATGTCCCTCTGGATAGCATCCCTCTCCTCAAGCAAATCAACTGCGCCACTCAACTTGGTGCTGTCTGCAGACTTGCTGAGGGTGCTCTCAATTCCACTGTCCATATCATTAACAGAGATATTGAATAGTATTTCTCTGAATACACCCCGGAGGGACACCATTTGTTGCTAATTCTAAGTGGACTTTAAGCTGTTGACTGCAACATTTTGGGTGTGGTCACGTGGCCACTGTGTTATTCATCAAACAGTCCACCCAATCAAATACAAATCTCTCCTATTTAACAACAAGGATGTTGTGTGGCCATGCCAAAGGCCTTACAGAAGTCTAGGTAGATGACAAATTGACTTACAGAAGTCAAGGTAGATGATAGTAAAGATAATTAGCAAATGTATGACTAATAAATCTGTTGCTACTGTAAAATTATTACATATTCTATAAGCTGCAGCCTTCCAGAATCGAACATTTGGGCTAAGATTCTGAAGTAGGCTCTGATAGAAAATGTTCTGTGACACATCACACTCTTGATATTTTGAAGCAATTTTTTCACTTTTGTAATCCCTTTTTGTTGGAAGATGCTCGTATACACACACAAAAAGTTACCTAGTTTATCTTAATTATATTTTCCCGATCTTTATAAAAAGCCTCCTTTTGATAAGATTACAAAAGTTCCACTGCTACTAGATCATGCGAACTGAGACCTCCACAATCTCATATTCACTTTGCATTAATTTATCCATGCTCGTATGCTTCTTAATTACATTTCATTGGGACAACTTTTATGAGGGCTAGGTTAATTTCCGCACATACTTTAATTAGAATTAAAGCACGTGATACACATATTGACACCTATGATTAATTAAAGGAAGCGGACCTTGAAGACTAAGTAAGAAAGAATCCATAATTTAAAAACATTAGCTTTAACTATTTTATCATATATTTTCAAGATATTAGTACAAGTTAGATTGTAATAATATTTATTCTTTACCTTGTCCTAAAGTTTGCGGGGTGAGGATGCCCATCATATAATGACAAATAATCATATTCTTCTTCTAGAGCAAAAGACTGAAAGACGATCTGTATTCTGTTTCTTTCTTCTGCTATTATAACCCAGGTACAGTTTGCACCATTTGGATATCCATATGGGAAGCCAGGACTTTCTATAGTGCCATTAAGTCCTTTTAAAGTTCCACCACAGGTATAAATAAATCCTAAAAAAATACCAAGGAAATAAAAGTTAGTAATCCATTTTTATATCAACCTTCAATAGAATACATCACTAGAGTTCATGATTTCTGAAAAAATATCAAAATGTTTCTTAACAAGTACTGCAGTTAGAAAGGTAAAGCCTATGTTTTAATACAAATGCTGGCCACTTAATGCAAAACAACCCCACCCACCTAACAAATGTGTTTTCCATACTGTTTATCTAAAGACATATGGTAGCACCTTTGAAAATAAATATACATAGCAACATCTATGACTAAATTTGTTTGCCTGTGAAGCAAATCAATCGCCTTTTTTTTTTTTCCAAAGGGAAGAGTAAATTAGTCTCTTTGGATACAGTTCTGGTACAGGTTAAACCAACTAACCTTGTGCTTTTCCTCCAAGCATTTTGGCTCTGGAAAAGGCTGAAAGTATATTTCTTATGAACAAACTTTTCCCAAACAATAATTTTGGGTTATGAAACTCTGTACTTAAGGGCTCAATCTGAAATAGCCATCCATTGCATCACTATATTATCTCATGTAAATATTAAGATTAACAGTTTACACGTTTTGTCTGGCCCTACGTGGATGTGGTTTAACTGCAGTGATCAAGTAGGGCCCCAGAGCTGCTCCCTCACACACCACATCCACACCCCACCCTCCCTTCCCCAGCAGCGGGATGGAGGAGAGAAAGAAGAGTAACAGTGAGAAAACAAATGGGTTGAGACAAAGACAGTTCAATAGGCACAGAAAAAGGTGTGCATGCAATCACAGTAGATGAAGGAATTCATTGGCTACTTTGGCAGGTGGGCGCTCACCTGCCACCTCAGGAGAGCAGGCCTACCTCAGGCCTCATGGTTACATGGGAAGACAAACACTCTAACCCTGAATGTGGTCCCTTCCTCCTTCTTTCCATCAGCTTTTATCACTGAGCATGCTGCCTTATGTTTTAGAATATCCCTTTTATTGGTTGGGGTCATCTGTGTCCCAGCTGTGTCTCCTCCCAACTTCTTGCCCATTCCCAGCAGTATGAGAAGCAGAGGAAGCCTGGATGGTGTGTAAGCACTGATAAAATGTTCTTGTGTTATCAACATTGTTTTGGTCACTAATCTAAAACATAAGACCATAAGATCTACCATGAAGAAAATGAAGTCTATCCCAGCCAAATTCAGTATAGTGGGTCAAAGCTGAAAGGTTGCTCTACTGATAGATGCCTTTTAAAATTAACATCCTCACCTGTCAGAAATTACCCTTACATTCAAACCCTAATTTCTCTTGGATTACAACAAATTTCCTTTTTATGTAGAAAATCCATTTACTGAGAAAAATAAGGCAACACGAATAATTGTAGAAAGGTCTCTCCCAAGTCACTGTGCCCTGGCAGGATAGGTCCTTTTCTATGCTTTTGTTTCAAGTTCTAATGCTCAGTTATGGCAGTTAACTCTTTTGTGACTTTAGGATACTCTTTATTTTCCACCAGCTTTGTAGTCTGACTGTAGGTCTACATCTCCTCTCCAGGCTTTCTGCTCTCTTATCCCTTAAATATTAGATCAGCTTTCCTGCTCTTCCTTTTGCACCCCTGAAGCTTCTCTTCCCCAAGAATGCTCAGAGCAAGCCCCCTCTTCGGGTGGAGGGATTCCATCTGAGAGAAAGCACAAAGCGCTGAGTTGCTCTTTCACAGAAACATGATATACATTTCATAACAAACTACAAACAAACAAACCAGATGCCAACTCTTAAATTATACACACATGTATATATTTGAGCTCATTAAATCATCTTATGGCACATTCACAAGCTTGTCTTCACGCTGAGCATTTAAATGTACAGAGACCCCTTTCCCTGAAGTACTAAGCAGAAATCTCTTGAGATTTTACACTTTGTATTGCTATGCTGTAAAGTAACTTTTTTTGACAACAGAAGAGTGGCATATACAATATTTTTATCTCAGCTTTTTCATATATATTTTCAAGGGTGAGAAAAGATGCCTCTTATGAAGTATGGATACTCTTTTAACACAAATATCACTGTATTATAGACATATAGGACAAAACGAGAAGGGAAGATCCTCTTAGAAAGTAATTAGGGCTTCGTTTATCTCATCTGACATGTATAGCAAATTTTACCTTCTACTGCAAATTAGCTTAGAGAATTCATTCTCATATCAGTGCCTGCACAACTCTCATTGTTAGGAGTCTGTTTTATTTATCTCTTTCTGTATCTCCCTCATATACTTGAACTATTTTTAAATCCTCTTTATGTGTTATTATTTATTATTTAAGCTCAGCTGTTTTATTTAGCACTTTAAAAATCTTTTGGAATACAGCTTGTGCACAAGTCAGTTTAGAAAATCAAACTATTTACTCATCATAAGATCTACATCCTAGAATTTTAACACTTCCTACCAAATACAATCACTGGAATAAATCTTTTTAAATAGCTGTGTGCACATATTTATCAATCTAGTTTTTCCTAGAAATCTCTTGCTGAGACCTACTTCAATAGAATTAGAGAAAAAGCTTAGAGAGAGACTTGAAAATTAAATAGTATACACTGTTAATTTTCATGCATCTCTCCAGACCAAGTGTGGAAAGCTCAATGTAAACTTTGACTCAAAATCATAATACAGCTCCATAAATTCAGAACCTTTGTTGCTGTACCTATTTCATGAATGTTTTCAATTACATATGGACTAATCTGTGAAGTCAATACAAACTATAAAGAAAAACTCAGCTATAACAGGTCTTCTGTTACCAAAATAAAATTATATTCAAAAAATCCCAAAAAACCAAAAAAACCAACCGAAAACCCCAGAGACACAACTGTGAGTGAACAGAGCCTTGTGATACAACATGCTATTTATTAAGGAGAGTAATGCTTCATATTTGATCCAATAATTAGTCCTATTCCTACTTAGATATGAAATGTAAACATCCATGACATATAAAAGTTCCAATCACTCCTTTTATTCCATATTCAAACTGTAACAAAAGAGAATTATTCATATGCTGCAAGATGATATAACGTGGATGTTTTTCAGAGATGACTAGCAGAATGTAGCACAGCTATGCACGTGACAGAAGATACACTTTTAATTCCAAGATTGGAAAAAAACCACGAATGAACCAACAGCGAAGTTTGATTTTGATAGTTCTACTCTTTTAGTCTGTAAAATAAAAAATTGTGCCAACAGAATCCATGTGCACAACATGCACTTTAATCTCTGTTTTTGTATGTTAATACATTCTGTGATGCTCTTCACCTTGGCAGTCCAACTTGGATATGATCAAAATAGGCAGCATGCATTAACTGAGTGGTCTGATCAAATGTGGAAAACATGACATTTATTTTCAAGAGGTAAAGTTCATGCTGAAATAACTAGTAGCATATACTGTGATCTTTTTCATTTAGATTTCAGAACCAGCGTTCCGAGCAGAATTTACTTGCAAACTGCTTTTCATTAAAAGGAAGGTTTTGTTCAAAGCACACAACAAAGAATTTTGAAAAGTTTGAAGCTAGACTAGGAAAGAAAAATTCTTGTTGAAGTAAGTGTGTAGATGAACAACACCACTGACGACATTCTCTTAATAGCTAGTATGATTCAAAATTTCCATTGCATTGTTTTTTACCAGATTTTAAAATTCAGATGTTTAATCTTCATCAATTTTACATGGATAAATGCTTCCTGAAATCAGAAAACACAGCTTCTCTTCCTGATTTCAGTCATCATTTGATTCATTGTGGGATTATTGTGAGCATCAGTAACAGCAGTTCTTAATCCATTTATTCAACTTTCCTTGCCTTCTAACAAAGCAAGTAATACTTACATCACCTCCATACCCCTTGCCCTTGAATGTCCCATAATTTTACTCACTCAGTACTCAACAAGATTGTCTTTGGCTTTTTGTCTTCCTCCTGACCATTCAATTGTACTGTTTAATAACGTATTTCCACACCTTTCACCTTCCAAGTACTCCACACCTTTCACTAAATCTTAATCTCCTTTGTTTAGTGTGTTCTTTAATAATAGTCATTGCCATAAGATAATTATACTGAGTCTGCATTGATTAAAACACCTGTACATTTCCAAGTTGCTCGTGTGTTTCCTTTTAAATAAGTTTTTAATACTTGCTTTCTTTTATTTTAAGAGCAAACCAAGGAAATGGAAGATGATTTGTTCATATGCTGCATTTTTCTTCAGTTTCTTTTCTGATAACGTGATCTCCTTTCAGTTTTTTCACTTGCACCTATCTTAAAACACAGTCAATCCTATCTTAAAGCGTTCCTTAGCCATGTCATCCATTTTTATGTCCCTTTTTTTTTGTGCAATATAACTATTTTCAAAATTATTCTTGTCTCCATAAATGGTAATTCTCTTCCATTCAGAATACATCTACTTTATTCACTTGTCTTTCCTCATGCTCATTGCATGTTTCTGAAACACCTTTTTCTGTTTGTGATCTTTGATCACCTGACTGTATTTGGCAGCAGAGTAGTTATTTTTCATGCTGACCATAAACCAGTATGGACTGTTCTTCTAATTCTTTTCTGTTTTGCTGGATTCTCTTTCTGTTTACTTGTATAATCATCACCTTAGTTTTTATGGTTTCTCTATGTTCATCCTTTTTGTTAGCACATCAAAGAACCTACTGGAGTTCAACAGAGATAGACTTCACAGCGATGTGAACCCATTTCTATGCTGTGAATCCTTTTCTTACCCAGTTTTGGAAAATATACACTCAATATTTATTTCTATCTCAACTTAAATTGTCCTGACATGCCTCACCCCCAGATCTTTGAGCCCATTTATAAAAATGAGAATAGGATGCTCTCATCAGATGTAGTGACTGCATTTTACTTTGAAGTGTGTTTAAAATTTACCTTTTTATCACTTCTCATCATGTCTTAATTATCTTTAATTTATGCTTTTCCATTTCCCGTTATGCCTCTTTTCTGCATAAAACAAGCCTCCTTTCACTGACTTTAACTTCCAATAAAACAAAGTTTTATTGACTTTTTCACATGAGTACAAATATGAAAGGTAATCATCTCCTTTAATGTACTGGGCTTAATTCCTTCCTACTCTCCACCTTTTTGTCTTCCTCCCTCAAATGTCCAGCAGCTTGCATGCTTCTTTCTTACTCTACTGTGTTTTCATATGAAAAGACCGGTGACTTTTACACTGAGGACACTCACTGGTGTCCCTTCCTACCAGGACGTCATAACCCCCTCTTTCTTCACGAGTGTCCTGTTTCCCCTGTGCTGGCATGGGAGTTGTACATATAAGCAGCAACCCTGCACCACAGCAGATGGGGACAGAAGTACACTGCACCTGGGTAGCTCTTCACAGTGGGGTGGGAATCCATGCCTGGTGCAAGGCCTTAGAGATGCTGCTATTTCCGAAAAGACTATCTTGTATTCTCTATGTCTTTTAAACTCAATACTCGGTACTTCAAAGAATCCTCACTTCTATCTCAGCTCCAATAGCAGCTTTTATAATGAGCTTTCTACCACCTGAGAAAAGTCTACATTTAATATTTTGCCTGACCAAATAAAATTGTTACTGTCTTATGTTTTAAGTTCCCGAAGTAATAAAAACTTAGAATCATAAAATATTCTGGGTTAGAAGGAACGTTAAATATATTTCCAAACTCCTGCTGTGGGCAGGGACACCTTCCTTTAGACCAGATTGCCCAACCTGGCCTTGAACAGTACAAGGATGGAAAATCGGCAACTCAGGGAACCCTGCTCCAGTTTCTCACCACCCCCCACAGCAAAGAATTTCATCCTAGTATCTAATCCTCTTTCAGTTTAAAGCCATTTACCTTTGTCCTATTACTACACATCCTTCTAAAGAATCCTGCTCCAGCTTTCTTGTAGACTTCTTTTAGGTACTGGAAGGCTTCTATAAGGTGTCGCTGGAGCCTAAACCACTCCAGCTCTCTTGGTTACAACATCTGTCATGGTTCTGTCTATCGTTTTGGGTTGTTTTTTACTTTCTATTTTTGGAGATAATTCTTGGGTTTTTTTACATATAATGCTGATTTCCTTGATTTTAGACTTTTTTTATAGCCCGAGGAAATCTCAGACCTGCTTAATAAAGCCTTATTACAAAAACAAACAAAAAACCCACAAAAATCTTGTGTTTGTGAAGTGCACAAACAACATTGAAGAACCTCTCTGAAAATCAGCTTGTAGAAGTTCCAAATAATTGAGGATTTCTTAACTAAATTGTCATTTTATTTCAATTTGTTCTTAAAATCATTTGCTTCCTCAAACAAGATATTCTGATGCCTATTCTCGGCACAACTTACTGGAAATTGGGACATTATGAACTTTAGACACCATGAAGTTTTCAAAAGAAGTTTATCTGTGATTTGTATCATTTTAAGGCTATGGCAAAAGATAGTTATACTTTTTGGCAAATAACTGAATAAGATAGATTGTCTCACCCTTGCATAAGCTATAACAAGGTACCAAAATGACTTTTCCAATCTTTTGGTAGGGTTGACTGTAAACTCTATAACTTAATCAGTGGAACTGGTACAGAATACCAGTCAAAAAGAAATGATCACTGTATATTATCACCACATTTGAAATACTTTCTGGAGGTACTACTTTTCCTCCAGAGAGTAACTTCTTATCTCTGTTCCAGACACATTTTCTGAAAGAGGTTTAGAAGCGTCTTTTAGTCTTGTCTTCCACTTGTCTCAGTTCTGAAAACTATTAGAAGGACAAAAGTGTCTGTTCTCTCCTGTCAACATCGAGTGTGCTACTTCTTTAAAGAAACATAAGGTCTAAAAAACAGTAGGACTACTCGTGTTCACATGGAAGACATTCTGAGCAGCAGAAGGCTTAAACTGGAAAGGTGACAAAAGAAGAAACCGGATCTCATGTAACAAAAGTACCCATACCATTTTTATTACATGTATTGAAATAAATATTTATTGCCACTGTTTGTATTTCTCGTTCTCCAACAGAAAACTGTTTGTCATTTCCCATAACTGAAAACAAAGAGCATTTAACTTCAATAGTGTTGTCTGTCTTTGAGGAATTTTAAAAAAAGATGAAACATAAATTTTGCAACCTCTAAGTCATTCAATAGAGGATTATCACCTTGACAGGCAAATAGAGGGGTTTTTAACTCACCTTTAGGCATTTAATTACTTTGGTTTATACATAACTCTCTGACACGGAATAGTCTTCTGCTTCTATTTTAAAAGCGTTGCTAGCATCACCACAGATGAAAGTCTGGTTTCAACAAAGTCAGCGGAAATATACCCAGGATTTTATCCCCAGTATGTAATTAACTTTCCTTCTAAGGATATTTTAATACTTGTCTCCTATTCCTCACATAATATCTCAATGCCTTGTAGACCAAGGGATCATCTGTTCCTAAACAACTGCCTCCTTGCTCATGCAGCCAGATAAGGGTAATCTCTTAGATGTGACAAGCATCTGGGCAACTAGACATAAAAACAAGAGAAGACATTTGGAATCTCATCACAGAACAAATTAAAAGTACGCTCTGAGATTGAAATCCTGCCATATTTAATACCCCCCATACATGCTAGCACTGCAGACTTGCAGGGCAATCATATTTTTTATGCTTGGGGAGAGTGTAGATAGATATTAAAGGGGTTTGAGGTTTTTTTAAAGACAATTTTGATGGAATTTCTCATCTCAGTGGCATTTGGCCATCCTGCTTCTCACTCTCATGTTTAAGAATAAAAGTTTTGAGCTATGACTTCCTAGTTTTAGGAGAGCTAATTGTGAAAAGTGTCTTCATTAGTATTCTGAGCTTGCAGTCTTTTTTCTTTGTCTACCTGCTCTTCCTGCAATTCTTCCACTTGAAAAGTGGAAAGTAACCATCATACAATCAGAAATTGTATCAGGAATCTTCCCAGCAGCCCTAAAGAGAACACCATATCAAAGGCATGTCTGTAAACGAATTCATACAAATTTTGCATTTGATAACATAAGAAATTTACTCTGTGGAAAAGACATGAACAGAGACTCCATTGCAAAGACAAGTTATTGAAAGAATTATATTTATTTTACATTTCCTTTTCACTGTTCCTTTCTCTGCAAAGCTAACCACATGTCCAAATATGTTTACTGTTCTTGATTTGCTGTCTTTTTTTATTCAAATGCTTGATCTGAAAACCTGTTACTTTCATAATTAAATTGTGATATTTGTAAAGTTAACTTAGAACTGTCTCCTAGCAAGTCAAAATGACAGGGAAGACCAGTCGCAGAATACTATTTACTGGCAATAGTATTTTGAAATATTATGTTCTTTTAGAAATAAAATCTTAAGTTGCAGAGATTTCCTAATTGATTTTCAAATATAAAAACTTTAGAGTAAAATTTTCATTTTGTTAAAATGTGCTGACAAGTAGTCAGTTCTTCTCATGAGAACTTCATTAAGACAATTGTAAAATACAACCAACTGCAGTAGTAGGTCAAACTATAGCTTCTAAAGTAGTTTATAATCTACTTTGCTGTAAAGTACAGTTCTTTGGGTCTCTAGGATATAAATAAATAACAGGGCTTGGAGAACTTTTATTTGCAAAAATATAAAGAGTAAATTAAATTGTCCATATCAGAATAATTAATTAGCTATACTGTAAATTGGTAAATAAGAGAATTCTTAATTAAGGGAATCAGTTACTTAATAAGGTGTTTGAAGAGTCTTTGCTCTTGGCAATAGTGGAATTTAATGAAACACCCTCTATAAAATAATGATTGAAACAAAAATAATTTCTGAAGAAATTAAGATATATTTAGTACTACACTTTTAAATTAAAGTTCAAATGTCCCATAGTATTAATTAGTTTTTAAATTAATTGCAATGTGACAGGAAAACAGACAATATAATGCTGGGCTGGATTCCCTAAAGCCCACTGGAATACACAGTAAACCTCTGCCATTATATACCTGCTTCATTAAAATCTAGGCTCTGAGATATGGACCACTCTGAAGAGA
>VZTA01018054.1:12806-71941 GCA_013398855.1 Mohoua ochrocephala | reverse complement strand
TGAGGGGGGCAGGGGGATACCCCTGGTGCGACATGGGGGCACGAGGGCACAGAGATGGACGGGACCCCTGTCCTGGCACAACCTGTCCAGCCCCCTCGGGAAGGGAAGCAGGGTCACTCTGGAGCCCCGGGGTGCCCCAGGCCCATTAACCCCTGTCCCCTGCACCCCCAGGCCCACCTTTGGTTTTGGGGTTGCCGTCAAACTCGCCCACAGCCACCGAGTACCCTGCAGGGAGATGGGCAGTGGTGACCCCGGGGTGTCCCAGCAGGAGCTGGCAGCGGGGCAGGGTGCCCGTGCCCGCTGCTCACCCCGGTACCCGTCCTCGTAGTCGCGGGACACCGGCGCCGTGGGGCGCCCGGGGCTCCCCAGCCACAGCAGGGACGTGCCGAGGAAGCGCCTGAGGATCTTGTCCAGCTCCACCGAGTACACGAGCCCTGGGGGACACCGAGGGGGGGAACACCGGCACTGCCGGGGCACCCGCTGCCACACGCCCTGGGCTGCCAGTGCCACTGCGGGTGGCACTTACGGGGTACCCTATGCGGGGTGACCTCCTCCCGCCGTGCCCACCCAAAGGGAGCACCCCGGGAGCACCAGCCGGGGTGGCAACGCCGGCAGGAAGGACTCACCCGTGAAGTAGTACCCGCCGGGGGCACCCAGCACCAGCGTCCCGTCCTGCGGGAGGAGCTGGCTCATTACCACTCCGGGGCACCCTGGCATCCCCCCAAGCATCCTCACCCAAGTGTCCCCCACCCCAGTATTTCCCCCACTCCTGGGACCTCTCCTCCCGGAACTCCCGCTCCAGCATCCCCCATCTCAGCATCCCTGCTCCAACATCCCCCGCCGTGACACCCAGGTACCATCCTGGCCACGCCCTCTGCATCTCTATCAGCACCCCATGGGCATCCTGGGGGGCACCCCGGCCACGCCGTCCCCCGACCTCCCCAAGGTGCCCGAGCCCCCCCAGGTCCCCCGAGTGACCCGAGCCCGTCGAGTCCCCTCTCACCGGGGTGACAGCGGCGCTGAAGCCGATCTCGCAGTAGCGCTTGTCGTGCACTGAGGGCACAGGGCAGGGTCAGACCGAAGCGGGGTTGGGGGTACCCCCAGCCCCCGGTCCCCCCTCACCGTAGTTCATCTGGCGGTGGGTGCCGGCCATGGTCCGGTCGCGGCAGGGCGAGTACCACACCGCGCGCTGCTGCCCCGGGCTCCGCACGAAGCAGGTGCCCGTCGGGGTGCGGAACGCCTCCTGCTGCCCCTCCATCGCGTTCCAGTGCTGCAGCGGGGCACAGACCTGGGCACGGCGATGGGACAGGCTGGGTGCCCACCCCGCCGCCACCCAAGGCTGCCCACATCTCCCCCGGATGCACCCACCACCAGTTTGCCGTCCCAGCTGGTGACGGACGCTCCCAGCCACTGGTGCGACTTGTAGGTGTGGAGCTCCAAGGTGCCCTGGCTCTCGCTCTCGTCCCCTGGGGGAGCGGGAGAGGGGGAATGTGCGGAGCTGGCATCCCCCCCGCCCCCGCCCCCCCGCCCCACGGCGCCCACGCACCCGCAGTGTCGATGGGGAGGGGGTGGCAGGGGGTCTCGTTGGGGGGCCAGGAGCAGAGGAAGACGGCGCCGGGCTGAGCCACGCCGGGCTGGGAGGTGTTGGCACGGGGGGCCCCCACCGCCACGCTGGGCCTGGGGGGGCAGAGCGGGTGTCAGGGTCGGCGGGCGGGTGCCGTGCCCGACCCCGACACCCCAGTGCCTCCCTACCTTCCTTCGCTCATGTGGAAATCCAGGGCGAAGCCGAAATAGCTGCCGGGGGGTCCCTCGTAGATGGTGGGGGGATCCTGAAGAAGTCCCAGGGTGGGGGGCAGGCGCAGCCCCCCGAGGAGCAGCAGCACCCGCAGCAGCCCCATCGTCGCCCCAAAATGTGGCCACAGCCCCGGCACAGCCCGTCCCGAGGTGTCCCCGGCTTATCTCGGGGGACGCAGCTGGGGACGGGGCCAGCAGGAATGGGGAACACAGGAAGGGCCCCCCCGGAGGCACATCCGCTCCTGCAGGGAGCCAGAGAGGTGCGGAGGTGATGAATGTGGTCGGAGCAGGGCGGGGGACAGGAGGTGGCAGTGCCACCGGGAGACACGGTGACAGGGTGGGGACACGGCCACAGCAGCCTGAGCCTACCGCCCGCCAGGGCTGCACCCAGCCCGCCGCGGGGTACCGGTCTCAGGGTGGCTATTTTGGGATGTCCATCTCGGGGTGGCTATTTCGGGGTGCGGGCAGTCCCTAGCAGCGGAAATGTGGCGAGGAGGAGGAAGGAGAGCAGGGCACGGGTCCCCTCCATCGCCGCCGATATCCCCTCCGCAGCCGGATGGAGCTGACAGCACCGAGCCCGCCAGCACTGGGCATCACCCCCACGCTGCGTCCCCTTCCCCAGGGCGGGGACACCCCAAAACCCTGCCAGGGGAGAGAGGGGCCGGCAGCATCAGCGCTGTGCAGGGCAATGGCTCTGGCAAGGGACCGGGGGCAGGGTGGGGACAGCCCAGAGCCAAGGGAACGAGGCGTGTCCCTGTCCCTGTCCCCCTGCAAGAGCCGGGGGCCGCAGCCAAGCCAGGCCTGCGGCAGCCGCGGGGACTCAGCCCTGCCCGAACAGCGGCGGCAGCCCCTGAACCCACCTGCAGAATTAATTTAAACTCTGTTAATTAAGCACTCTCGGGCTGCCCGAGAACTCCGGGGCTCCTCGTGCCAACCCAGAGCCGGTGGCCGGGAGAGGCCCCGGAGCTCTCCCCGGGAGCCAGCCCGTGTGAAACAGGGCTGAGTCGGGGGGTTTTGGGGGACACGGGGGGGTCCCCGCAGAGCCAAACGGTGCCTCGGCCCTTGGCAGGGGACACGGCCCCCAGAGCCGGGGCTGCTCCAGCCCTTCGGAGCAGCTGCAGCTGGAAGAGAGCGGGATTTGCCCAAAGCCCTGGCAGAGCTCCGAGGGGTGGGAAGCGTTCAGCTGAGCCTGGATCGGGTCCGTGCCCCTGGAGAGGAGGACACCGGACTCAGGGACAGCTGCTCCTCCTCGGGAGGTCTCGTCCCCGGCTGGCAGCAGCATCTCAACCCAGCTGGAGCCCACACCAGACCCCCTCAGGGCAATTATAATTCTTTCTTCTGTCCAATTACTTAATTTCCTGTTTCTTTCAGCACTTCCCTCATCGGCCACCGCCTCCCGGGGCCACCGCCAGGGAAGGGCAGGTGGCACCCTGCACCCCGACCCTGCTGGCATGCAGGGGCTCGGATTTTTTTCCTTTAACCAAACCAGGGCCTTTGGTTAGGAAAGAAGAGGCTGGTGCTCTACACAGCAGCTCCACACCACCACACACCATCGCATCTTTTTTTCCACAAATCATTGGTTTATTAGAAAGGTTTTTTTTCCCTCATTTTACAGTTTATATATATATTTATATATATATCTTATGTGACAAAGTTAAATACAGTCTGTTTATGCTCGTTAAGTAATGACAGGTTAATTATTTTAGCGCTATCCTGAAGTCCAAAAACAATCCCTGCCCACAGCGTGACAGGGCCGGGACACGGACAGGCCCTACGAAGCTCAGCTCTGACAGTAACACTGAATTGTTCGGTATTTACAGGAAATTGAGTCCCTTTTTTGTGACTGCTGTCACTCTGACCTGCTCCAATTTCTCGTTTACACAGCGAGGGAGCTCAGGGGGTTTTGATCCTTTGACTCTGCCTGGTCTCGTGCTGCGCTCCAGGAGGGGACAGGGGAGAGGATGAGGATGGGGAAGGGGACAGGGAAAGGGACGGGGATGTCACCGCACCCCCCCACTGCTCTGAAATCCCCCCTCCAGCGGTGGTGCCCGGGTGTCAGGGTCGGCGGGCGTGCCTGTGAGAGGGGACAGCAGCAGCTCACCCCCCTGGCGTGGGGAAGCTCCCACGGGCAGTGCCACCTGCGGCCGGGGTGATGCCGGGAGAACAGGGAAATCCCTTCTGGAGTAACTCAGGCTGACCCTGTGTGAGGGATGGGAACAGTCCCAAGGCTCCTCCTGCACCAGCAGGGTCACACATTACCGCTTCCAAAGGGGGGGGGGAAAGGAAAGGAAAAAGGAAATAAAGGGGCTGTCTGTACCCTGGGAGCACCCTGAATTCCTGCTGCTCCCCAGGCTGCTCCAGTGCCCGTTCCTATGGCAGGGAGGAACGCAGCATTACCTGCCAGAGTCACTGCTACCCCCACACTCCTCACCTTGCCCAAGTCTCACCTGTTGGTTTTTTTTTCTTCTGCAAAATTCTAAATGAAGAAATTTTTTTTGTTTTGTTTTTACATTTTATAGTACATAAAAACTTCAAAAATACATGAGCTTGATAAAATATACATGCTTAGTTGTTCTGCATCTAGCTGAAACTATAAATTGAACCTTTACAAGTGTCTTGGGTCACCTACAGCAAACATATTTACACAGAAGCCACCAGAACAAGTACCACTAAGAACTGGCTGTAAAAAATATTATTGCGATATACTACAAATGTAACCTTTGATAGGAGCTACAAAAAGCAGCATCTTTGTTTACAGAGTTCAGTGCAATTCTTTACATTAAAAAAAAAAATCCTATAAATTAATAAGGAAACCATCAGTGTTACAGAGGAAAGAACACGCTTTACACCCCGGCCGCGCTCCCCCGTCCTCTGTATTGCTTCAATTCCTAACAGGATTTTCCTTCTCTCTCCCATCCCAGTGCCTCTTTCCCAACACCACAGAAGATGGAATTCAGAGTGATTTTTTTCCCCCCTTTCAGGAGAAGAGTGGTCAAAGCCCAGACTGGAATCCCAAGCCCCAACCCGAGAACCTCTCTCCAGTCTGGGATATCCAGGCACGGTCCTGGCGCGGGAGAACGCGGATGGAGGATGGAGAAGGATGGGAGCACTGGGCACACACACAGAGCTCCTCCTCCTCTTTACACCAAGATCTCACTTCCACCTTCGCTGCTCACACCAAGAAAAACCCACGTGTGCAGTGGCAGGGGCCAAGGAACCTCCTGCAATGCCTGAAAACTGAGGCCTCCAGCCCCTCCGCAGCCGACAGCTCCCGATGTTCCATCGCTGATTGCAAGCCGGATTCAATCACGCTATTTTAATTAGATGACCTCATTAAAAGGATTTTTAGAGAACCTATTAGTGTGTATGAAACCTCATTTATCATATACAAGGCGGCAGAAGGAAGATGACCAAGTGTAAGAATCCAGGAGAAAAAAAGCCTTTCCAAGTGTCTCGCTGTTCCAAAGGTGAAATGGTTCTTCCGGAGCGGTGCTGCTGTGTGCACGGAGGTGTCGGAGCGAGACATCCCTGGGAGTGGATACAGCCAACAGCCCAGCCCTCGAGCCTCCGGCTTCTTTGGCTGCTCAAGAGTGAAAGGAAGTGCTCAGGCCTCACCTGCCCGCTGGCTCGACTCCAACCCCTTCCCAAAACGCCAAATATTCTCCTTCCTCCGAGGTTCCTTCATTTTGTCCTTCATGTGCCGTGGCTGGGTGGATGCTGCAAGTCCTGTCCTGAGAAAATGGGGTGCAGCAGGGGGTGGAGGTGCAGGGCCGTGGCGGCGGCGGCAGCGGCCGCGGGCCTGGGGGCCAGGAGGGTCGGGTAGAGAGCGTGAGGGACCGGGTGGAAGGTGAAGGGGCCCGGGTGGATGGCGGACGCCGGAATGATGTGGATGGGGTGGCTGGCCAGGAAGGTGGCGGGGTGCCCCGGAATAATCGAGTGGGTCAGGTGGGACAAGGAAATGGGCGTCAGGTGCGGCTGGGGGATGTGGTGGACCTGAGCGAGGGGCTGCGGGTGCGGGTGGGGGTGGATGCCGATGGCGGCGGCGGCGGCGGCGGCGTGGTGCTGCAGGATGGCGTGCTGCGCCGTCGTGATGGACGTGGCCGACGCCGCCGCCGGCTGCTGGATGTGGATGGGCTGGAGCGCGGGCGCGGCCGGCGCCAGGGTGGCCGAGGTGGGGAAGGCCTTGACTTGCTTGGCCAGCAGCTGCTGCTGGATGTGCTGCTGGGCGGCCTGCTGCAGCTTGCTGTACTTCTCCATCTCCTCGGGGGTGAAGGTGATGGGCTGGCTCTCCAGCGGGGCTAGAGAGGAATCTTCTCCCCCTTCCCGATCCCCTTCCATGCTCGGCTCCCCGCTCTGAGGCACGTAGCCAGGAAAGTGCTCGACATCTGGAACTAAGGGCATCATACTGGTTTCCACCGGGACCGGCTGGTTGCCCCCGTCCATAGGCTCCAGCCCGTCACCGTCGCTCGGATCCGAGAGGAAGTTGTGTGGCATGACCAGATCTCCGGAGCCAAAGCACTCGGGGAGAGCCGGCGCGTCCAGGGGAAGGGACGGCATCTCCACGGCAGCTTCGTCACACTTCTGCTCATCCAGAGGTTTGTCCTGAATTACCATCACCACATCTTCCAGGAGAGACTGGCCGGCCAGCTGACCCTCCTCCATGCCTTGGGAACCGTCCTCAGCATCCGACAGCTCCTGCTCCTCGCCCCTCTCCAAGCCAGACTCCTCGTATCTTTTGGAGTTTGGTTTCCGAATGGTCGGCAGCTTCCCAATTAAAGGGAGAACCGGTTTGTTGCCTAAGGAAGGAGGCAATTTGGGGCCAAAGTAGCCCTGGGGAGGATCTTTGAGCTTTATGCCCACCTTGTTTGCCCCTGACAGCATCTCATCAGTGACACAGGGCTTCTTCTCAACCTTCCTGGACTGCACCTTTTCCAGGAGCAGCTTTGCAGTGACGGAGTTCCTCTCCTCAGGACTGCAGTCCCCTTCTGAGGCCCGCCCCGTGCCGGAGCCGCTGCTGTTCTGGGAGAGGGAGCCGGATCCCTTCAGATCCTCTCCTTTGCCATCCTCTTTCTTCAGCAGCGACCCTTCACCTCGGCCTGTCCGGAAATAGTGGGGAGACTGGGAGCGATAGATCTTGGACCTGATGAAGTCCCTTCTGCCGGACCTTCGCTCCTCGGGGCTCTCGTGGCCCCGCGAGCCCTTCCGCGACAGGGACCTCTGCGAGTGGCTGCGGGTGCTGCGGCTGCGGTCCCGGCTGTAGCTGCGGCTGCGCTTCCAGCTCCGGCCCGTCACGCTGCGGCTCCTCCTCTTGCTCCGACTGCGGCTGCAGCTGCTGCTGCGGCTCCTGCCCCGGCTCCTCGATCTCGACCTGCCTCGAGGGTGGGTTCGGCTCCTGCTCCGGCTCCTGGACCTGCTCCTGCTCGAGCTGTAGTCATCTTCCGACGAGGAGTATTTGCGCCGCTTCGAGCGGTGGTTTGAGCTGTTGTAGTCGGAGTCATCCTCCGAGTCCTGGGAGCGCTTGGAGTGGCAGCGGGAGCGGTCGCTGTAGTCGCTGTAGCTGTCGTCCGAGTAGCTCCTGCGGCGGCTGTAGCGGCTGTGCTCCGAGGACGCGTCCGAGCTGCTGGAGTAGGACCGGTGTGAGGAGTGCCGGCGGCCCGAGCGGGAGCGGCTGCGGGAGTGCTCGCTGCCCGAGTCGTAGTCGTCGCTGTACTGCGACGGGGACTTCTGGCGGCAGTGCTTGCCGGGGGAGCCCTCGTCGCTGTCGTAGTCGCCGCTGCTCTGCCGGCTCCGGCGGCCGCTCCGGGCCTGGGACAGAGCCGGGCAGCGCCTCCTCGCACCAGGCACCTGCTGCAGCTCGGCCTTGTGTTTTTTGCTGCCGTGCTCTTGGCAGGAGTTACCCCCGTCCTCTTTTTTACCGCTGCTTCCCTCCTCAGCAGACAGGGACTTCCTCTGGGACTCCTGGGAGCATCGCTTTTTCTTCTGGAAATGGCTGCAGTCTTCGGAGAGTTCAGGTTTCAGTGCCCGGTCTGACTCTGTCGAAAGGGAGGATTTACCTTTTTTGTGCCTGTGCCTTTTCCGCTTCTTGGGTTTCTCTTCCCCCAGCTCAGCTTTCCGGGCCTTCTCCTCAGCTTCCTCCTTGTGTTTGCGTTTGTGTCTGCTGGACTTTTTGTGCTTCTTTTTCTTTTTGTGTTTATGGGACCTTCCAGATTTACTCTTACCCGTTACGCTCTTACTGCCGTCCTCCCCCTCTCCCTTGCCGACACTTCCCAGACCGGACTCCTGCTTGCTCTGGGATTTGTTTTCCATTTTTTGAGCAGAACTGTTCCCTACACTTTCGGCCTCCTTGGCTTTGCTCACCTCACCGGGTTCTGTGCTCTGAGCGTTGTCTTTACAAAGCCCACCCGGATCCTTGGATTTCTCTGCCCCTTTCCCTTTCGCATCCTTGTTCCGGGAGAGCTTGAAGTCGAAGTACAGGGGGTTGCAGCTGTAGGACACAGAGGGCTCAGCTTTGGTGAAGATGAGCAGCTCTGAAGGCCACTGCAGCGTCGTGCTCTCATCCTTACTCAGAACAGGGAAAAAAGGTCCCGTGGGGTGCTTTGGTCCCTCAGAGCCATCTCTGCAGCCCAAGGCAGGAGGAGGAGCTTCTTTAGCGGTGTCTGGCTCGGGGGGGTCGCTCTCTGGAAGGTGTTTGCTCTCCTGTGTATTTTCATTCTCTGGGATGTCTTTCCGTTCTGTTTTGCCCTGCTGAGCTGCACTTTCAGTAGTAGTCTGCTCCTTCTGCTGCCCCGTGCTCTCGGCAGCCTTTTCCGTGTGCTTGCCCGGTTTGGGTTTGGGGGAACTCCCCTTTTTCGCTTCGTGCGCGTTTTTTTTGTTCACATTTTCAGCTTCCGTTTGCTCGGTAGCCTTCATGAAAAGCAGGAATTGAAAGTTGGGCTTTACTTTACAGTGGGCTGGGGGGATGTAGTGGTAATATTCTGGTTCCACGGCCATTGGTCCATCTTCTCGCCTCATCTTCTTCAGTTTGGATAAGGTGCTGGCCAGAGCCCCGCTGTCCTTGTCGTGCTGGTCATCGTCCTCCGCCTTGCCATCAGAATTATTGGTGCCTTCACCCTCCCCAGATTTCTGCAGGTTGCCGGCCTCCGAGGAGCCCCTCTCATCCCCTTTCGCCCCGTCCGCGGAACTGGACTCCTCCCCGTGGTCCTTGAAAACAGAAGCGATGGTCTCCAGCTTCACTGGGGTCTTCTTGGCGAAGGAAAAGGACACCCCGATCTTCTGCAGCGGAGTTCCCAGAGAGCTCTTAATGCCGAAGCTGATGGCCTGTGCCCCCTGGGCGGGCGTCTGGCCTGGCATCACAGCGCCTTGTCCAGTGTTCAGGAAGCCTCTGTCCGTGGTCATCTCTGAGGCCTGGCCAGAGCTCGTCTGGATGAAGGAGCCGCTGTTGGCTGCGGAATCGTCGTCGTCTCCACCTTCCTCGTCCACAGCCACCGTGGTGGTCCTGAACATGGGCCCGCTTCCAGGAGCACTGTGGAACAGGGAGAGAGAGAACACAGCTGACTGGTGTCCCCGTCCCTCTGCAGGAGGATCCAGCCCTCAGCTGAGACAATCCCACACAGTTCAAGTGCTCTCGTACCCAGACACATGCATTAAAATATCATTACGCAGCCACTCCAAGTTTTGAATGACATTAAGTTCCTGAAGAAAACGTATTGCTGGATAAAGCAACCGGGGGATGCTCCACACGATCAGTTTAGTGAATTCGCTCCTACCAAAACCACACCACGAGCCCCAAACACCAGCGTGAAGCTTTGCCCTCAAAACCCGTGCAGTTTCCCAGAGCAGGAATGCCAGCCCGGCCCAGGGCTGCAGCCCCCCGGGCTCCAGGGGTGCTGAGGACCACCCAGACTCACCACTCAGGCTGCCTCCTCTGCTCAGCCAGCTCGTGCAGGCGCCGCAGGGCTTTCTCCTGCTTCCTCTCATCTTTCCGGGATCTCGACGAGACATTGCGAGCAAATTCCCTTTGCTTGAGATCTTTCAACCTCTGAGGCAAAAGAAAGCAGGGACGGATCAGATCAAAGCTGTTTGTGGTTTATCCAAGAGCAGCTCTTTGCTGTAGCTCTGGAAATTGCGGTGTCAAGCCCCTCCCCAGGGACATTTATTGAGCCAGGATAGAGCAACAGCATCTTAGCTCAACAAACCCCACGGAGCACATTGCCATCCTCCCAGCAGCTGAAGGAAAAGACAACTGGTGGTCACTTTTGGCTACGACTTCAAGTTCTGTGTATATCCCTCTCCAATCAACATTACTGGCTCTCTTTAGCATGGACAACAAAGCTGATTTCGAAGCAACAAGCAAACTCTGGAAGGAAAAGGGGAAAAGAAGAAGGATTGTTTACTTTGCTGCTCTTGCAGGGTGCAGATGTACTTGACAAACAGTGCATGACACGAGTCAAGAGCATGGGCCAAAGGACAGGAGGGATTAGCTGGTGCCAGAGGTACCCAGGAATGACATCTGACAAAAGCAATGTACCATTACATTGGAGAAGGAGCCAAAGATCCCACGCAAATGATTTCGTGAGCAAATCCAGAATGCAACATACACCACAACCAGTTACTTGTTTTCCTGACAGTAGTTCTGAGGGTCTCTCAAGAAACAAACTGCTCTAAAGGCAGGAGGCTCTCTTGGGGTTGAATACTTTGGGGGGCAGAAGCACCAAGCTCCCCAGAAATCTTATCACGAGGGAGCGAACCCAATCCCAAGGAATTTCAAACATCCTAACATCACTGAGGAAGTCTAGGTAGCCAATTCTAATAGAAAAACACCCGAGACTTCAGAACATTTTGGGAAGTCCTTGTCTCGGAGCACCAGGAGAAGAGGCCGCTGGTTTTCCTTGGAATATGTGTGGATATTCACAACATTTTTTTAGAGTGCTCTACAGAAGTTTAAGTAACAGAAAGCAACAAAGACAGACCTCTACCACCCTAAAGGGACTCATTGTTCTTTTTTAGTGCACAATTCAAAACCCTTTCAAAGGGCCCGGTTCCAGAACGCATCCTGTACTCAGCTTTTGGAAAAAGTTTCATGTTTTTCAGGCATTTCATGCAGGGCCTGAGAGACTAACGGGACTCAGAGCAGGAGTCACTTTGGAACAATTCTTGTACAGGATGTACAAATCACTGGTGAATTCTAAATACTTCTGGCTGGCTGACTCTGCCTCTTTCCTGGAGCAGAGTCAGACTGCCACACACAGAAACAGTGGATCTGGAAACCAACCCAAAGCTCAAATTAGAGGAATTAAGCTGGCCCAATGTAAAGAGAACATTGCTTTGTGAAAAAGGGGGAGATTGGACAAGACAGAGGATTCTCTCACCTAATTGTATTTACTAAATGCGGTTGATTGTTACCAAAATCAGAGGGGAGGACACACAAAAAAGATACAACTACAGACACCAGTAGAAAGAAACTCACTCTTGTGATCTGGACTCCCAAATTAGAAGGGTTTGCTTTCAATACATCAGCTGAAAACGTCACATCACAAAGAAAAAAAGAAAGTAAAAATATAACAAGAGTGGAAGAGAGAAAGAAAAAAAAAAAAAAACAAGCAAGCATTACTAGAGAGCTGTGGGGGAGTGTGCCAGCTATTCTACGGAGCGGGAGCGGAGCCAGCGGAGCCACGGGACCGAGCCGGGGGCTGGAGCAGGGGGAACACACACGGACACGCACGGACACAGCAATGATCCCACCTGGAACAGCAGAGCTACTTTCACCAGGACAAGTAAAGGGCTCAAGGGTTTTGTGGTGTATGTTAAATGTTGAAGAGTAAATTTTTTTCCAAGAGGAAGGAAAAAAAACCAACTAAAATAGATGGACTGAGCAATGCTATCAGCTTTTTCATGCTGATTTCGAAAGCGTGTCTGAAATGCTCCGGGAAGTTACAGCCACCAACAGCTGACAAAACTATTTAATGGGGGCTGATGCCAAGTCTCGAGATCACCCATCCATTTGGAAAAAAGTATGACCCAGCTATTTACACCAGACATGAACTGTGACCTTTTCCTCTCAAGAGGAAGGTGCAATGGTGCACTCAGAGCCCCCTGCGCCCCCCAGGCATGGTCCTGATCATCCCCCTGGACACAAATTGGGCTCAGAGCTGGTGGGAACAATGCAGCTGCCCCCAAGCTCTCCTGCCTCCATTACATGGCAATTTGAATGCAGACAGAATTAAATGCCCATTATTAAATGCTGACCTTTGTGTGTCTCTGCTCCCCCAAACCTCCCACTCTCAACACTTCAGATTTAGAGGTGTGAAGCAAATTAACTATCCCAAAGCACTGTAAATCCAGAATATGCACCACAGCAACTCCCAGTTGCACCCAAACCCGGGCCCTTTAGGATGACAAACCACTGGCCCTGGTGTCAAGACTGCTGAGAATTTGGCACTTCCAAAACTGGGGAAGAGTTGTTCCGGTTTTACAAAGGACCAAGAGATCTCAAGGCTGAGTTTCTTTTTGTCACACAGGAGTCAGGAGGAACGAGGGTCTTGCTGGGGAAGTACAGGATAGAAAAGCTCCACAAATGCACCGTGCCAGCTCCTCGGGAATGGAAAATATGGAACAGAACATGGCTCAGCTTCTGAGACTGACCTAAACCAACACATCTATCACCAGAAAGGACTCCAGGCTTGCAAGAGACCTGGCTGGACTGCATTATCTTCCCTAAATGCATCCTGGGGTAGGGAAAGGCAGGAAAACAGGAGCCCCCACTGCTCATCTGTGAGAGCAACCTGCTGCAGGAATGAAAAATACCCAGAACTTTTCAAAATAACCTCTAACTCTCCCTTCACTTATCGTTTCAAATACACCACTGACTCCAGTGGTTCATCCCCACAAAGAGTGGGTAACCAGGTCACTACAGCAATGCCCACCCTGCTCCCCAGTCCTGACTGGGAGGAAGCAATCCAAAGCCTGAAGTACAATTTCACAGGGTGAAGGGAGCACATGGAGCAGTGAAATGCTGCTCGCACACTCCAGGCCTCAGCCCGCCCAGGAAATCATTTGAACTAAACAGATATTTAAGCTCGGCTTACGCTAAAGAAATTTCCGTCTAATCCTGAGGAGAGTGTTTGTTATTCTAATCCCCCAAAATCCCTAAATGACTTTTTGGACCACACCATATGTGTGGGTGTGAGGGAGGCTGGATGGGCACAGAACTGCCCCTTTCCCAGCACCACGGAGAAATTCCAGCAAGGATTTAACACAGCCACCCAACCATCCTCAGGGAGCTTCTCCCCTCCTAAAGGAGCCCTGGGAACTCACACTTTTTGGGTGAATCCTCCCTTTCTAAGTCTTCCCACTGTGCTTAGCAAGACAACGATTTTTTTCAACAGGATTAGAGCCACCAAACCTGTATGAAATCAAACACATGCCTCATGCTGCTACAGCATTTCAAAGTTAAGGGGCATTTTTTTCTCCACGGGCAGTGTTTTCTGAGGAAGCAGCAGTTTATCTAAGCAGCAATGTCTTTTCAAACTGGAGGATCACGGGGACCACAAAGCCAAGGAATATTCTGCTGGTTTATTACTTCAGCTGTCAGAAGGGCCACACTGCAGTGACCAGCAGTGACACAAATCACCAGCACTTACATAAAATTTCTCCAGATTTCCACATGCTGTAGGCAGTGCTTCACTACCTCCAGCCTTCCTGGGGTTTATTAATAGCTGCCACCCCCCTCAGCTTTGGAACAAAGAATTGTATTTTAAGTTTCCAGCCTTGTTTCTAACAAAATTCCAAACTCGTCTCCGCATTTCCACAGGAGTTGCAAATCGAGCTCCTAAAGAGCAGGTTTGGTATCAAATCTGCAGCTACCTCTGGACTCCAGCACAAAGAGGCCACAGTGCTGGATTATCTCCCAGTCCCTGCATGGCTCAGGAGGGGCCAAACTGGCAAACACCACCAGTACCGTCCAATTCTCCCCAATCAGCTTAATGCAGCTGCACTACAGCACCGCTGAAAAGCTCCTGAGAGCCCATCCCAGGCACAGCAAAGTGGGGAAATCAAGGGGGGGCGAGCAGGAGTCAGGAACTGCTGCAACAGGAAAACCACTGGATCGTCACAGAATGTCCTAAGTAGGAAGGAACCCCCAAGGATCATCCAGTGCCACCCCTGGCCCTGCACAGACACCCCAACAACCCCACCCTGGGCATCCCTGGCAGCGCTGTCCAAACGCTCCTGGAGCTCTGGCAGCCTCGGGGCCATGAAAAAACTCAGCACACACCAGATTTTGCTGATGAGATGGTACCAGCCAAGACCTCCCCAGAACCCAGCTGGGGTGCAGAGCTTTACAGGCTCAGGAGCAGCAGTAAATGGATTTCCTCCGTTTAAGGTGACAAAGCCACACAGCATCACTGAACTGAGGCCCACTGAGAGACATTCTTTGCCTAAAAGTACAGAGCAGAAAGAGCCCCTGGTATTCTCACGAGACAAAAGCACTGTCACACTGTGGCACCACACCTGAAGATGTGAGACTTTGATGCCAAACCTCATATTGAGATGGGTCAGACCAGATCCACCTTTGGGGCTCGAGACAGGAGGCAGCTCCCATGACATCAGAGCCCCCTCCTGCCCTGCCACTGTTCTCATGTCTCTCTGCCAACCCACATTAAATAAAATAATAACCATGTACTTTTCATTCTGTGCCAGCAGATTTCTGGCTTTCTGAACTTTTGATGTCTGCTCGATTCTTTGCCCTAAAAGCTTCTGGGAGTGAACGACACCATTAAACACAAGCTCACAGGATGGCAACCTTGATCATTTTATTGAAGTGAGAACACAAGCCTGGCTTATCTTTGGTCATCAACATTCTTGGCACGCTCATAAGTGAAGTGAAAAGAACAGAGGGGAAATGGCTTGCAAATGCTGTTTTATTTAATCTTAATTTCCTCCCTAGGAGGAATCAATCTTTTTCTTAGCTGGGTTAAGAAAAATATAGAATGGGTTGGGTTGGAAGGGACCTTAAAGCTCATCCAGTGCCACCCCCTCTGCCATGGGCAGTGACACCTTCCACTATCCCAGGCTGCTCCAAGCCCCGTTCAGCCTGGCCTTGGACACTTCCAAGGATCTGAGGGCAGCCACAGCTGCTCTGGGCACCCTGTGCCAGGGCCTCCCCACCCTCACTGGGGAGAATTTCCTCATCATCTCCTTTCAAGTTAAATCCATTCCCCTTTGTTTTATCACTCCATGCCCTTGCCCAAAGTCCCCCTCCAGTTCTCCTGTAGCCCCTTTATTGTGAATTGATGGGATTTCTGAGGGTAAAGCATCTCTGGGGTACAAGAACCTCCCATGTAACACCAAGTATCTCAGAGATTCCCTCCTCAGTCGTCTCCATTCAAGCTGTGCTTGGAGGCCCAAGGTTTTGGAAGTCTCCCCAAAACACAAAGTTCAGGGTTTGCATTCAGAGTGTTCCTCAACCCCAGCAGTGACCATCCTGGTAATTTTATTGTGCTTGAACAGATCCCTCCCCCTCGGCACAAGAAGCAAAGATGCAGCTAATTAGGGCACAAAGAGAACTGCACACCTATACTTGCAGTTCTTAGTTCCACCCTCTTTCCCAAAGAACTTCTTTATGGAATACATTCCCTTTGTCCTTTTACAAAGAGAATCTATGCAGAATTAATCACCTACACCTCCCAAACACCACACACTTGGGGAAAAAAACAGCTACATGAAAGCCTGCATTTCAATGCTGGCTGGTGTTCTCCCAGGGAACCTGGCACAGGTTCACTCAGGAAAGCGTTTGTTTTTCCCAGGGAATGCAGAAGGGGAATGTTTTGATTCGGTTGGGTCAGTGACTCAGTAAACAGCTCGAGCCCTCAGCAGGCACACGAGCGGAACGAGGCGATGGTGCGAGATATTCTCCAAGTTCTTGGATTGTTAAAAACCCCCCCGAGCAAAAGCTGACTGTAAATGCTACATAACTGACACACAAGGTAATTCCAACCATAACAACTCCTGCAGGCTGCTCCAGGTGCACATCCAGGTTTATCTGATATGAATACACAGACTGGGCACAACCCAGATAAGGGGCTCACGCTCATCTTCACACAAATCTAACACGGGGTTTTTATCTTGATGTCAAAACCCCAAAGCAAATAAAGAGCCCTCACAGGTGTAATGCCTTAAGGACACATTCCCACTGAGGCCAGAGTGTTCTAGGACTGTGGGAGCTCCCAAGGATCAGGACATTGTGGATCTGCAGGAAAGCAGCACAAACATCACAGAATCACAGACTGGCTTGGCTTGGAAAAGATCTTAAAGATCACCTTGTTCCACCCCCTGCACTAGCCCAGGTTGCTCCAAGTCCCGTCCAACCTGGCCCTGAACGTTTCCAGGGTTCACTGGGTCCATCCTCACTACCCAAGCTCCTTGTTAGCTGCAGAAGTTTTCTTTCTACATTTGCCACCTTTTGTCTGTTGATTATTATTAATTATTACTCTGTTGACTGTCAGGACTGGGCACCATCCGAAGTGGGGCCCTTCATAACCTACCAGGCCTTCAAGATCAAAATCCTACAGCTAAAAAAAACCCCACCACTAAAGACATCAGCAGCTGTACAAGGAGTTATGAGATGCAGCCTTTTCCAGTTGCTCCCTGAAGGGTGTGTGAGAGAACAGAGCTTATTGTCCCTCCTGCAGGGCACTGCACCCACTCCAGCTGCTTTCAGTCCCCTGACAGGGACAGGCCATGTGCTGACCAGAGGGTGACCGGTCCTGAAAACAGCTGCACTTCTCATCTCAAGCACCAACCTAATTAAAACCAGCTCCAGCTCCACTGCACACCTCCAACACGACGGCTGAAACAGAGTGACTGGAACAGGCCAATGGTTTGGGAGAATAAACGGAAGGTTCTTTTCCCAGGTAAGGAAATGCTGCCTTTTGGAGAGAAACTTGGTGTTGCGGTTGACTCAGATGTAGCCAAATGCTCTAGGAAACCGGGACAGGCAGGAAATCAAGAGAATAAACCTCCCCTTTAATTGTTTGGTGTTGACACAATTTTGGTGGGTCCAAAATTTATCCGGTTGGGATCAATACACTTACCTATCATCCCTGTTGGGCAATAATCCCGAGTTCCTTCCTGGAATACAAGACAGTGTCTTTATAACTCGGGAGTGGAAAGGGATCTGAGGATGGAACATCTATTTACAGGGACAGCCTAATGCTCGCTGAGCCACAGAGGGATAAGCAAACACTTCAACGTCAGGGGGGATGTGGAACTAAAAATACTTAAAAGCAAAAATGCTGTGGAAACTGAGCCAAGAAAAAGGCAAAAATGAGCCCTGTTGCCTCAAAAATTACCACTGAGACAACAAAATATTGCAGATAACGTATACCAAGCTGGGTTGCTGGAACTAAGATACTGTAATGGCCTTTCTTTCCAAGAAAGCCAACTGATGGCCTGCTTTTAGGAAAAGTTTGTGGTTTTCCTCAAAAACTTCAGGCTCACCTTTCTGCAACCTCGCCTTCCTGTCCAAAGAGACAAACTACAGAACATCGACGTGCAACATACCAAAAAGCACAGCTTTTTTTTTTTTTTTTAAACTACTTTAAAATTTAGACTGGACTGCTGGAAATGAGCCTCCCTCGAGCAGGAGGGAGCACAGCAGTGAGATAATGTTACTTATGCAAATTCACCTTCATTCTGTCTCGGGGGTTTCAAGTTCACTCCCTGAACGCTGACCCAGCGGGGTCACACACATTTCAGCCCGACAAAGCTGGACAAGCAATTTTTTCCCTAAGCAAAGCATGATTGCTTCTTTGTTTAAATCCCTCTGTAACTAGAAATTAATGCTGGGTGATGCAGCCAGAGTTTGGAGGCTCATTTTCTCCAAAGCCTGCCTGAAGTGACTGCAATGGATGGAATTATCCAAGAACATAATTCCTCTCAAAATAATCAGCAGTACCAAGCAACCTCTGAATTCTTTCTCCTGATGAGATGACCCCACCCTGTGTGTGCACAAGACATTTTTCTCTCAGGCCACTCCTGTTGATGACTCCTTTTATTGCTTTCCACAGGTTGGTTTCCTCCTCCACAGCACCTCCAGCTGCTGGAAGAGCTCTGAGCCCGGCCAGCCTCACGTCAGTGCCCCATTAGTCACCGAGGGCTGGAGCAGGAGTTCACGGAATCCCACGGCATCAGCACACCAAGAATGTGACACAAACAGGTCCTTCCACCTCCCAGATAAATGCAGGTCACTGCGCTCGGGTTTCAGCCCAGCGGATGGAAACCTTCCAAGGAAGTTCTCTGCTCTCAGGTGTCACGACTGAGCTCGGCCAAAACCACCCCTCTGCCCAATAGCCAAGGGAATAAATGAATTTCTGCTCTTCATTCTACCAAACCACTCTTCTTCACGGAGCCCAGCTGTCCTGCCATGAGAATTCCTGACCAGACTCCCTTAGTTCGAAGCAGACTCTCTGTCGTATCCTACACTTAACACACACACACACACACACACAAAAATCGTACTCTAGAGCCACATTCTTGTTTTTAAGCTGTTGTTCACTGCTATTTTGCAAGCTCTACAGCACATCCTCCTTGAGTTACCAGCATTTTGATGACTGTGTTGTTAGAATTTATGACTAGGAACATCAAACCCCTCCTCTGAGCCCTTCCAGCCCTGGAGGAGCCCAACACTGCTATCGCTGTGCAGTTACATCTCATTTAGCAGCTGAAATGGTCACACAGATCAGGCTAACACATGAACTTCCATTATTTACTGTGCAGACATTCCAGTACATCCCTACCTTGGGAAAAAAGCCAGCTCCACAGAGACTCCGAATCCACCTTCTCCTGAGAATTACAGAATTTGGGAAGTGCTCCTTTCTTCGGATTCCTTTGACACAGCCCTTTATTTCCTAGTCTGTTCTCAGTAACTCGCCAGAACACAGACTCAGGTACTAAAAGGCTCACACGTGGGGAATCATCACTCCCCAAAGCTGTACTAAGCTAAAAGCAAGCTGGGAGCCATCCACATCCATGTGCACTCTCCCCAGTTTAACACCAGCACATTCCTGCCCAAGGGTCTTTCAGAACTGGGGCTCCTTGATGCCAACCACGGAGTGGGGTGTGGGGGTTTTTTTGTTGTTTTGTGTTTTTAAATGGATGATGGGCATAAAAATCTTACCCAGCGACAATAAAACACCTATTCCTGGACCAGTAAGGAGAACAGATACACCAGGGAAACTCCAAGTATTAATCACAAACAAGACCACCACGATGAACATCGAACCGATGAACTGTGCTGTCAACACTCGGTTACCTGCTTGTGAGCGTGGTCGTAAGAGTTGATGTGGTTGTCAAACTCTTGGTGCTTCTGATACTGCTTGTCACAGAGTTCACAGTAGAAGTTTGCTCTGAGGTCTTCCAAAGCCTTGGCAATGGCCTTTTCTTTATCAACATAATCCTGGAAAATTAACAAAAAAATGCTTCTGTTGAGTGTCCTGTAGAACAGGCTGGAAGACGATGAGTTAGTCCTGTAAGGAAAAATAGTGCTTAATGAAAACTTTGATTATATGTACATTGATTATATTTATTACAGGATCACTGAGGTTGGAAAAGACCTCCAAGATCATCGGGTCCAAGCTGTGCCTGATGCCCACCTTGTCCCCAGCCCAGAGCACTCAGTGCCACATCCAGGAATTCCTTGGACACCTGCAGGGATGGGAACTCCAAACCTCCCTGGGTAGCCCCTGCCAAGGCCTGACCACCCTGCCCAGGAAATTCCTGCTGATGCCCACCCTGAGCCTCCCCTGGCCCAGCCTGAGGCCGTTCCCTCTCCTCCTGTCCCTGTTCCCTGCCAGCAGAGCCCAACCCCCCCCCGGCTGCCCCCCCTCCTGTCGGGGAGTTGTGCAGAGCCACAGGGTCCCCCCTGAGCCTCCTTTGCTCCAGGCTGAGCCCCTTTCTCAGCTCCCTCAGCCGCTCCTGGGGCTCCAGCCCCTTCCCCAGCTCCGTTCCCTTCCCCAGACATGCTCCAGCCCCTCAATGTCCTTCTGGTCATGAGGGGCCCAGAACTGGACAAAGCATCTGAGGTCCCTCAGCAACGCCAGCACAGGGACGGGCACTGCCCTGGTCCTGCTGCCACCCCAGTGCTGGCACAGCCCAGGTGCCAATGGCCTCTTGCCCAGCTGGGCACACCTGGGCTCATGTCCAGCCGCTGCTGGCCAGCACCTCCAGGTCCTTTCCAGCATTCCAGTTACTTTGCCCCCACCTGGAACATCCCATGGGGTTGCTGTGACCCAAATGCAGGTCCCAGCGCTTGGCCTTACTGAGTCCAGCTTACTAAGCTGAGCAGCCTTTGCAAATTCACAGGTGGGATTCCAGAACTTGGCAGTGCTACCGACCTTGACTCTGTTTTTTACCCAGAATCACAGAATATTCTGAGTTCAGAGGGACCCACAGGGACTGAACATCCCCTGGTCACAGCAGAGGGACCACTAAAAGGAGACTGCTTAAAACAAGGCCTGCAGTGCTGATGGGGGAAGGCAGCTCTGCCTCAGGGGAGCCTCCTGGATTGTCTGTGCTCCAAGGAGAGGTTCAAAGCCTCGAGCTAACCCAGAGACACACTGGCATCAAACCCAGGAGGATCCCCGCCTTTGGAACAGAACCTTACGACGCTAAAGCTGACACTGCTCTGTTTTGAGTGCTAAGAGATGCCTGCTTGATCCTGGTTTGGCTGCCTGAGTTCAGGAGGGAGGAACATGGCCCCGGCTGGGAATCACCCAGAGCCCGCCGAGCCCAATCCACTCCAGTGAAACACTCCCAGGAGCAAAACTGTCCCTCAGGCTGGGCTCCAGCACAGTGACCACAGTGCAGGGGGCACAGGGAGCTGCATGTGATGGACAGGGGAGGGAGACAGCCTTGGGGTGCTGAGGGTCTTTTCCCTTCTAGAACTGAAGATCTGCACAGGTGGAAAACCAAACCTCCGGGCGCAGGTGAGGTGTCTCACCTGGCAACAGCAACATCCTTCCCTCTTTTGCTACAGGTGTGGAACATGCACCGAGCTCTGGGACTGGGGAAATCCCAGTCCCTCAGACGGCTGTACTGGCTGGAAATCCAGGTGTGGAAGGAGCCTGTGCTGTGCCCAGGGCTGATGCACACCTGGGGGGCTCCGAAATGCACCTGATGCCGGGGCACAGGAACCTCAGGGCTGAGCAGCTTCTCCCTCTTGCCAGGCTGTATCAATTACAACCCCACCAGCAGAATTAATAAAACATCACCACTCTTCACGAGCTCTCTGGGGGAGGTTTACCCTGAGGAGGTGGAAGCTTTTACTCAAAATCAGCTACAAATGCTGCACCACAAAGCCCAGCAGCACTCCCCATATAGCCACTGACCATAGGCATTTCAACTGGAATAAAGAGAAATTATACAAAAAACCAGCCTAACATTAGAGAAAAAGCACTTAAGGATCTTTTTTTTTCCATCTTCAATACAAACTTCCTACGGGAAGCTTCCTTCCTCAGCAAGAGGAGGCAGCAAACATTTAAGACAGAAAACGATGAAAGGTTTTTCCTTTGAATTTCAGATCTTGTTCAAGGCAATACGGTTTATCTCCTAGTTACCACATCAAAATGGCATTAAAACAACATTACTGAGTATGTTTTATATGATATAAAATTTATATAAAAAATTTCAACACCCGAGGAGAAGACAAAAATATCTAAAAAATTTTAGTGCTCGTGTTTGGGATTGTTTTCAGTTTAAATCACTGTTCACTTCTACATAAAAAAGGATGCAACTTCCTGCTTCCATCTATTACCAGATGTCCTTGTTAAGAAGAAAAAAGAAAAAAAAATCAACAAATGTGGAGTTCTGAGCCTGAAGCAGGTCCCCAGGAAGACAAGAAAGGAAAACAGAGCAGCGTGATCTCCACAGAACACGGACATTTAAAGTTCCTGTGAATCCCAGACAAGCTTCCTGCGCCATGTGCAGGTTTTTTTGAGCAAGCATCCTGTGGCTAAACAATGAAACCCAGCCATTTGAGTGATCAGAATCTATACAAAAGAAGGGAATTAAAAAATAGTTCTTGGCTGCAGAGTTATCCGAAATTCCTCTGAGGCTCCCTGAATGGCTGATCAGGATGCACCGCCATCGGCACTTACATAATGGACTCCTGTGGAGCAGCAAAAAGTAACGGCTGCAGAGATTTTTCACAGATTAATACCAAAATGCAAGGGGCTAAGGATGAGCTGAGCTAATAAAAACCCACTGGAGCTGGGAGAGACTGCTGCTGCTCCAGAGCTCCTGCAAAAAATCCGTGCTGGATGAGGGCGGGAAGAGAAAAGAGTCTCAGAGCAACACCGGTTGGGCTGCGCTTGCAAAGATAATTGTAAACCCCGAGAACTTCAGGATCACAGAAGGGTTTCGGTTGGGAGGGACCTTAAAGCTCAGCCAGCCCCACCCCCTGCCACAGGCAGGGACGTCTTCCACTAGACCAGGCTGCTCCAAGCCCCATCCAACCTTCCCAGGGATGGCGAGTCCACAGCCCCTCTGGGTACCCAAACACCTGCAGTTCACTCACCAAGCAAAGTCAAGGTCTCAAGAAAAAAAAAAAAAAAAAAGAGGAGAGGAGGCCATAAATTTTCATAGCTGAACAAACTGCCTGAAGAATTAACTGTTCAACTGGGGAAATGGAATTTTAGATTTGCCGAGGTTGTGTTTAATTTTAATGGCATTGAAACTACTTTCCCATTATTTCTCAAATAATTAAAATTTATGCAAGACCGACACTTCATTTGGATGTCTTGGGCTCTTCCTCAACCCTGGTACTCCCCAAATCTCTGGACAATTGAACAAGCAGGCTTTCCTAAGACCTGATGGACTGAAGGGGATGGGAAGCGGAAGAGTGGATTAAAGGATGAGCAGAGGCCATGTCTCCACAGAGAAGCCGGTTACAGCTAATCCAACAATGCTCCAGCACGTCACGCTCAATCCCAACACCACAGCTCATTTTTATCAGCCCGTGGCTTACAAAATAACCCTACAGGTTTTGTAAATCCCATGGAAATACAGAATTTATCTTTTTTTTAATGCTGCCCGAACAATTCCTCCAAAGAGCTCCAGCCCATCGATCTCCCCGAGCTGGAGCCGTGTCCTACCTTCCCAAAGCAAGCAGGATTTATGCAGTAACATCATAATGTACTGCTCACTCCTCGCTCAGTGCAACACAAGATCTCCTCCCCTCCCAGCTGGTAACTGCCCCTCTAGCACCTGCAGGTTTTGTACTGACGTGGCAGGCTCACCAGAAAAATCCAGCAGCCCTGGGTGCAGGGAAGGAAATGTCCTGCTCGCCCCAGGACTGTTCCTTCCAGAACAGGAGCAAAGTGCACGGAGAAAGCCCCGCAGCTGTCCTGGGGCTCTGCAGCAGCTAAACAAACACGAAGGTTGATGCCAGGAAGTGAATAAATGGTGTGGTAAAATGTAAATCATCTCCACAATGACCAAACCCAAGAACGGTGCATTCCTACCACCATCACTGCGGCAGAACGAGAAGAACTCGGCCCCATCAGAACAGATCTTTTCCCACCCAGCCCACGGACACTCTGACGTTGATGCCCCTCTCTCTCTGTACCTTGTACTTCTGCCTCAGCTCCTCGGTGTCTTCCTTCTCCACCTCCAGCACTCGCCTCCGCTCTGTGGCATCCTCGGCGTAGTCGAGCTGTTTTTAAAAAAATAGAGGAGAGATGCAATTTGGCCCATAAATACATTGCACTATCGAATCTGCCAGAAAGCACAACTTAACAATTCTAATTGAAACAGAATCTGTGCATGTTGTACTTTGCTCTCCCTGTTTTGCCACCCCAAGTGTAGAACAGGTCATTAATCCCCCTGATGTGGAGGGTCCTGGCAGGCCCATGGCAGCTCTGGGGAGGGGAAATCTCACAGCCCAGGAATTTTGGGGCGCATCCAGACCCCAGAACTCAGGCTCACAGGGATAAACAGAGGATGCATTTTGAGAAGCGTTTTCTTACTGCGCTGATTCAAGAGCAAGTTGTTCTTTATCTTGGATGCACAAACTCTCACTTTTCAATGTCTCTCCCACCCACTCCCCAGAAGCCCCGCAGGGGTGAGGGGCCGGGGGAGCTCACCTCCATCTCCATCCGGCCCATGCCCATGACATCGTACTTGACGACGATAGGGATGGGATCCGTCCTCCCTGGAAGAGGAACACACAGAGAGGGGTCAGCAGCAGCCCAGCACCACAGCTCGCTGTACACATTGGGTTTGGGTGGTTAGAGATCTTGCCTTGGAGTGCAGAGACCAGAAAGCTACAGTGAACCAAACACGAGCCATTCTCACAGCTTACAGCCAACCCTGCGTCCAGCTCCGACCGGCACCCAGGATGATAAATGCATTTTCTGAACATTAACTGCTCATGTAAAAGCTCCTTGGGGTTCATGTTCCCCCGTGACAAGCCCTGGGGCAGGGCTGATAACAGGACTTGAGCCTTCTCCTCAAGGCTTCCACATCAGGCTCCTCATCTTCCCGTATGAGTGAAGAAGCTGCTAAATACATTTCACTGTTGCAGCTCATGAATAATCGATTAGAACTTCCCTGTAAGGGATGTGGAAGCCTCCCTCCCACCAGCTTTTGTCCCTCCCCAGGAGTAAGGAATGCTGAGGAGAAGGATGGCACAGAAACCAAACTTCCCCCCTCCCGACCACCCAGTCTAGGCCAGGCAGTCGGTCCCTGCTCCCCCAGCCCCCGGAGCGATGCTCTGGCCCCGCTGTGTCACCTGTAAGCTGTGAAAAGGACTGGTTGCGAAGAAAATTGACTTTGAACTAATCAAACTATGCTGGAGATTTATTTTTTTTAAAAAACATATCTTTAATCCACTCATAACCAGCCAAACAAAGCAAAATGGGGCAGACAAGCACTTTACTACCACAGCTTTTTTTTTTCTTTTTTTTTTTTTTTTTAATCATTATTATTTTGATTTTTACATCACAACTGGCACTGGTGGTTGTGATGTAACCCACTGACAAAGTACTTACCTTCTCTGGTGCAAACCTTGAGTGAAAAAACAGAATGTTTACTTCCCTTATTATTGCTCTTGTTTGGTGTAAACAACTCTTTTGTTATACACACATACACAGGTATTATACCTTTGGGCTAAAAGATCGACAGGTTGGAGTCATGCCAAAATATTCCATTGCCATCCACATGTGCAAAAGGTTAAAGTCTTTAAAACTGCCTCAGAAAACCCGGATAGGTGTGAACTCTTTGCCAGCATCAGCCATAATTCCTGCCAAAGCCACAACCCCAGAGGGGCTTTTGCACCTTAAAGTACAGACATGTGTTTTTATTCAGAAATAAATCAATTTAATGAATTGCTTTATGGTTTTGTTGATATGGCCAGGAATTTGACAGGCAGGTATCCAGCAGGGCCAAAAGTAGTGATCACATTGATCTGAAATGGTATGGATTGAGCTTTCCTTTGGATAGTTAAAGCTCACCTTTGACAAGGTTTCTCTTACGCCCAATGGTATAATACAGTAAGCAGTGACTGCAATTTTTAGCAAAAGGACCAAATTAAAGACAGGTTATAAAAATGACTTCCTAGGTGCAATATCACTTTCATAACGTCTCAGCCAGGGATTTACTGGTAAGTGGTGAACCCAAATGGAATGGCTGGCACCGGGTGCCAACAATTTATTAGTTAAAATTTTTTGTCAAGCTTTTCTCTTTTTGTTTTGTTTTGGGTATTTTTGGTTTGTTTTTGTTTTGTTTCTCCAGCAATTGAGATCTTTTGATGCAGCCTCATTGCCCTGGTAAACCCCTGTATACAAACAATGCATCAGTACTTTTGCCTTCTAAGGCAGTCAAAGTTTTTTGGGTTGTTTTTTTTTAATTCAAAATCTATTTGGAAATTGCAGTAGCAAGTGCTAGTGCCCATCGTGTCGGGGGAAAAAAAAATCAAGTTTGGACAGTATTAAAAATTTATGTTTAAACTGATTTTGGCAGTTCTAACACAAACAGAAACATCCCTTCTTAGCAATACCCTTTAATGAACAAGGATCAGACAAGTGTGCATAAAGAAAGGAAAGGAAAGGAAAATGAAAGACCAAGCAGAAGGATGATGGCTACAACAGAGAAAGTAAGCCTAACATTGGTGCACTGATGACAAAAGGAGTAATTCAGTCTGAAAATAAAAAATTACCACTGCTAAGTTTACCATCACCACAACAAGTCCAGGATCATAACGCTGTAAAAAAGAAACACCATTTGTTAGGCAGAAACCATTAGGGGCAGAAAATAGGCCGTTTGGCAGGGAGGATGGGTTAAAAAAAATAACAGGAGGCTTCTCGCTCACCCCTCCACCCCATGACCGTGCTCTGCCCTGCGGAACCAGGGAGCCATCGGAGCAGCTCTGACTCCTTTTGGGTGTTGGGAGAGCTCCTGGTGACGGCCCCGCTCCAAGAGGCACTGAGGCACACGTAAGCAGGCAATTTAAAAAGGAAACAAATCGGGATCTTAAGGAAATAACAAATTCTGGGCCAAAAGAAGCTGTGCTTGCAGGTAAGAGGAGAATATTCCACGCGAAAAGCGATGCCTATGTTTTAAACGGAACCATCATTTCATTCTGAATGGAACACCCTGTGTGACATCCAGGTGACAAGTGGCACGTCCAGGCACACAGCACAGCCATGGCAGCAGTGCCAACCCCACACAGATCCCCCTGGAGCCAGCTGGGGCAGCGGGACACGCTGCTGGGCACCGGGGTGGCCTCGCTCCACGGCCAAGGAAAGGCACGATGGTGAAGGGACAGGGACGGGCTCAGGGCCACCCCTCGCCCGCTGGCTGCCAGGTGGGACACGGGGAGCAGCCAAAGGGGGAAATGGGACTCTGCAAGTTAAGCTCATTACTTCTCCTTTGAAGGAACTTCCTCGAGGAAAGTTTATCCTCCTGCTGGCCATGACAACGGGATCTTTCCCAGGAGGTAAACGTGGCTCGGGCATCGGGAGCCTCCCAGGTTTGGGGTCCCTGCTGAGCCTTTCCTGTACACCAGCACGCTTTGAAGGGAACACAAGCTTCCAAGGCCCAGAATTCCCACACTTCCTGCCACTCAGCAGGGCTGCAAGCAGTGCCACATGGACAGCTAATTCCCAGGGTAAATCCTGCTGTGTCCCTGTCCCAGCCACCTGCACCCTGCAACATTTCCTTTTTGAGGCAGGTCACAAACTCCTTCACGGACTGGTCACTGCGCAGGCTGCAGACCCCAAAGCAGGGAGGGTTATTGCATGAAACACTTCCACACACAGGGGAAATCTCGTGGAGAGGACAGAGCAGGAAGCTCCAGCGGGATGGGAAAAATAACCAGCTCACACAAGAGTCACACCTCAGAAAACCCAATCTCAAAGTGAATTAGGTTAGTAATGATGCCCTGGACTCAGAAATGAAATGAGATTCCCAAACGGACCGGCCGTACTTGTTTTGCTTTCCTCTCCCCAAGAAATGGGAAAACCTTTCTCCCAGCTTGTGAAAAATTGCTCAGCCCCAAACCAACCCTGACAGCCGTCCCCTTCCCAGAGCCCTGCAGTGGCAGGGAGCGGGCAGGGAGCGGGCAGGGAGCGGGCAGGCAGGCTCCTCCAAATTCCCACCTTTTTAATTGCATAAAGTTATTGGATACGAGCAAATACTTCCCCTCCAGGGCTATAAATTAATAAATCTTGGGAAAATTCATCCTAAGGCTTCAGGGCTTTGGTATCAGACACAGGTCGTGCTGCACATGGAGGACTGTGGGTTCAGGGCCGTGCTCTGGCTCTGGACATGGCATGGATGCTGCTCTGCCCTTTGGAATGGGAATATCCCAGCTGGAGCTGCCATCTGAGCCTGCCTGGAAATGCCAGCATTGTCAACACAAGCCCATGTTTTATCCTGTTTTTAACGAGTCAAAACAGAAAACGGTTTTCATCAGCTTTGCAGATTCAGGGGAACTCCTCCCTCCAAAAACAGCATCATGGCAACAGAATCCCAGAATTCATCTTCCACCATCCCAGGCTGCTCCAAGCCCCGTTCAGCCTGGCCTTGGACACTTCCAGGGATCCAGGGGCAGCTACAGCTGCTCTGGGCACCCTGTGCCAGGGCCTCCCCAGCCTCACAGGGAAGATTTCTTCCCAATAGCTGATGTAAATTGATCCTTTTTAAAATTTCTAACACCTGCTCCTTGTCCTATCCCAACAGGTAAGTTTCTCCATTAAAGAGACATTCAGACAGGATGAAAAAAAAAGTCCCCCAAAAATTCTATGTTAACATAATTCCATCACATCTCTTTCAGGGTGTCCCTTATGCACAGTGTGTAAGCACCACGGAAGGAACACAACAACCGTAATCCTGCTTGTTTTGTTGACATCTTCATAGAAATTCCCCCCAGGTACAAGCTGTGTAGGATGCAATCCTAAAGGACTGATTGATATCACACTTGTCACCGGAGGAGAATTTCATAAACTCAGCGTCTCCAGAGGACACAGACAACAGGATCTGATCTTGTTGGACACGGAGGATTTCTCCTTATTCATTATCTTTATGTTGCAACTGAAACCCACGGTAAGACACAACCTTCCAGGGGGTTTTAGCTGCTCCTGGAAAGGGACTATCCCTCAGCTGTGTGCAGGGCAGTTTCATGACCACAGCACTGGGTTTCTCTGGTGGATAAGGGTCGGTTTGTTCAGTCAGTACAAACCCCACTGCAGGCTCTGAAGGGAAACAGGTGCCTGGAGTCAGCAACCAACCCCTGCAGGAATGGATCCACAGGGACAGGGCTCACCTTCAGCTGCACTGTCTGGGAAGGGGGAGATGGGGAGGAGTCCCTGTGCTCATGAATGAGCTGCATTATCAAAGATAAGGATTTTGCAACTCTCAACACTCCTGGGACTGTTTCGATACAGCCAGGGGGGTCGGGCTCTGCTTCCAGGGAACAAGTGACAGGACAAGAGGAAACAGCCTCAAATTGTGCCAGGGAAGGTTTAGGTTGGATATTGGGGACGTTTCTTCACGGAAAGGGGTGTCCAGCCTAGGCAGAGGCTGCCCAGGGCAGTGGTGGAGTCCCCATCCCTAGAGGGATTTAAAAGCTGTGTAGACGTGGCACCTGGGGACATGGGTCAGTGGTGGCCTTGGCAGTGCTGGGCTCCCTAAGAGTCTATGAGAAACCAAGAGCTGTCCTGCCGAAAATTCAGACTCCTCATTCAGTACATCAAAAGGGCAGAGGGGAGAAAATCCACTCGTTTTCACTGTGGGCACAAGCCTGGGGTGCTCCTCATTGGCCAAAAATGACACCACGTTGTCAAACTCATTCCGACTGCTGCAAGAAGCAAATAAACAAACAAGGGCAAGCTTTAATCCCGGTCCCCTTCGGGAATTAGATTTGTGAGCTCATCCTGTTTATGTCAGATTTCTGGAAGGGGTCAAAACAATCAAGAGACTCAAACAAAGGTCCATCATCCTCAGTGGCAAACAAAGTTCCAGAGAGGAGAAAGTGTTTTCCAGGAACACAGAAACTGCACTGTGAATTTAATCCTCACTAAGCAGGGGAGAAATGACGAGAGAAAGTCAAGTTGTAAACACCCCAATCACGTGGAAAACTTCGCAGACACACCAACCAAGGGTGACAGTTGCAAAAAACCAAGCTGAGGTTTGACACTGAGGCACCGAGCAGAGCTCCTCGAACTTCTGCAGGGGAAGGAACGGAGTGAAGTCTGGGTCAAAAAACATTCCTACCCCAAATGCTGGGCAATGGATTAAAGAGCAACACAGAAGGTGCTGGAGCAAGAACACAATTGCTGGTTGATTTAGGATAGAAATTCGAGGTAAGAGTTGCTGCCTGTGTTCATCTCGGTAAGTGGACAGGGCTGAAGGGTCTGGTCTGATTCAGGGCTGCACTGAGGAGCGAGGCAGGTTGTGCACGGCCACGGCCTCTGCCTTCCCCACACTCATCTCTCCCAGTTTAATAAAACTGCTCTTCCCCTGCACCAGCACAAAGGGCCAGAAGGCCCCGTCCCGAGCCAGGCGAAGGCCGTCTGCCACAACAAACACGTGGCACCGACAGCACAACGACTTCAGAGCTCACTGGCTACACCCACCCAAGCAACCCAAACTCACCACCTGTAATCAAGGGAAGGATCTTGCACCTCCAAAAGCAAACAAGGGGGCAACTGCATCCCCCAAAGGACACTGAGGCATTGAGCAAACCTCCCTTTCGGCCTGCGGTCTGCTGGGGTTTAACACAGCAGTGAAGATGGGTATGATGACAGCAGCCACAGCACCCAGGTTTCTCAAGCTGAGTTCACATGAAAATATCACTCTTAAAACCACTGCAATGATTTTAAGAGTTGCAAACACAATCGTGGAAACGTTCCTCCATGCCAGGACTGAGGTTCCCGTGAGGACATGTGAAGATACAAAAAGATAAGAGAGTGTTCACAGCTATTTTTTGGGTAAGGCTGCCAAACCAACCCATAACTAATGAATAAAGGCACTGTTAAGCATTTTTATCTGCCTCTTCTGTATTTTCCCGTATTTACTACAAAGCTTCAAAACCCAGAAAGAAATCTAACACCCCTCAGCCCCTCAGATGCTCATTGTTCCATGTTCACAGGCCTGACACACATCCACCGTCTGCCTCCACGAGATCAGAGGAGCCAACAAATGGAAAACACATTAATATCCAAGCCGAAGCCATTTGGTGAGCGGGTGACAGCGCCAGGATTCAAGACCTTGGAATTCAAACCCTGAGCTCACTTCTCCAAGCTGCAGCTGCCAAGTGATCACATTTGTGACTGATCTCAGTTGCTCGAGTGGTCAGAGCTCTGTTTATTGCTCCCCACAGCCCGAGGAACATCCAGCAAAGGCAGCGCCTGCAGCCACCTGGCACCGCCTTGGAACGGGGACTCGGATCCGGCTCCATCCCGCAGCCAGGGATCACCCCAGGGGCTGCCAGGGAGAGGATATTTCCTGCCTGAGCCGCGGGATCACGGCTTCACCTGCAGCCCTGAGCAGCTTCCAGCACTTGTCAGACGCTTCAGCTCTCCCACCCTGCTCAGCCCTTGGACCAAGAGGGAATGTTTTCCCTCTTCTGAACAGATTTAGGGAGGAATGTGCCAAAGAACTGCACCATAGTGATGCTGAGGGGGGGAGTGCTGACTATATTTATCCTCACAGAATTTGCAAGTCAGAGCACAAATCCACTTGTGCTTTTTCTTTTAATTGAAAACCATGCAACAATAATACAGCTTGATGGAGGAACTGAATTTCAGCATTTGCTAACAAACTTGCTATACCTGACTTTGCTACCTAGCTAGATGTACTCATGAAAGGATAAAAGAAAGCCAACGCACTTTTTATTAACTGCTGCTCCCCGTATCACCAGGATGGTTTATACAATCAGTGCTGGGCGCACCTTGAGCAACAGGAACAGCACTGCCCCGACAGTCTGTGCAGGTTTATTGCTTTCAGCCTGGGTGGAAGGGAACAAGGATGCAGGAGGGGTTCCCAGCTCTGCATGGCACTGCCAAGAGCTCCCGAGACACAGGCACGGCCCTGCCCTCTCCTCGCAGCCTTACATCAGCAGAGCTGCTCCCCAGGGAGATCAAAGCAGCTCTTCCAGAACAGTTACACTGAAATGAAGCCAAAACTTGGCTAAAAACATAAGCAAACATGAAGGAAGTTATTACTAAATAGGAAGATGAATCAGGGGACAGAAGGCATTTCTTCAGGACCAAAGGCTACAGGGGAAGTTCCTGCCACTGCAAGGACCTGCCCCAAAAGGGACGTCCCTGCCCTAAACAGAGCCACCTGCTGCTTCTATTTCCTGAGCACTGGAGATAATCCAAGTCCCAGTACGGACCAGCAGCCACCCACCTCGAAACTCCTTTTGGTTTCACTCTGAGCATTTTCATGACAATAACCAAGTGCTGAATGAGCTGCCTCAGCCCTTGAGGAGCAAACACACAGGAATTGCAGAGCTACACTGAGCCCCCACGGTACCTGAGCTGTTTGATTCACAACTGAAACACCGAGGAGCGGCTCTGCCATGACAAATCTGTGATTTCTGTTGCCATAGCAAAGTACTGGATTGGGATTCACCTCTCAGAGATACCACAAAAGATCAGGATAATCCTGGTCTTGAGAATACGGTGGGAATGTGAAGTAAATCAACGCTTTTAAACATATCAAATTAATCATACAGGACACAGCTTGTGGTATGGGGGAACTTGTAACTGCTTCTGTACAGGCGGTGGGGCTGTTTTTGAAGGGTCCGGGCTGCAATCAGGCAAGAATGTTTACTTTGTAACAGAGAACTTTACAAAGGCAAATCTGTGTTGAATAATTACAGTTGTTACCCAGACTGGCTAAGGATGAGCTGGACCTGACCACCAGAGCTGGTCAATCCTTCCTCAGACTCCTTCCTCTCCATATGGCCAGTAAACATCAAACCTTCCTCCTGCCCTCTCCAAAGCCTCCCAGCAGAGCTGCCCACCCTCCCCAGGCCCTGCTGTGACCCAGGAAGCAGCAGGATAACCTACTCAGTTTCCCCTGGTCTAATTAAATGAGATTAAACCACTGGTTTTAGTCTCACAGATATACCTCTAGAGTACTATTACTTCATATTAAACACATAAGTCCAAAAGAAAAAAAAAACAAACAAAAAACAAAACCAGAAGTTTTCAGCACAGTTATTTTTTTTAAACAAGACTTATCAAAAAATTGATAGGGAATAGGCAAAGAGCTTATAAAAATATTTTCAAATGTACAATTCAAATTATCCCAATTCTGCACATCAGTCTCCTGGCTTTTCATAATACTACTTTAACTTAATGGGAAATACTCTCATTCCAAGAGAAATCATTAGAGCGTGGTTGAATTCAGATTTCCCTCAGCCCTCTCATTCCCCTCCTGACTTACGTAACTCCTGATTTATTCACAATCCTTGGGCTCCTTTAGCACAGGACTTCACACGAAGGTCAGGCAATGTTTTTAACCAATCTTTTGCTAGTTTCATTTTTTCAGGAGACCACAAAATTCTAGATTATCAACTACAGGTGTTCCCCCAAAGATAAAACAGGCTACAATCACCATTTTCTCACTTGTCAGAGCACAACCATCACACATCTCTATGGAAAAGTGGCTCCCTAAGCCACACTTTCCAAATTAAAAAAGATCCCTGTCAGCTGGCAACCCCCTCTCCTGCTTGTTCATATTCATTGGCTGTTAGCAAGCTGAAGCACCATTTCCAAATATAACACAAGTTGTTTGTGGGAAAAAATGACAAAAAACATCAGGGAAAGAGACGAGCTGAAGGATGACTCTGCTGAATTCCTTATGAGTGTCTCTGAACCAGGATTCCAGCGCCGGTGCGGTCGGAGTCGACAGCCCTGCCCCTGCCTGCTGCTCCACTCAGCACACATCCCAAATTCAGTGAAAGATGCAGATGTTTCGGCCAGAACCCAGCTGCTCTGGTGACAGCCACGTCCCTCAGGACATGGGCTGAGTGCTCCCCTACCCAAGGGCTCGGCTCTTCTCGGCAGCAAGATTTACACCACAGGGCAGCTGCCCCAGGGAGTACAAACCACCTCTGCCTCTGGAATTTTCCTGAGAATGAGCCAAGTGGTACCACAATGGTAGATGTTCACCCCCAGCAATTGGCAAGTGTGGATTTCAGGCTGTTGCAGCTACCACCCAGAGACAGCTCAGCACTGTCACCACTGGATCCCATCCATCGGTGGGTAGGCAGGATGAAGGAACCCACCACAGGGTACAGTCCTGCAGTGTGAGGTTCCTGTTGAACAACACCACGAGACTACAAGGAAGAAACATTTCTGCCTGGCAAATGTAACACAGCATCGCTTTGGGATTCAGGGAACCAAAGAGGGAGCCCCAGCTCAGATGAACATCTAGAATTAAAAGTGACATCACAAAACTCAGCACACTGAACTCGTCCACTTCCTCTCAAGTTGAAGTGCACAGAAAGTAGATGAATGCAGTATCAATTTCATACATGCAGCCCCAAATTTTTGAGAGTTTGATGTAAGGACCTTCTGCAGGAGGTCAGACACCACACCCACAGCTCCAGGCTGACTGAAGGGGTTCTGTTTCTGCTGCACCTCCTCACCACAGGCTGTGCAAGATTTCAGGCTCAAGCACGGTGTGAAGCAAGAAGAGTTTAACAGGAACACACCTACATCTCTTCAGAAACCTCTCCTGGTCTCTCCTGAACAAGGGAATGTGGAAGAGGGGAGGAACTTCTGTTCTGCTCCTCCCTTCTCACTCACTCTTCAAACTCCTAGAACCAGATTAAAATTGGATGCAAATGTTTCCTTCCTGACATTTTATATTTGGATTTTTGAGCCAATCTAAGATTCATGCAGAAAGGTCACTGGATAATGAATTAAACGCTCCCAACACAATCATCACCAATGCCACAGGCAACAGGCACAGGCTCTGGCTGCTGAGAACTCAGAGGAGAAAAGCTGGAGCAGCAGCAGCAGCATCCCTTCCACATCCTCTGCCTGCCCAGGCCTCTGGAGAAGTTGGCTGCCAGGTGGACAGGGCACTTTTCCCTTCCAAAAGGGCTGAAATTCCTGCACACGCTCCAAAGCCTGCCTTAGGAGGGTTTCAGCACTCACTGGGTTGAACTGGGTGGGTTATTTTTACTCCTGTGTTTCTGTGACCATGCAGGAGGCACAGGGAACCCATGATTTGCCTGTAGTTTCCACACAGTCCCAATCACCAGAGCTCCAATGATTCGTGAGAGATCCGGAACAGCTCCAGCGCAGCGAGAGGCACAGTGGGAACATCTAAAGCTGGACAAGTCTCAAAGTGCAAATTCCTGCTCAGCCCACGGGACACAGTGACAGCACCAGCCCCTGCCCCGACTCCAGACCTCTCATCAGTCCCATAATCCGTGTTCATCCCATCACATCAGAGCCTGCAGCACCCTGGGCCCTTGGGCTGTACCTCGGGATCCACCCAGGGCTGGGACAAGGCTTTCTTCCTTCTTTCTGTGTTTCCACCCCGGTGACACACAGAGCAATCCAGGGCACCCAAAGGAGAGAACACACCGAGTTCCACTCGTGATGTACATCCCACATGCCAGAGGAAAGGCCCAGAGGTGACAACTACAGCCCCACCCTGAGGTCTGGCCCCAGCAGGGACACGAGAGGACTGGAGAGTGCCATGCATTAACCAGAGAACTCCAATGAAACCGTGTTAGAGGAAGCCAGAAGCATTAACCAGCAAGGCAATCCTGCCTGAGAGGTTAGAGAGCCTTAGTCCGAGGGATTAATAGGCATTCCCAGAGTCTGGAGAACTCGTTACCTCTGCACAGTCCTCCACAGCACAGACACCCCCATCTCTAACGGGCTCACTCATGGAAGATGGATTACAAGCTCCCAGGTCTTCAGACTATGGGCATGGGAACACGAGCGAGTTATTCTGAGGGGCTCAGGACACACCTGAGCTTCAAACACTTCCACAGGTTCTACAGAAATGGGGTTTAGTGTCACAGGAAGAATTTAGGCTCAAGACAGCGAGGGGACCAGCTGTGCCGGTTCAACCAGCACTTTGGTGCCCCAATGAGGTTTGCTAAATCCCTGACAAACTGCTGGGAACAGAAATAAGTCCAACCCGTGACAGTCCTGTGGGGAAACCAGGAGTGAGCCTGGTTTCCATCTTTCCACTTCAGTGGAACCACTTTCCATCTTCGGTGGGCCCTTTACTGGCCTTCTAACGGCTGCTGACCCCTGTGAGCGCTGACAGATCGTGGGAACTACCTCAAATCTTTAACTCTTTAAATACCAAAGCATCAGCACAGTTTGAAGCTGCACCCCTCCCTGTCAGAGTGGAGGAAGTGAATCCTCCTCCCTCCACGTTGACTCTCACACGTCCACCACACACACACACACACACCTCTAACCTGTACCAACAAGTGAGGCAGCAGCTTCCACTTGCAAACTGCCAAATCTGAAACTCAACAGTGCATTCGTTTGGATATATTAATAATGGAAAGAAAATCTAATCTAGGAACAAAAAGCAGAAATAATTTTGTTAAAGACCAAGGCTAGAGTTGAAGGTTTCAGACACAAGGGACTGGACTTACCCTGCAGTGACTTTCCCAATCCCTGGCCCAGCTTCCACCCATGTTTCTGGAGTAAGCGGTGTCCAATATTATCCTGACAGACAGAACAGAGAAAACAAACCAAAAATATTCCAATAATATATTCTTCCCTTCCCGCTGACATTTAAACATGTGATGAGCAAGAGATTTTTCTACATATATATGCATGCAAAAAAATGCTACTGAAAAGGCAATATATGCCCAAGAAAGGGAAAGACAAATGTCAAAAATTGCTGGCTAGAATTTTTCCAGGGGGATGGGTATTGGGGACGGTCACTTTCTGATGGTGTGCTGGGCAACTTTTGTGCATCACGTTTAAAAGAAATAAAAAAATAATAAAAATAAAAAGCAATGTGGGAGAAAATAAAGTGTACCAATAAAAATTGACAGTAAAAAGCATAAAATCAAGCTATTTATACAATCATATCCATCACCTAGACAGCACCACTTAAGATTTTTTTTGGTAAAGAAAATCTACAATGTGTTTAGTCATTTTGTTTGTGTGTCAGGCTTTTATAATACTGAGTAAGTTGTAAGTGCAAGACTGCCCCACCACTAGAAACCAAAACACAATCAGAGCAAAATCCAGGCTAGACTTGATTGGGTTTTTTTTATATATGTATATATATATATAAACTAGCATGCAGCCAATATTAAACTGAAAAAACAGTGAGGTTAGTAAAACAAAACAAAAAAAAAAATTAATTAAATAAAATGAGCTCAAGCACAGACTGGGTGATGCATTTCACATGTAAACTAACAAAAATACTAAGATGTTAGAATGAAACAGGCCTAGCAATAAGTTAACAGCGAGGAACCATTAGTGCATGTAGGGGAAACAATAAGCATAATGTCTCATCTTCCTAAAAAAAAAGGCTATTGTAGAATAAGTGGAAAAGTACTGACGCAGCAATTAAGTGTCAGCTTTTGGCAATGGGGCTGAGCAGGGCTCAGTGTGGAAATTGTTGTGTTTTATGCAAGGTTTCTGCCCCCAGACAAAGAGCAGAGCACTCACAGCACCCTCGAACCATCTCAATCTGCCAGCTCGCCCTCAGTGACCAGTTCACCCAGTTACAAGCAGTGACCAGCTCCTCAAAGAAGGACTCTTGGCTGGGACCACGTTCACCTTCTAGTCACAAAAAATAAAAATCAAAATCAGATATGAACTTGTTGATTATTAATTATCATCAGGCAAACCACAACCCGAGGTATCACAGAAATATCCTGAATTATAACGGGACGTGACTCCAGAACACTGAGGGGTACATGGAATCCTAAAAAATAATTATATCTATATGCTGAAGGTTTCTTTCATTAAATAACGAAGTCATCAACAGAAACCAGAGGAGGCTTTGTCACTCCACAGTGAAGAAAATGACCACAGGGTTTGCACAACTTTGGTGAATCAGCTTGAAAGGCACAACCTTCCCAAAGATATTGGCTGCATGGATACATTTTTCCTCAAAAAGATGCTATCAAGTACCAATTTTGGATTTTTTTTTCTGATATCCTAGTAAAGTAAGACATTTTGTATTCCTGTATTTCCCAAGGAATAATGTACATTTTTCCCACACTACCAGCTCTGCCCCAGGACATAATTAGGACTACATGGAAAAAAAAATAAACCAGGAGAAGTAAGGAAACTTCTGGGGACAAAAGGTTAAATTAAATTTAAAAAAAAAAAGAAAAAAAAGAAAAAAAGAAAGGAAAAATAACCAAGGATGGATCCCCACCACAAGCACCACGGAGAGGGCTGTCTGTTGGGAAGACAGGAAAACTTACCTGCAGGCACACCTGGGCAGGCCAAGCCCAGCGGCCACAGAGTGCCCCGGCCTGGCAGAGAGGGGCTGGAGCCTGGGATACGTTTGGGATAAGGCACTAATTGTCCTACCCTGACAAAAGATCATTGAATCTAAAAGCCGGTGCTGACAAAAATGGCTGCATTTTCCAAAAAGAAAAAAAAAAAAGGAAAAAAAAAAAAAGGAAAAAAAATCCAAAGGACAAGGAGTACTTTGCAGTCTTGGCCAAGTGGAGATGAGACATTGTGCTGACTGTGTGTGTTATGAATGCACTAAAATAAAGACAGATGAAGCAGAACGCTATTCCAAAAGCAGTGCAAGTGGAGTGAAAGCATTTCCATACGAACCTGGCTTTAAAAACTGGGCTGTCAAAAGAACAGTTAAATGTAACACAAAGTAAGAAACTGTCCAATCACTAATGGTAGTTTTTTTCTTTTGCTTTGTTTTCAATTCACTGCTTGCAAGTAATGTATTTATTAAAGAAGAGTGAAAGCATAAAATAAATTCAACAAGTCAAGACCAGCTGGGAGATTCAAGAGCGGTGTGTTGTGACTGACACAGTGAAGGGGGAAACAAATGTTAAAGGGAAAAAGAAAAATTTAGAAAGGTTATACACATTAGCACCACTTTTACAGACCCACTCAAGAGGATGGTCCCGAGGTGTTTGATATAAATTAGAATTACGCCTGAACGTTGCCCTGTGTCAGTTCCCAGGAAGGGATTGTCTCCCCGCCCCAATCTTTTCCATTTCTCTGTTTAGGCAGTGGAACTACTCCCTAATTTTAGATCCTACTCAATTGAAATGGAGCATCTTCTGTTGCACTGAATAAGGAGAACAACTTTAATAATTTAAAATTAACATGTGAGCTAGGACCTGGCCATCCCTTTGCTCTCCTTTCTGGCCGTGTTCAGCTCCTCCCTCCTTTTCCAATGGCTATCCCAGACCTCTGATGGAGGCAGACTGACAGAACTGCTCTTCGGTGCAAACGCTGCCCTAAAAATTAAATTATGGAAGGCCAGGCTTGCTTGGTTGCCACGTGAGAGCCTGTCTGCAGAGCCTGGGGAGTAGCCAGGGATATTGGGACCAAAATGTGACATGGGACAGCAAATGCTGCAACAGCTGGCAGCTTTTTTTTAATTGCATTTTTAAGTGAAAGTTCTGTAAAAGTACAGCTTCTTTCACGTAGAAAAGATGGGGGTTTTCACAGCAAACTTCCTGTCCATGTCAAGAGCTGTCACTCCTTTTGAACGGACTATCCTCGCATCACAGCAGTTTTCCTACAGAAGAGCTGCAGTGATCCACAGAAACACCGCAGCCCGAGGAGGACGCCCCTCGTTTCTCAGCAGAGGGCTGGCACGAGTCTCCTCACTCTCTTCCTCTGCCCTTTAGGAGCTCCTTGTGTTACAGCCACAATAAAAATTACTGAGGCAGCCAAAGTAAGTCTCCCAATAGGTGTTTGGGTGAGCGAGGGAGCTCTCCTGGACCGTGTGGGCACGGGCTGTGGGATGCTCCGTGCAGGGAGAATGGCTCAGCAGCTCTGGGTGGAACAATCCCAGCCATGGAGCTGGGCAGCCCTGATGGAGAGCTCTGCTTTCATGACAAAGCGTAACTTCTCCAAAGGTGAAGGAAATGCAAGGTCTTGGGTCCACCAAACCTTCACAGAGCTGGGTGAGCTGCTTTGGAAAAACCTCATCCGAAATGACCTGGCTCCACCAGCTCAAAGTGGCCTCCCCAGTTCCCCATCCTGTGCCCTGACAAGATGCCCTTGGCTGCTTTCCAGGGGGATCCGTGATTCCTGAGCAGGATATCCCCAGCACAAATTTCTGACAAAGGTCCTGGCCAATAGAAAAAAAAAATTGCTCACAATTAAAAGATGGGTAGAAGCCCAAGGTTTTGATGATGCCTGTGGGACATAACCCACACCACCAATTTTGCCTAGCACGGGTTTTCCATGAGATCCCCGCGATCCCATCGTTCATCCCAGCACGGGCAGGAACCATTCCTCTCTTGAGTGGATTGTAAGCTGTGCTGACTGTGTATGGAGGAATCTATAAGCAAGGATCGGATGCTACTGGGTGAACCCATGCAAACAAGAGGTTGAAAAGATTCCCAAAACAAAACCTAGAGCTCACTACAGATGACACAATGAAGACCAGAGAGAAAAGCCAAATAGTAATGCTACACCATTCAGCTTCCAGAAGCACATTATTTATAGCGCTGTCCACATATGGCTGCTGCTAAATGTCAAATCAGCAGCCTCATCAAATGACACTTTGGAACTAGTGGAGTCCACAGATCCGTACAGATTTCCAGTGCGACAACCCCGGCTCCGGCTCGGCCAGGCTGCGACAGCCCCTGGTGTCAAAGCACCACCGACTGCAGCCTGACACGGGGGGGCTCAAGGAGCTCCTCGTGGCACCGAGCAGCATTAGAGAGAGGGGGAAAGGACATTTGTTAGTCAGGACAAGGACAAACTAACAAGCTCCAGGATAAGTGGGTGATTCCCAGTCTGGCCTCCAACCTGCAGCGGTGACGGCGTGGGTCGACCCCTGACACTGCCTGCCCGGGGCCAGGGCTGCTCCTTGGGGGCTCTAAGGGTCTATCGCTGTCTCCTACTCCATCTGCACTGCTGGGATGAGGAAAACCAGGAATTCACAGCAAAGAGACTCAATAAACAAGTAGAGATAAGGAATTAACGAGAAGAAAATCTGGATTCTATTAAAGCTGCAGTAATTTGTGACTTCCCGTTCGAGTACCTAAACTCAGTGCACTCAAAATGCCCCAAAACAAATGCATGCAGCTTCTTGAATTTAAAAAAAAAGGGTGAAGTGCTCTGATTTTTCAAGGACACCAGACACCAGTGATTGCACTGACATGAACAGCCAGTCTAAGTGCAGCATCTTTCAAAGCACAACAAGAAAAACTGTTACTTGGGGGGGGGGGGGGGAAGAAAAAAATCAGTATTTGCAGCTCTGAAGAGTCCATTGATATGAAATATTTTCTTCAATTTAGTAATGGAAAACAGCTGGCACTCGTTCAGGCCACGTCCATCCCTAGCTCCTGGCAGCTCTGTTTTCCATAAATGTACTCTGGTTAGAGTCGCATGTTTCAGTCCAGACATCTTTGGCCTAAACAAGCTGCACACAGCAGGATTTCCACAGGAACGACACCACCAGTAGGCTAATTGAGGACACGTTTCAACATTGTAATGATCTGTAGACTCCCAAACCTATTTTTCCAGCCACCTTTGAGTTGCATGCTGTAGCAGTACAGTCAGCACCTCTCAACAGATAATGCTGCAGAGATGGATGTCACTCACATCAGTGGGGACGGTCACAGGGACACGGCACAGGAAACCCTCCCCCCCATCTCCCAACACCTGCAGGCGTTGGAGCACCTTCGGATCACTGAGATGTGGGAAGCTGCAAGGAGCACGTTGAAGAGAATATACTTAATCCACTCCTCATGCTGAAGAATGACATTTTAACTGGGAAGCGCTTTGATCTGCCACGGTTATAAACACAGGATGTTCATCATCCAAACTGTTTCCATACCATGAAGCACAGGCTCACTCATGACTCTGAGCAGATTCCTTGGAAAAGGCCAGTTGGATTGCTAACAGAACTGGTTTAAGGATTAAACCCCAATTTGTTAATATTGAAAATACGTAGATGTGTGGTAGTTCTAAAATACAGATTTGCCTTTCCTCCTTCCCTCTCAATTTTGGTTCTGGGTGAGCAAACAGCATAAAATAGAAGGAAAGAAAAAAAAAAAAAAAGCCAAAAACCACTCCTTTCCTGGTAAAATATCTTGCAGGAGAGGTGCCCCACTGAATTCTGCCAAGGGAACTGTTCCTTCTGCTAATGTGTGTAATTTGCCAATTCAAAGAGCAAATTGATCATTAATAGTGTGGAAGCAAAATCACCTCCACGGGTGTCAGGAAACTCAACAAAGTCATTCCTGCTTCCCAGATGGAGAATTTAAGAATCAACAATGTATTTCACAAAGACCATGGGAAACCCCAAAAGTGACCAGTTTGTTTCTGACTGCAGTTTCTGACACTGCGCTTGCTCAGGAGGCCAAAAACCCACCCTGTGCAGCAGTCACAGCTTCGAAATCCTGGGATGGACACAGGCACAGCTGCCCTGGGAAGTGGTGGAGTCACCATCCCTGGAAGGGTTCAAAGGCCGTGAGGATGTGGCATTTGGGGACACGGGTGAGGGTGGCCTTGGCAGTGCTGGGGGAAGGGTTGGACTCGATGAGCTTAGAGGGCTTTTCCAACCTTAATGATTCTGTGATTCTCTTATTTCGGACAAAAGAAGAGTGAAACAAACTTTAAAATAAAGAACAATTTGAGGTTTTAACTCTTTTCTCCACCCAAAATAAGCCATTCTCTTGCCCTCTTCATCCAACTGTTTTCAATTAGGTTGAACTGTACCTACCAAGGAGTTGTAAAGATTAAAAATGTCCTGACATTTGGATGGTGAGAGATATACATGAATGAAATATTAAAGCCATAATTTAACTTATTTTTTCTGCTGCAGTTCAGCATTAATCAAACTGCACAAAGCATCACTGCCGTGGATGATGAGAGCTGCACAGTGAGCCCACGTGGGCCCAGGGTACCCGCTCATGCTTTACACACTTCCACAGGCATCGTTCCCTCTGGAACACCAGAGATGTCATCTGTGACCTCTTCTATTCCTCTGTTTGGGAAAGCATTTTTGGAAATCAGGTAACCAGTCTAGTTTGTAGGCAGCACTTGAATTATTTTGAAGTGCTAATTTCCAGTGTGGCCCAGAGTAGGCCACCAACACGTATTTCCCATTATATTTCCATCCAGCTCGGCATTTGAATTCCAATCCCCGTGCCCCAAGGTAAGACTGAAGTATTCAGGAGAACAGTGAATACCGATTCCCATCTCTGCAGCATTATCTCATGCGTCATCAATTACTGCCATGCCTAAATCTAGCATCATGCCAGCACATTAAGACAGTAGGTACTATATGCAGTGTTCACTGGACCAGAAGAACAGAAATAAGAAGGGGGAAAGGAAACCCTAGAGAAGAAATTAAAAAAGGCAGACCGTGCAATACAAACCAGATCATGGCTGCTTAGCTAATATGGGCCAACTGCTGCGGAAGAAAAACGTCGAACACCCCAAGTTGTGTAAATTTTTGGTAAACATCTAACACACACACAAACACACACAACACCAACCTACACACCAACAAAAATATATAGTGGGCTTTGGCTAACGCTGCTTCTGCTAGGGGCTGACTAAGGTGGAGAAACTCTAACAGAACTTGAATTAATAGGGAAAAGAAACACTTGACAAGTACTTTCTTAACAAAAATTTAGACTTAATCAGAACACCACTAAGTGTCCCTTGATTATTCACTACAAGTTTGCTTGTTTCTGAAGGAAACTGAAAATGAAAACTTAGCTAAAGCTAAATGCCAAACGTGTCCAGTTTAGGCTGCACAAGCTGTTGTGCCTAAAACCAGCAGAAGGTGCTTTGCAAAGAGAAAAATTAAAAAGCTCCAAAAAGCTTAAAAAATTAAAACTAAACAAAACCTTCTTTTCTCCCATCTTACAGCAGGAGTCTCCACACCTAACTCAAGGTAAAGCAACTTCAGAGAAGGGCTCAGAGCAGTTTCAGCGCCACGGGGAAGGACTGCTGGACTAACACTGATCCCTCTCTCCATACTGCCAGGTGTCGTTCTAACACTTTAAACACACCAGTATTTTGCCAAAAATATAAACTAAAAAGGATCAAAATATATTTTATTACACTATATTCCATCAGGTTCACATACAAATTAAACTGATTCTTCAAAGAAAAGTATAAAAACTTAAAATAAATATCTATGAATGAATGTATTATTTTAAGTAATTCCTGAAATATCGTGTTGAACTCAAATTTCAAGTTTTACTTTTAGGACTACTTCAAGATTAAATCCCAGGCCCACTTAAGGTCAGCATGCAGTTTACCACCAATTACCCCTCACTGACAACAAGGTGCCCACTGCTCTCAGATTTGACTGCATTCACATCAAGTACCATCCGAGCACGGCCTAATTCCAGGGGGAATGATGCTGATAAGGGGGGGCCTTACCGATTCGATGGGCTTGTCTAGAGACGCCTGCTCTATCTCCAGGTGCCCCTCCTCATACTGGTCAAAGTGATTGCCCTGCAAGAGAAAACCAGGGTCAGCTCCACAGCACAGCACACACTTTCAACAATTTCCAGACAGGTTTGGTTACAGTGGTATATTTTATACAATTTTGCTAACAAATGAACTTATTAAATACAGACTCAGTTCAGTGCATCAGCTACAAGGACAAAAAAACCCTAAAAACTGAGTCAATTCGATGACAATCATAAACTATTAAAGTTGGCAAAATACCAAATATTTACAATGACAATACTTCTGGGGTTTTTTCTTTAGAAAGTCTGTGAAAACACTGAGCATAAGCACCAGTGCCAGCATGGAAACCACACAGGACAAGGAGCAGCAGGAATGGATGTCCCCACCACTGTAAGGCTTTCTCTGTACCAAGAATTCGCTTGAGGGATCCATGTGATTTCATTCACCTTAAACCAACAAAACCCCACAGTGGTACCAAAGGAAACCCGGCCCTGTGCCCACAGTGTTTGTCCAGGGTGTGCAGCAGCCCTTCCCACACATCTGAACAGTGATCTGTCCATGGAACTGATCCCCCAACACACCACCCAGCCTGACCCAAAGCAGTCCTCCTGCCAGCTGACCACCATCCCCCTGGGAAAAATTGCATCTTCCAATGTTTTTGGGTGGATACTGAGCACGCAGATTCCCGAGCTAGGGAAGCAATGGCAATCTGTTCTCCAGAACAAGGGCTGGTGCTGGAACACCAGTGAAGGGCCATTTCAGGAAAAACAAACACCTCTACCGCAGCTCTGCCATAATTTGAGAGGTTTCTGGAACCTCAAATTCCTGAGATTGCAAACATGGCGAACCATTTTTGGCTGTTCAATAGGTCCATGATGCAACACATCCACTGTCACTAGCATAGGCCTGGAAAGGAAACACTTGGACTTTCCAGCTGCAAACTCAGAAGCAGAAGAGGTGAGGTTCCTGCAGCTGGGATGAGCCCAAAAGCTGCTGAAGGAGGTGGTTTCAGTGGGCTCTCCTACATTCCCAGGCACTGCTCAGTGTCACAGGAACTCCAGGAGGTGCCAAGGCTTGGCTGTCACTCCCCACTCTCCCCTCGGGCCCCACAGTGCCACTGGAACCTCTGGCTGCTCCGTGCACACCAAACCCCTGGCAGGTTTTATTTGCATCCCAGCTCCACAACCCCTTGGAGCAGAACACGCAGCACTGCTGCCAAGAGAAGCATGTTGTCACCCTCCTCCTTCCACCAATACCAACTTCTCCTTCTGCAAGAATTTTAATGGAAGCCAGCACGCGAAAGAGCAAACTGCAGTTTGTAACAGACTGACGGTTGGAATATTACAAGCCAGGCACCAGCCTCCAAAAATCCTCTGGAAGGAGAGTTCCTATGCAGCAATGCAAATCTGCAAGGGAATGTCTTGACTGAAACCTGGTGCCAAGAGAAGGTGCTTTGATGCTGGTGCCCCAACTTCCAGCCCATCCATCATGTGCAGGCCCAGGTGGTAAATTCACCCTGGCCACTCTCTGCTCCTGGGCATCGTCTTTCCCATGGCCTCTCCAGAGCGAATTTGGGGTTTAATCTGCAGGCAGCAATCCCCTCCCACTCTTTTTTTTTTTTTGGACAGCCTTCAAGGAGGAAGCTGAAGGCAAACTTACTATGCACAAGCAGTCGTTGAGCTGCTTTGGAAAGCTAACAACGCTCAGAGACAGCGCGGTGTGGATGCACAGACCGTGCGTGTGAGGAGTCCAGGGGCCCACACCAAAACACACCAAAAACCTGCCTCAGTGGCTGGGGGCAGCCCAGCCTCCCAAAAAACACTGCCCAAGAGAACCAGAGCAGTCAGGAGTGCACATGCTGCCAACACTGACAAAAACATATTGCTAAACTCCATCTATTAAAACATTAAACCCACATAACATTCAGTTAACCAACACTTGAAACCCTCTCAGCCCGAACCCAGCCACGTCCCTGCGCCTCCTTTCACTCGCTGCCTGCAGGTAGCTCAGCACACACCACTCAATTACCTGCAGCAGGCTAAATATTCCTGCCCACTCCCCGGCTCCTCTGGTGTGCTGCCAAGGCACTGAAAGCTGTTTTCACCGAGGCAAGGGTCAATCCCAGTTCGAGGGCAGCACGCCTTGCTGCTCTGAGGCTTCACAAGTTGCTTTTTCGGTGCTTAAAACAACATCTCCTCCCTGAAACTATGCAAAAGGCTGAGCACTCCCTGTGCCACGGCCAGAGAATCAGAGAGCAAACAAAGCCATTATCCCTAAGTTCTGGGGATCCCACCACTACCCACTCCACGTATTTGGGGGGTTATTTTATATATTCAAATTCTTTGGGGTTTATGATGTACTTGATCTCTACTTGTTCCTGGCCCAAACAGCTGCAATACTAAAACTGGAGCTTCCCAGAGAGGCAGGTGCTGCCTGTCAGCTGGGAGTCCTGGGCATAAAAAGGCCACGGAGCACAGGGAACAGGCCCCGTGGGAAGGCTGCCAGCCTCCTCCTGTGTCAGGAAGGTGTTCCAGGCTTGGAAATTCAAGGCTTCAGAATAACAAAGTGTCCAAATGGAGCTGAAATCAATACTCATCACAGAGACTGCTCTTTATTTATCAATATTTAGAATAAATGATAAAGGAAAAATTCCCTTCCACCATGAAGCAGCTCATCCTGGAAAAAGGCAAGCAGACAATGCACAATGGTCACTGTGAGGTCGGATTTATGGGGGGTTCAGGCCAGCGATGCCTAATCATGGAAGAGAAAAATGCTTCTATGGCTATGGCCACAGCAATGCTCCTTGCCATCATGGTGATCCCAGGCATTTTGGAGCTGGAGGTAGCACAGTCTGTCCCTTTGCTTCTTCATCCCCGGGACTGGCTAAGGAACAACTTGGGGGGAATTCCATCTGATTTCCCACTTTTCCAATCCTACAACCTGGTGCATCAAATGGATCCATAAAACACTCCTGTTTTGCTGTATCTTAAGACAATGAATCAGAAGAACACAAAATACTTTAACATTTAAATCCAACAATTACTTAAACCCTAAATGCTGGATCTGTTTGGAATACATTTGTGGCAAACACGAACCCCAGGCACAGACCACGTTTCAGTATGATTTTGAAGTGTGTCTTCTGCAGACTTGAGGGATGCTTCCCACTTCAGAGGAAACCTTTATGTGAAAAGAAGGATTCAATCCCTTGGATTCAACCCCATGGATACCAGGACATGAAATAACAGCTGCATTAAACTCAGCACTATTCAAAACCTACTCCCAAACCTTCTTCCTGTATGACTGTTCCAGAGATGCAGTAAATTCCCAGCCCTGGGAGCCAATGGCAAAGCTTCCACCTGCTCCTGTGGACAAGGATTTTGCGCCTGACTGCAGCGCCCTCCTCCCCCTCATCCTCTGCCCCTCCATTTTACAGCTGCCTGTACCAGGGTCTCGCTTCTGCTTCGTGAAACGAGATATGTTGCACTGTCCCTTTCTCACAGGCACTTCTCCATCCACCCCAGAACAGCAGAGCAAGTAAGAGGAGAGGCTTCCACTTAAGCAACTTTTATTGCTCTCACTTTGTGCTGCATCGAGCGCTCCGACACTGGTGCTTCCCTAGAACCACACTGAAATTCAATATATTTTCCTACTTCATGAGAAGCAAGGGCAAGCCTTCAGCATGCAAACACTCCTCATTACACACCACACACACCACTTGGCTTCCTTGTGCTCTCATCTCCAGGAGCCAACACGTTTGTGCCCTGTAATTTTTGTGTAATATCATCTGAACTTTGGCTCTCTACCCACTCCGGTTACTCACAGTCACATGTTCTCTGCTCTCTCCTCCACTTTCCTATTGTTTGATCCTTGCTCGAAGCTCTTGGCCAAACCTTGTCTTGTTGCCCTCACACACTGACTATGGCATTTGAAAAACCAACTAACAAAAGCTGCCTCCATGCAGGATTGCAACTCTTGTTCTCCCTTTTTTGGACTGTAAATACTTCGGAGCCCCAGCTCGACAAATGCCACTTTGTCCCAGATCATACCCAGAGGAGTCACTGCATTTCCTGGGACAATTCAAGTTCATAGCTCAGGGGAAGAGCATTGCTGCCTCTTCCCTACTTACAAGGTCCCAAACAGTGTGGCAGTGAGACCCAGTCAGCATCATAAAAAAAATTTAAGAACTTAATTACACTTTCATCCCAAAATCCTTAGTGGTAAGAACTGTTGCTAATAAATCACTCAAAGCAAGTGAAATGAATTGTTGATTAAAGCCCATTTATCACGGTTTAGTACCACAGAATTCACTCTCTCCTCTACATGAGGCACCTCTTCAGGAAGGTTGGTTTAACACAAAGCACACAGGACACACAGAAATCACCAGGAGGGGGAACCCTTTAAAAGCATCTTCACAACGACAAGCAGAAGAAAATAGGCTTTTTCCTTCCCTCCCACACCCCAAAGGGTGAATCCAAAACCAGAGCCAGGTCACTGCCTGCATTTCTAAGTCACCTAAAGCACCACCAACACAATGAGGAAATAAGGATGAGTCACTTCAACTGCTTTAGGGCCATTAGGCCTCCCTGGACATTAATTACTGGGCTGCTCTGTGCAATCCGCCCGAGCACGGAGCATATTAAGATGTCAGCATGCAGAACACATTCCATATAGCACCCATTCCTGATGGGAATGAGGGGTTTCTTTGATGAACAGCCCGACGTTATCCATGTATTATTTCCAAAGAAAACGTGGCAGCCTGCAGCCCTGCAGCTGGGCCGGAGCTGGGGACACGGCGCTCCCACGGAGCCGGGAGCAGGACACAAAGGAGCGGGACAATGGAGCCGGGAGCGCCGGGGATCCTTTCAGGATTCAGCTGTCCTCGGGCTCCTGCTCCAGCACAGCCCAGGCACACCAGCCTGGGGGTTATGAACACCACAGATAAGGTGAGTTCTAAGCCCAACACAGGTCAGACAGCAAGAGCCTAGAACTGGAAAACGCTGCCTGCTCCACCAACCACAGGGACAACGCCTTCGACGCCGTGAATGGAGCAAAATAGGAAAAGATTCTGGCATAAAACCCTGTGGCTCTGCCTGGGAGCATTAAAGCAGGGATGGCTGGGGAGGGAATGGGCAGAATGCAGCTGCTGAGACGTCACAGCAGAAACAATCTATTTATGTCCCTACTGGATTTCAGGACTGGCTCAGGAAGGCACTCAGAAATGCTGCTTCGTGAGACCACGCCAATAACAATCTAAAGAAAGCAATTTTGCAGAAAAGCCTTACTATACTCACTGTTATTATTTCTTAAATGCACTGGAAAAGAGCACAGCATGATCATGACTGCTTAACTGCACTTGAAAAGAGCTCAGTGTGCTCCTTAGATATTCAAAAATTAGTTTTACGCTAGGAGAGTACCAGAAAAGGAGTCAAAAAAATCACATTTATATTGCATTTACCTTAGAAAATGGAATTTTAAAACACTAAAGCAAATCGGCACCACTTCTGCATATTCTATTTATCCATCAATTCAATCAATAAATCTTAAACTCTAAAAATATTAAGTCGAGCCATAAAATTCAGGGTTGTTACCCACAAGCATCACTTGAAAGCATTTAACCAAGCCCACTGCCCATTCCCAAAAGCCCTGCAGGCACTAGGCTGAGAACAGCAGCTGAGACACAGAAATATCCAAAAAGAGAAATGAGTGCCCCCAAAAAAGGCCATTTTCTAGTGTGGATAAAGCCAGGGCAGGCCGCGTGAGCTGCAGAGCCCGGAATGTTTTGCTCCCGCGGCTGGGAAGCGCAGCTGACATTTCCTGCAGCCCTCCCGGGACGGGTCAGCACAGATGCAAGGTCTGAGCACAGGGAACTGGAGCGGCATCTGAGCACAAGGGAGCAAATGCCATCTTGCCAAAATCCTCCCTCCCCGCACGCACACGGCACCTCCACGGAGCAGGGGAAAAAGCCCTCTGATTCCAGAAGCAAATATCCCGTTAAACTTGCAATTTTGGAGCAGTTACAAAACCTTTAGATGGACAAGACACCCTCACACCCATCCACTTTTCCCCAAGCTGGCTCCCAGCACTCTTGCCAACATCCCACACCCGGGACACCCCTGGGGGATGCTGCCTGTCCAGCACCAGCGCAGTGGCCAAGAGGCTCAGGAATCACTCTGCAAAGCCCTGATGGAGCGCCAGCCTCTCGCCTGACCCAAAGACCAGGAATTTCAGCAAACCACCATCGAGACTGATCTCATTTTGTACTTAGTTCTCTTTTGACAAACCTTTCCAGCTCGGGCAGCTGTTTCCAGACGTGCTGGTTTCACTTCTCTGCACGTGGCCTGAGGGTGAGACACCCACCACCTGCAGCTGCAGCGGCACACGTGGGACAGGCAGGATATAAAAACCCTCTCCAGGCGTGGATGAGATACGAGGGGTACAAGTGACAAGCTCTGACAGTGCTCCCATTTGGTTTTATTTGTGGGGCTCTATCACCAACACCACCACTGACCTCACAGCCAACAAGTTTCAGCCGACACCAGCGGGGGAAGGAAGGTGTTAAACCCAAATGCAGCTCCCCACGACTGATCGTTGTGTTTATTACACACAATCAAAATGTAACGGGTTTCTAATACCTCTGCAAGATCCACACCTCCCTACGCAGGCTGACTACAGATCACAGCAGTAATTCATGCTGCCCTTTGCAGCTCGGCAGGGCCTGATGACTCTATACCATGGAAGGGCTCCAAAACGTAATTGATGCAGACAACCATGTTGATGTTTAGAAATCCATCCAAAGAACTCAAAAACAACTCCAGGAAAGTGTAGCTTACAGTGTTTTTTGAATATTCGTGATGCAGCCAGAAAAAACCATATTTTTAAGACCAACACGCACCTAGGAGATGGCTCCATCCAATCCTGGAAACTTTCTTGGATAATTTTAAAGGCCACATGGAGTTCTCAAAGCTATAAAAAGCAATACAAAAGCAACTTTGTATTGGCACCTGAAAAGCCTTTGTTAATGCTTCCCAGAACAAAATCATCCTTTTTCCTGTTGTTCCCTGTAGTGTCTGTAAAGACACAAAAAAATCACAGATTCTTTCCTAGCAACACGGAGGTGGAGCATTCCCAAACAACGCGTTCTCACCGCCCTCCACACGTTAGGAATTGCTTTCCCAGACCCTTCCCTGCAACACAAGTGGGAAGTACGGACACGGCACATCTGCACACCCCCAGAAACAGCTGAATATTTACAGTCAACATCTTGTGAAAGCTGCAGCAAAACCTCATTTTCAGCAGACACACACATCAATTATTCTGAGAGTACTTAACAGGAAAATCCTCTCAAGTCAATACAACAAAAGCAATCACTTGAGACTCGGAGATGAATTTAAATTGGCAAGGTTTGAAAGAAGCACCTTGGAATTGCACGTTGAGAAGTTGATGGCACCTTTTGTTTACCAAACTAAAAATTAATTTTGACAAAACTCTTCCTGCTAAGCCCAAAACCACTGAAAACCCACTCAGCAGAAAACATTTAAAACTAGTCACAGGTCAAGAGGTTTAAACCAGGAAAACGTGCATACAAATACCCACTTAGAGATGTCCAAATAGAAACATGTTCTACAGTTCCGAGATAAACAGCTTGTACCACACAAGGAGTGGGAGCCAGAGGCAGGTCCCTGCTTTGCATTCTTTGGCACCAAACAAGAACAATTTCATGTCTTTCAGATTCCTTCTGTCGCACCAACACCAGCTGTGGATCTGTTCCAGCACACGAAGGATGCTCTGCAGTCCTTCAGCAAGCTCTACCCAAGAGCCAGCACTGGCCTCACCCACCCAGTTTTCTCTTTGCCATTTTTAACGTGCCTTGATGCAGAAGCTGCTGCAGCTTCCAGCACCCACATCCTTCATGGCCAACCAGGACCTTCGAACCACCACAGAGTCATGGAGGGGGTTGGGTGGGGAAGGACCTTCAAGACGATCTTGTTCCATCCCCTGCCACGGGCAGGACACCTTCCACTACCCCAGGCTGCTCCACCTGGCCTTGGACACCTCCAGGGATCCAGGGGCAGCCACAGCTTCTCTGGGCACCCGGTGCCAGGGCCTCCCCATCCTCCCAGCCAGGAATTCCTTCCCAATATCCCATCTAACCCTGCTCTTTGTCAGTGGGAAGCCATTCCCCCTTGCCCTGTTCCTCCATCCCTTGTCCCAAGTCCCTCTCCAGCTCTCCTGGAGCCCCTTTGGGTCCTGGAAGGGCCTCTGGGCTCTCCCTGGAGCCTTCCCTTCTCCAGGTGAGCACCCCCAGCTCTCCCAGCCTGGCTCCATGGCAGAGGGGCTCCAGCCCTGGGAGCATCCCCGTGGCCCCCTCTGGACTGGCTCCAGCAGCTCCACGTCCTTCCTGTGCTGGGAACCCCAGGGCTGGAGGCAGCTCTGCAGGTGGGGTCTCACCTGAGCAGGGCAGAATTCCCCCCTCACCTGCTGCCCACGGTTGGTTCCTGGGCTGCCTCATCAAACAATATCCCCAAGTCCTTCTCCCCAGGGCTGCTTTCAATCCATTGTCCCCCAGCCTGGATTTGTGCTTGGAATTGCTGACCCAGGTGCAGGACCTTGCACTTGTCCTTGCTGAACTTCACGAGGTTCACACAGACCCACCTCTCCAGCCTGTCCAGGTGCCTCCGGATGCCACCCCTTCCCCATCAGACAGTACCAGGCAAAGAGAAACCAGCCTGGTGGGACAGGGTGCTAATCATGTCATATTTAGTGTGTAACCTATTTACCACTACAAACTTCCAAGCTTTCATAACATGATCTGCCTTTTCTTTCTTACTAAGGTGTCTGATTTGATAAAGAATTGTTGCTAAACCAAAATCTCACAGAAAATCTCCCTCAGGAGCACATTAACAGGATTCAAACTTCATTCAATACTTTTATCAATGACCAGAGGAAACAGAGCACCTGCCAGCTCAGTTTGCAGATCAGGCAGCCCAACAAAGAGTGAGCAACAGCGAGGACATGTTTGTACAGAGCAACCTGACCCGTGTAAGAGTGGCTTCAGCTCCCTAACACCACATCTGCTTTCACAGAGCCCTGTACAAACACAGCCACAGCACAGGGCTGCACCCAGCAGGCTGAGAAATCCCAGTTAAAACCTCCTCACGCAACACGGTAGCAGAAAGGATAAAAATACAGTCTGAGGGTGTGCAACAAAGGAACAGCAAACACGAAAAAAGCAGTATATAGATGTTTATCTCGGTATGTTATACAGGTAAGAGTCTGCTCTAGACTCCTCTGAGCGAGTTTTCCAGTCACAAGCGTGGACAATTTAGGCTGCAGAAAGGTGTAACAACACAAAGGGAGAATGGTAGGAGAATTCAGAGCCATTAAGGCTCTCAGAAGCTAAAATTGAGCAGAAATGCTGTGCATGCCTTCACGTAAGAGGACACGGCGTGGTAACGTGTGCTTTGGCACACCAGAGGAGGACATAATGATCAGCTAAAAGCTGAAAACAAAAAAAACCTAGAAGAAAAACTAAGGAAAATGCAGCTTAAAATGGCTAAACTACCAGAACAATCTCCAAAGGAAAACGTTCCCCATCACCAGTTGTCTTCAAGGGAGAGATACAGCAGCCAAACACAAACTGCTGGACTCAGAACCGGGTCAAACAACGGGAATTGAAAGCTAAGTGATACCTGGATATTTAAAGCCATTATCCTAATATGAGCTTCTGGCTTTAAAACTCTGAATGGCCAAAATCTCAAATTAACTGCCCATGGAGCTGCTTGAAGGGAGAAAGTAGCAGGAATTACTACAGGTTTAAAACCACGTGGTAGAAGAAAAGCTTCTGTCAACTGAGGAAGTGCTGCCCTAGAACTGCAGCAGTGCTTGTTATCAGATGAGCTCCTGGAGCTCCACATTCCCACACAGCGGGTGGCAGGAGTCTGGTTAGAGGGGTGGGTTTTGTCTTAGAGGGAGTGACTCAGAAGAAGCTGAGGTAGCTCAGCCATGGCTTGTGGGACCGTAGGATAAAATGTTTCCTTCCCCATTCACCGGGCCTCGGCCATGGAGAACATCCCCGTAGGAGAGAAGTGACAACACAGACTGGGGGAAGAAGGTCTATATAAAATTACCTCACCACGTGAGTCCCAGAAATCCACACTGAAGTTCAGACCCTCCTGTGATGTTCTAAAACTGGAACCAATACTACTTGATCTACTTTAGAACACATTTCCCCCCCAGTCCTCTCCCCCCCTCCTCGCTAACACGGGGAGGTTAAAAAAATCAGTCACAGTTCTGCTGTTCCTGCTTTGCTCAACTGAGAGGTCAGAACGTCCTGCCAAGGAGGTGAGAGCCGTATTCTTCCTGTGCTGGGCCCACAGCAGAAATATAACCTGAATCGAATGATAAATTAAGATCTCTAAACTATACCAATAGATCTTCTAAAATCTCCGATTAATCCCTCAGTTAGAAAACGCTCCACAGAAAAGGCAAAGGCTGCCTCCTGACTGCTTGCAGCTACTCCCGCCAAAGGCAAATTCACACCCCAGGATCTTGGATCAGTTGAAAGCTCAGCGTAACAGATTTTGCAGAGATTCCAATCCTCGTTCCCCCACATTAAGTTTTGCTTTTCCCAATTAGTAAAGGCAGGCAGAGAAAATGACCCTCTTTATCTCTCCGCAGCGCCGAGCGCAGGCATCGGCTCCCTGTGCCACATCGCCCCGAGCAGCTGGGCCTGCTGAAGGACGTGAAAATCAAACGCACTTCCCTGAGGCAGCACCTGGGAAGCGAATGGAAGCTGCAGCCATGGCCACACTCATTAAGGATGGATTCTAAACCTCCTCGCTGCCGGCCCAGCTGTCCGGTAAAGCGCTGCCTAAGCTGCTTGGGAACAGAACTTATCCCTGACATTCTGCCAATTAAAAAGCATAAAATCCCCCTGCTAGCAGTGCTCAGCTCAACCTGCTGGAAGCAGCAGGGCCAGAAGCACAGTGATGTGCTGGCTTAGCTCTCCAAATCCTTTGTGGAGGGAAAGAAAAAAAAAAAACCACCTATCTTCTTGGAATTAGCAGGAATACTCGAGCTGAGGTTCAGACCGGCCACACTTCCACCCAGCAGGGAAAAGCAGGCACGGTTCTTCCTGCTGGGTGGAAGTGTTATTCCATTGTACAGACTACACAACACCAAAAAACCCAGAGACAGAACAGCCTGTGTTCCGTCTGGCTAATGATGCCAGTAAGTGCAATGTACGTAGGAAGAGGAAATTATTGTACACATAGACACATATGGCTGGTAATATTTCTGCTTCAACAATGAAAAGGAGAAAAATGCAGCAAGAAAACATTTTCTCAACATCTGGGAGTAAGTGGGAGCACCACTGGACTTCAGCGAGAGAGACATCCACGATATTTATTCTTGGAGTTTGCATAGCTGATCTGAGGCATAGAATCACTGCAAATGCAAAAACAGCACTAAAAAATATGTATTTACTTACTGCAGCAGTTTCATATGTTCATACAGATTTCATGAACGCTCCTACAATATTCTGTTAGCATCATTTACAGCTATTGTTCGGAATTCCTCAAAGTTACCGTGGCTCCCATTTGTCTCTGCCAGGGAAGCCCATCAGTCCAGGGGACAGGGGCACAGACAAGTGACAGGGCCTGGGACAGACAAGCTCCCCAATCCTTCGCCCAAAGGACTAAGCTTGTCAGGAACCCAAAAATAACCACTCTCGTATGGAAAATGGAAAAAGGTTGGGATTTATTTGGATGAGCCACTCAAGACTTCACTTGCCACTGCAGAGTCTAGAAGAGAGGCAAGAGGAAGAAGGTCAGGGATATCCTTTCTCCTCCACTAATCCATCTCCCTGTCCAAGGCTCCCGAATGAAGCCCTGTGCTGGCCTGGTAAGGGAAAGATCCCTGTGACAGGCAGAGCACAGCTCAAGGCCTTTCTCTGGAGCTGCCATCAGGTTCAGCACCTGCAAAATGCAGTCAGACCCAGGGGCTTTCCGAGTTTCTCTGAGGCTTCAGAGCTTAAAGCAAAAGGGGAAGAGGATCTAAACCTTTAGTGTGGCTTCTAAAGCTACAGAGCACAGCAACAGCACAACAATCCTGTGAGGAAAAACCCAAGGGCTGCCTAATCAGCTCACTGCAGTGATATCCTCCAGTGCCATTCCTGCTTCTCTGGCAATGTCAACTTCCGAACCATCCTTAGCTTCGAGGTTCCTTCCACAGAAACAAAGAGAGGAGTCCCAATAATTTCAGTGTATACAGTCTTTCTCCTCTCCCTCCACACCACGACCTTTATCCTTAGAGCTATATAGGACTTTCTTATCCTTACACCAGCCACTCTTTTCCACAGGGCTCCCTGTATCTCCCTGGGAGGAGCATCACTCCCTCTGCAGCTCTCTTCATGCCCACCACATCGCTTTGGCTGCAGCTATGGAAGATCCCTCACTCCCTCTTATCTCTCCAGTTCTCAGCTGAGCCCTCTGCCCAACAACCTTCTCTCTTCAGCACTTTTCCATGCATTTCAGACCATGGATACCTTCTCTTTCTCAGCTGATTTAGGTCCTTCCTTCCTGATTTTCCTGCAGTGCTCTATGTTTCCATTCCTGTCCCTCCTGATGGCACTGATCTTCCTTCAGTCAGGCACAGAGGAGGGAAGAACAGCTCCCAGCAGCTCTCACCTTTAATCCACTTTTCTCCAGCATATCAGAAGCTCAGAAACCCGAGGATCACCTCTGCTAACCCTGCACTGCCAGCTCTCCCTTGCCTGCAGTGCTCAACTTGCACTCTTGCCAAACTGATCCTCCCAACCCAGACTCTTTCCAGCCTCTCTCCAGAAAGGCAGCTGATAACAATAATGAGAACTCTGAAGTGCTTTTTTTTCATCCAGTGACTTTTCCATTAGCCACATCGCTAATCCCAAGACACTTGCCTTTCTTCCAAACAGCTAAAAGTGTAGGTTTGACCTACACTCCTTACTCCTGACCTTTTGTTTCTCTCCCTCTCTCCAAACTGTTACACATCCTTTCGCTTTGAGGAGATCACAAGCAGATCACCCCAGAACAAAATCCAAGAGATCTCCACAGCCTCCCTCCCCACCCTGCATCCATCCCTGCTCAAGCTGCATAATTTTAGAGCCTGTCTCCCTCTGGCCGTGCTCCCTGGGACTCAGCAGCCTGGCAGGGACACGGGGGTCACATCCAGAGTCACACCTGCTCCAAGGACAGAAATTTCACCTGCCAAAGAACTACAACTGGGTGAAAAGGGCATGCCTTACACCGACAGAAACACTCCTGCTTTTGCTGGATTTGCAGACTGGGATTTTCTAGACAGGCATAGGCAGGTTCATTTTTACCTATGGCCACTGCAAACACCCAGCACAGCGAGCATTTCCTGTATTCCACAGGAATTCCCGTATTCCTCTTAGAGCTCAAGCAATCTCTGTCTCAATACAGAGAGGAAAATTCAAAAGTCTTCTCTGAAAGTGACTTCAAACCTTATTTTTCCTTCTTCTTCATCAAAAAGCTTTCCTCCATCAATAGAGTTTGGAAAAACTGTTAGATTGCCCAGCTGCCAGGGGTAGGTGCTCAGACCCTTGAGCTCCCAAAATTCAGCGTGACCTTGTCCCAGTCCCCCTCGGATCATCTCTTCCACTGTTTTCACCTTCAGTCCTCTGCAAGCCTCAACCAGCTCCAAACTGCTCTTCCCAGGGGACCGATTCCACTTTTCCCTCACAGGAAGCTTTAACACAAAATAAAATGTCTCTCTTCTCCCTGGCATATTTTCAGGCAGGGAAGAACAGAGCAGTGACCCTTCCATAAAACCAAACCCCACCTTTTTATTTTTCACTCTAGTCTATGGGAAAGACAAGCAAAGCCTGGTATTTAGCACAGAGAAGGCCCAATTTAGAACAGTGCCCTTTTTGAAAGTCAAGGGGACACAGGGTTGTGACTTGAGTTATTGTCCCCAGGCACTCTCAGCAGCTTCCAAGATCTCGGGATCGGGTAATGGAGCCGAGTTTCCTCCCTGACATCACCCCACGTTCCCCCTGCGCGCCCAGAGCCGCGACACAGTAACAGGTTCTGCCACTACAATTAGTTTTCTTGCCATGGGGTTCCCCCACAAAGGGACAGGAACAAGGACACTCAAAGGCAAATGCGGCCAGGACTGCAGCAGAGCTCACCCGCTCCCCGGGCACGGCCACGGTACCCAACCTGGTTTAGGGTCCCCATCTCTCCCTTACCAAAGGATTAAGAGAAATGTGTTTTCGAGCCCAAGATCTGGCTCGCTCCACTTCCTGAAACACAAACTTCAAAGCCAAATCAGACCATTTCAGCGTTAATTATGGCTCATTTCTTCATTTAAGGAAATGAAGGATGCAAACGAGCCCATGTTTGGGGCTGTGGCAGGAGCCAAACCTCCATCCTCAGAGCAGGCAATGCCAACCGGGCACACAACCACGCCGGTATTTATTTTCTCGCGCGTTTCTAACACGGTTTAATAACAATTTCTGAAGCGTGCACCCCTTATAACATCCAGAAGCAACATAAGTTAGTCACTCCTGGATGTCCTGACTGCTTCCAAGACTGCACCTTAATGCCAGATTAAGCAGAATTACGCAAGCTCCACATTATAAAAACCCTCCCAGGTCTTTGGGTGAAAGGCCCAAGCGAGGATGAACAGCACCATTCCAACTCCAAGCTCCCGAAACAAGGACCCACAGAACAGCTCATCCACGGCTCTCCTCGAGCAGCGTTATCCTCGCTCCTTTTGTTTTCCTTTCTAACCCCGAGACTCTCTCGGGCTGAAGTCAGAGAACAACATGCCATTGTTCAAGCTTAATGAGTCAACGTTAATTTTCCCATTGTTTATTTAAACCCCCTTTAAAACAGCATCAGTGGCGTTAATTACGTTGAAATACTGATGTTTTGTTGGGGGGGCCGGGTGTGAGAAGGAAGAGGCGTTTTCCACAGAGAAGCGGGTCGCTGGCAGATGTTCGGAAGGCGAGGTGCGGATCTCGGGGGGGAGCGATCCGACTCCTCACTGGGAGGTGGGTGATCCCCTCATCGGGGGGCTGGTTCCCTCACCGAGGAGGGGCCCAACCCCTCACGGGGGATGGTCGGTCCCACCACAGGTGGAGGCTTGATCCCCTCACCGCGCTCCCCCGCCGGCCCTTCCGCGGGGTCGGCCCCTCGCCGCCGCCGTCACGACACGCCGCCCGCTGCC